>CM055119.1:273894573-273999654 GCA_029206835.1 Rana muscosa
TTGTTTGTTAAATTTTTTTTGTAAATAAGTACCTTTTCTACTTCAATGACGGGCACTGATAAGGCGGCACTAACGGGCACTGATAAGGCTACACTGATGGGCACTGATGAGGTGGCACTGGGCACTGCTGATGGGCACTGATGATGGGCACTCATAGGCGGCACTGATGGGCACTCATAGGCGGCACTGATGGGCACTCATAGGCGGCACTGATGGGCACTCATAGGCGGCACTGATGGGCACTTATAGGCGGCACAGACGGGCACTGGTAGGTGGGCACTGATGACACTGGTAGGTGGCACTGATGACACTGGTGGCTGGCATTGATGACACTGGTGGCTGGCATTGCTGGGCATCACATGCCATGATGGTGCCAGTCAGTGCCCATTTGTGGGCACTGATTGGCATATTTTTTGTGTGTATTTGTGCATGTGGATGGCCATGGGGGACTTACCTGGCCATCCACATGCTTGGGGCTTCCCTGGTGGTCCTGGGGGGCTTCCCTGGTGGTCCAGTGTGGGTATCTGAGGGGGGGCTGCGCTGATAAACAATCAGCGCGAACTCCCCCTGTCAGGAGAGCCGCCGATCGGCTCTCCTCTACTCGCGTCTGTCAGGCGCGAGTGAGGAAGAGCCGATCAACGGCTCTTCCTGTTTACATCGTGATCAGCCGTGATTGGACACGGCTGATCACGTGGTAAAAAGCCTCCGCCGGAGGCTCTTTACCGAGATCAGTGTAGCGGTGTGTCAGTCTGACACACCGCTCCACCGATCGCCGCGATGCGCGACCCCCCGGGCGCGCGGCGGCTGTTATCCTGCAGGACGTCATATGACGTCCAGTGTGGATAACTGAACCACTTCCCGGACGTCAATTGCGTATTGACTGGGCGGGAAGTGGTTAAAGTAAATGGAAATATTTTTAGTGAGTTTCTATGCATTGCTTAACCACTTCAGCTCGGAAGAATTTACCCCCTTAATGACAAGGCCATTTTGTGCGATACGGCACTGCGTCGCTTTAACTGACAATTGCGCTGTCGTGCAACGTTGTACCCAAACAAAATTGATGTCCTATTTTCTCTTTCGTCCATGGACGAACACGTCTTACTTAAGTCTTGACATTAGGGTTATGTTCCATCTATTAGTAGAGGACTAGGCAGACATGTTAGATATTTAAAAACATGTAATTATACCAAAGCTGAACAGCCCCGCCCAGGGGGCGGTCCCTCTGGTCATACCCCTCACCATGCACTCAGCAGGTCAGTTTTTTTTTCTGCCTAATGTAGAAGGACCTGGCTCCCTAGGGGCCCATTGGTCCTGGAGAACTTTTTACTTTTATTTTTACTTTTTGATCCTGAGATCTACTATCAACTGCCGGCTGGGTGACAGGCTGGATAATATAGATCTTTGTAGTCTCCCCAGTCCGGCCATCGAGCGTGAGCAGGCCTTTTGCTACGCGTTGGGTCGGCCACGACATACTCTGCCTTTTGGGGCGCCTCTGTTCGGGTACCCAGTGTTTTCGTGGCCTTTGTTTTTTACCTCAGAAACGAATCAGCGCCATTTTGGATGCCCCAGCGCCATTTTGGATGCCCCAGCACCATTTTGGATGCCCCAGCGCCATTTTCCTGTAGCCGTACTGTTCCTATTGCTAATACAGCGGCGGCCATTTTCTTGTAGCCGCGCTGTTTCTATGGCTAATACAGCGGTCGGCCATTTTCTTGTAGCTCGTGCTCTTTTTTTACTGAGGCAGCCGGCGGCCGTCTTTTTGGGGCTTTTAGCATTGGTTTGGGCCTCTAGCGCTAGTTTGTCATTCTGAACGGTGTGAACGTCAGATCACCTCAGGCACACACTGTGCAGGAGTTGGAGTGGACGACAGCGCTGGGCAGTGCCTGAATCGGGCGGTGAGTCCTCTGGGCATACCCCTCGGTCTGGGCAGCTAGGAGGCTGGGCCTTTTTTGTACGTTGACTTAGTCCCTGAGTGGCTGTCAGGTGAGCGGGTCAGCATGGCGTCAGAAGCTGGCGTTTCTTCCCCAGACATTCCGGTGGTAGCAACCGGTGCCCCTGCACCTGCGGTACCTGTGGACGCTTTGTCGGCGGTCCTGGAATCATTTGTTGCCAGGATGGAGGCGGTGTGCGGGCGAAGGGGGGGTAAAAAACTCCCCCACCATCTTCTGGGGAAAGCTGACTCAGACTCGGGCGGCCTGGCTGTGACACAGGACCCCTGTTCTGAAGTATCAGAGTATGCGGACCAGGACAGTGAGGAAGACTCCGTGTCCTGGTCAGCGCAGGAGAAGGCGCTTGTTGGAGCACTTATCACCACAGTGTGGGAAACCCTCAAGCTGGAGGATGCGGCTGGGGCATCTTCTGAGGTGTCGGTCCCTTTTGGTTCCCACAAGCCGACCCGCACTACTAAGGTGTTTCCTTATGTTACTTATTTTGATAAGTTTATAGACAAAGGATGGGAACGGCCGCAGAGGACCTTTTCGGTCCCAATACGCATGGTGGTCCGTTACCCTTTTGAGGAGAGCCTTCTGAAAAAATGGGCATCTCCCCCAGTTGTGGACCCCCCGGTATCCAGGTTAAACAAGGTAACCACGATTCCGGTTGAGGGGACCCCTGCATTTAAGGATCCTGCTGATAGGAGGTCCGAGGCGGTGGCCCGGTCCATGTTCACCATGCTGGGGTCAGCATTACGGTACGGCCAGTTTTGGCTGCGGCTCTGGTGTCAGACACTTACTGAATGGGCAAAATTGTTGCATCGGGAGTTGGAGAAGCAACAGGTTTCCCCCGGTCTGCGTAGAACTGGCTGATCAGTTGGTGCATAGCCTCAAATATGTCTGTGATGCAGCCCTGGACACAGCTCCCCTGATTTCCAGAGCCTCAGTATCTGCTATGGTACTGTGTCGCCTGATTTGTCTAAAATGCTGGACCGCAGACCAGACTTCCAAGTAGGCTCTGGCTGATTTACCCTTCCAGGGTGAGGGGCTATTTGGAGCCTCGCTGGATGACATTATTAAGAATGTCACTGGGGGTAAGAGCACGCTGCTCCCACAATCCAGAAAAGGTAAGGAGCAACACCGTAGGCCAGGGCCCTCCTTCTCTGCTCAGAAGTGTTTTTTTTTTTTTTTTTTTTTTTTTGTCAGTCCGGGCCCGCAGGCCGACAAGGGGCCAGCTGAAGGACAAAAGCGTCCCTGGGTTCGCAAGCCTGTGAACAAATCTGTGACTGCCTGAAGGTTTGCCCCGCTCGACTCTCGGGTTGGGGGTCGCCTTAGCGAGTTTGCAGCTCGGTGGACCTCCCTGCTTTCCGACCAGTGGGTTTGCGAAGTGGTTTCATCAGGGTAAAAGATTAATTTCTTTCTTGTCCACCTAACAGATTTTTTTCCCTCCAACCTTCATCTTCCTGTGGCTCGTCGGAACGCCCTATTTGGGGCAGTGCAGGACCTGCTGAGGCGCGGGGTAATAGTACTTGTGCCGCTGCCAGAAAGGTTTCAGGGATTCTACTCCAATCTGTTTGTAGTCCCAAAGAAGGACGGGGTCCGTCCAATCCTGGACCTCAAGCCCTCAACTCCTTTGTAAAAGTCCGAAGGTTCAGAATGGAATCAGTTCGCTCTGTGGTCGCTGCACTCCATCCGGGGGATTTTCTGGCATCCTTGGACATCAAGGACACATACTTGCATGTCCCCATATATGTCGGGCATCAGAGATTTCTGCGTTTTGCAGTCGGTGACGATCACTACCAATTTGTGGCTCTCCCTCCTTGGCCTGGCATCGGCACCAATGGTTTTCACCAAGGTGCTCACCCCAATTCTGGCTCTGCTGAGACGGCGAGGAATCGCTATCGTGGGCTACCTGGATAACCTCCTTCTGAGAGCAGCTTCAGACTCGGAATTAGAGGAGGATGTGGCCATTGCCAGTCAGACTCTTCAAGAATTTGGTTGGGTACTGAACCTCCAGAAGTCGGTGTTGGTGCCGACTCAGCGCCTGGAATACCTGGGCTTGATTCTGGATTCTTCAGAGGCGAGAGTTTTTCTTCCTTTGGAAAAATTGCACTCTTCAGGCGGCAGTGAAGCTGTTGGCATCACGCAGGTGGTCGTCGCTGCGCTTTTGCATGCGAGTCTTGGGTCTCATGGTAGCCTCCTTCGAGGTGGTACCCTATGCTCAATTCCACACTCTAGTCTTGCTGAAGGAGATCCTGTCCAGGTGGGACAAGTCTCCGTTGTCCCTGGATTGTCAAATCCGGATGAGCCAACAAGTCAGGACTTCCCTGGTCTGGTGGCTGAGATCTTCGGCCCTTAAGTCCGGAAAGTCATTCCTTCCCTTTCACTGGATGGTGATCACGATGGACGCCAGCCTGACCGGTTGGGTGGGAGTTTGGGGTGTTCAGTCGACACAAGGTCGCTGGGCACAGGAAGAATCCCGCCTGCCGATCAATGTACTGGAACTTCGGGCGATCAAACAGGGCCTCTCCACACGGTCACAGA
This sequence comes from Rana muscosa, assembly GCA_029206835.1. Lineage (NCBI taxonomy): Eukaryota > Metazoa > Chordata > Amphibia > Anura > Ranidae > Rana > Rana muscosa. The sequence continues at coordinate 273,899,049 of CM055119.1, forward strand.
GGCTACAGGGGCATTCAGTCAGGATCCAGTCGGACAACACCACAGCGGTGGCATATGTCAACCATCAAGGAGGAACAAGCATCGGAGGTCGCTCACATCCTACAGTGGGCAGAACGGAGCATGCCGGCTCTATCGGCTGTATACATTCCGGGCGTAGAAAACTGGCAAGCGGACTACCTAAGTCGCCAGATGCTGGACCAAGGAGAATGGTCGCTACACCCAGATGTGTTTCGACTCCTTTGCCTGAAATGGGACACGCCAGACGTGGATCTCCTGGCTTCTCGACTCAATCGGAAGGTATTGAGGTTTGTGGCCAGGTCAAAAGATCCCTGGGCGGACGCGACAGATGCGTTGGTGGCCCCGTAAGGACAGTATCGGCTAATTTATGCCTTTCCCCCACTGAAACTTCTTCGTCGTCTGCTCCGCCAAGTGGAGACCGAGGGGATTCCGGTGATTCTAATTGCTCCAGATTGGCCTCAGCGTTCCTGGTACGCCGACCTAGTGCACCTGGTGGCAGATGCCCCTTGGCGACTGCCGATGCAAGAGAACCTAGTGTCGCAAGGTCCTATACTTCATCCTGCTTTAGTCGCTGGCTTTAACGGCATGGCTGTTGAAAGTCAGGTTCTGAGGGACCGAGGCCTGTCGGATTCAGTCATTTCCACCATGCTGAGGGCACGGAAGTCATCTTCTTGGAAGATCTATCATCGTACGTAGAAAGCGTACATCTCTGTGTGTGAGGAGATGGGGTGACGTCCACGGGCATATTCGGTTTCCAGGATCCTGCTGTTTTTACAGCGTGGAGTAGATCAGAAACCTGCCTTAAGCACCATTAAGGGGCAGATTTCAGCCTTGGTTGTTTTCTTTCAACAACCCTTGGCGGCTCATTCACTGGTGAGTACGTTTTGTGCAAGGGGTCCGACATGTGGCTCCTCCGGTTCGACCACCACTACCTCCTTGGGATTTGAATCTGGTGCTCTCGGTACTTCAGAAACCTCCCTTTGAGAACATCAGAGAGATTCCTCTTTTGACACTCTCAGAAAGTTGCCTTTCTGGTGGCCATTACATCTGTCATGAGGGTTTCTGAGTTGGCGGCCTTGTCTTGCAAGCCCCCCTACTTGATCCTCTAAGGATAAAGCGGTGCTACGCCCACAGCCTTCGTTTCTTCCTAAGGTGGTTTCGGCTTTTCATCTAAATGAGGACATTGTACTTCCATTCTTGTGTCCTCGGCCGTCGCATCCCAAAGAGGTTGCGTTACACCCGCAGAGCACGTACCACGTCTAAGGAATGTATCCGTCTCCTACGGCTCAGTTTTGGAGGTCACACTCACTGTTTGTGTCGGTGACTGGTCCAAAGAAAGGCCTGGCGGTCTCGTCGGCCACCAATTCCCGGTGGATCAGACAGATTGTGATTCAGACTTATGCCCTTAAAAGGCGGGCGCCTCCCTTTCCTGTCACGGCGCATTCGACCAGGGCAATTGGTGCCTCCTGGGCTTTCCGACATCAAGCGTCTGTCTCACAGGTGTGTAAGACAGCGACCTGGTCGTCTGTTCACTTTCACTAAGCTTTACAAGGTTGACGTGCATGCGTCTGCGGATGCTTGGTTCGGGCGCAAGGTTTTGCAGGCGGCTGTTTAAGGTTGCAACTCCTCCGTTGAGGAGCTCTGTTTGGGGTGAAGTTTGTTTGATTGCTGTTCCCACCCCTCCTTTTTTGACACTGCTTGGGGACGTCCCTAATGTCAAGACTTAAGGAAGCTGTGTCCGTCCATGGACGAAAGAGAAAATAGGATTTTTGTACTGGACGGACACAGCAGGGGCGGGGCTGTTCAGCTTTGGTATAGTTACATGTTTTTAAATATCTAACATGTCTGCCTCTCCTAATAGACGGAACATAACCCTAATGTCAAGACTTAAGGAAGCTGTGTCCGTCCATGGACTTCAGAGAAAAGGATTTTATGGTGAGTACAAAAAACACACACACACACACACACACACACACCTTTCTTTTGGTGGTATTTGATCACCTCCACCTCTGCAGTTTTTTTATTTTTTGGGCTACAAACAAAAAAAAAATAGATTTTGGGAAGAAAAGCAATTTTTTCTTTTTTGCTATAATAAATATCCCCCAAAAATATGTAAAAAGGCCTTCATATTTTTGGTAAAAAATGAATCGCAATAAGCGTATATTGATTGGTTTGCGCAAAAGTTCTAGCATCTACAAAACCGGGGATAGATTCATGTCTTTCTTTTCTTTTCTTTTTTTTTTTTTTTTTTACTAGTAATGTCGGTGAACAGCGACACTTAGCGGGATTGCGGCGGACAGATTGGACACTTGACACTTTTTTGGAACCAGTGACACTTTTACACAGCGACCATTGCTATAAAAAATTATGTATAAATGACACTGACAGGGAAGGGGTTAACACTAGGGGGCGATCAAGGGGTTAAATGTGTTCCCTGTGAGGTGTTAACTGGGGGGGGGGGAGTGGACTCACGGAGTACAGAAAGATCTCTGTTCCTAATAACTAGGAACAGATGATCACTCTTCACTCCCCTGACAGAACGGGGATCTGTTTATTTACATTGACAGATCCCTGTTCTGGCTCTCTGTGGAGTGATCGCGGGTGGCCGGCGGACATTGTGGCCAGGCGCATCGGCGCCACGCGCACCTATTGCGCGAAGCTATGTACAGCTATGGCGATTCATGTAATGGAGCCGACCTGCCGCAGTATAACTGCGGCGTCTGGTCGGCAAGTGGTTAAATAAAGTGAGATATGCCTTGTTATACAATTATTTGATTTTGAATTAAAGTAGAACTAAACCCTAGAACACAAATGTAACATATAGAAACTTACCATTCTTTAAATGTAGCTGCATCTTTTTTTTTTTTTTCCCACCTTCTGATCCTGCCAGTAAAACACCCTCTGTCCTAGGGTAACTAATTGTACTTGTATGTATTAAGGAGCAGCATTGCAACCCTAGGATAAGAAATGTTTGAGGACTAGTAGAACGGGAAGGTATTCTGTAGTCCACAATTAGAACTGACAACAATTACTAAGATAAACGTGCAACACAGGCAGAGAGCGCAGGAAGTTATCAGTTTGCTAGTTTTATGCCCAAACCAACAGGAATTTATCTTAAAGTATAACTAAGGGCAAAACTTATTTTCTCTTATCGTCCATGGACCGACACAGCTCTCATACTGATTACATGTGGATATATGTCCCTGCTTGCAGGAGAAGACCTAGGCAGAATGTTAGATGTTAAAACATTCTAGAACAAGCCAGAGCCGAACAGCCCCGCCCAGGGGGGCGGTCCCTCCGGACACTACCCTCCCACCTGCAGCTAGCAGCCTGTTTTTTTCTGCCTAGCAGAAGGAGAAGATGTGGCTCTCTCAGGAGCCAGTCTCCTGGAAGATTTTTGCTTTTAAATTTTATTCCTTTGGGAATTTTATTATTTTATTTTTGAGATCTTCAATCAACTGTCGGCTGGGCAACAGGTTGGGTACACTAGTATCCTCATAGTCTTCCCTGTCTGACCATCAAGCGTGCTGATCCTCGCCTTGTGTGCGTGAGACTCAGTTCACGACATACCCCATGGCTCCAGGGGTGGCCGGGTTGCTTTCATGCTCCAGCGGTCCTCTCAAGATTGAACAGTACCTACTGTATCTTTTGTGGTGGACCGGGCTGACAGCTACGCAGTACGACTCTGTGATAGGTCTGTCTGAAACAAGCCAGTGGGTCCCTCTAGGGAATGGGTAAGTAGTCTCCACTGCTGCAGGGTGAGTACATACTGGCAGTGTTTCTGTGTGTGGGGGGTTCTCCCTGTCTCCCCCCTGTTATGCTGCTCTCTGCACCCTGCTCTGGTGCTGTGCTGTGTGGGGATACTTGGGGGGTCGCTCTGCCCTGGGGGGGGGGGCGCTCCATGGCTGTTAGTGAACTTGGGAAGTGTTCTGGGGGAGTGTGTGAGGTTTTTTGCGTGCGCCATAGGCGCAGTGTTTTAAATTCAAAAAGTGCGCCATCGGCGGCCATTTTGCCGTGGCTCAAAGCACAGTTATACAGGCGCCCGGCGGCCCTTTTCTTGTAGCCGCGGCGCTTTCAGTTTCGTTTTCGGCCACTAGCGGCGCTGCTGAACGGCGTGAAATACCTCATCTCCTCACAGATTCTTCATTCTCCTCAGGCTTTACTCACGCTACAGCGCGGCTCGTACAGCGGAACCGAGCGGTCCCTAAAGGTGGTGAGTCCTCCGGGTATCCCCTCCTCAGCACAGCCAGTGGGTGGACTGTATTATTCACTGTAATAGTGAATAAGGTCTCAGAGGGTGGCAATATGGAGTCTGGTTCACCTGCTTCTCCACACTTGTCAGAGGCAACTGGCAGTGCTCCTGCGGTCCCTATGGACCAGTTGTCGGCAGTCCTGGAATCATTCCTTGTCAAGCTGGAAGTGGTGTGCGAACGCACGAGGGCTGTAAAGCGCCCCCTCCCCACACAATCTCCACATGGGGAGTGCTCTGACTTGGATATGGGCCTAGCTACTGCTGCTGAGGACCCTAGTTCTGAGGATTTTGATGTGTTTGGACAGGACATTCCTTGTGAGGAAGACCCCTGTCTTGAACCACCAACTGGAATATAAAACAAAAAACATCAGCGCTAAAACCCACAGCGGAACTAGTCACAATTTTGGTGGAGTGGGAAGAAAGGTGGGGGGGAGGGGGAGGAAAATGTAATAAGGAATGATCAAAGTGCCCAGTGCTGCATGGAACCTACGGCTGGAGCACAAACATGAATAAAATAAACTAAAAACCAGCGCTCAATGGGCAAAGATCAGATAATAAAAATTCAATTGATAAAAATGCATTTTAATTAAAGTCCATAAGGCAAAAATAATAACAAGTTCAATAGTTCATACACGGTGACATATAAAACCAGGGAAAGGTCAATAATAGTAATCATAGAACCTGACATCCATGGAGGTGGGAGCTGAATCCAGGTTGCAGAGTGTAATGAAGAGAGGGCTCAGCCGTCTGACTCGCTGGGACTCGAATGGGCCAATGGGCAGTAGTCCGGCAGAAGGGAGGACTTCCCAGTGATGTATAATGCGTTAGGCAAGGCGGATGGCCTTTGGTGAGGAAAAGGCAATGAAAGAATCCAATCCGACAGACCGCGCTAAGTGCTGGGGGTAGCGACAGGCTGCAGCTTCTGAATCCTCCTGTGATGAGAACAGCACGGAGGGGAACCGCCGCTGTGATGAAATCACTACACTAGCACTTCCGCTGGTCAAACCAACCAGCTGTGTGGCCGGCGGCTGAAAACAAGGGGGCGGGTCTGAAACGGCAACTCAGTGACCCCAGCAGAGGGAAAGTCCTTCTTCAAGCCGTGTCTTCAAAAAAGGTTTTTCCATATGTGCCTTTTCTGGGATAAGCCGCAGAAGACTTTGACGGTCCCGCTGCGCATAGCCTTAAGGTACCCCTTTTGAAGAGGACCTGGTTAAGTGGGCTCACCCCCCAGTGGGCGACCCCCCGGTCGCCCGTTTGAATAAGGCTACCACGCTCCCAATGGAAGGAACTCCTGCGTTTTAAGGATCCCGCTGACAAAAGGTCAGAAGTGGCGTGTAGAACTATGTTCACCTTATTGGGGGCCGCCTTACGCCCTATAGTGGCGGCGACACTTGTGTCTCAGACACTCACAGGCTGGGCAAAAATTTTGCACCAGACAGTGCAGGAGCACAATCTCCTTCCTGAAACCATTGCCCTGGCTCACCAACTTGCGCAGGGTTTAGTCTTCGTGTGCGATGCCACTGTGGATGCGACCCCTTTTAATAACGGGGGCCTCCATTTCTGCTGTGGTGATGCGTCGCCTTATCTCGCTGAAATGCTGGTCGACCGATCTAGCTTCCAAAAAGCTCCTGGCTGACTTGCCCTTTAAGGGCGGTAGACTGTTTGGGGCCGCTCTGGATGACATTATTAAAAACGTCACAGGAGGTAACAGCACCTTCCTTCCCCAGTCTATTAAGGGTAAGGAGCCCCACCGCAGGCCGGGCCCTTCCTTTCTGGCGAAGAAGATGTTTTTTCGTCAGTCAGATTCCACGGGTAAGCCCGCCCAGACTGAAAAAAATGCGGCTGGGGGACAAAGACGTCCCTGGGTGCGTAAGCCTACCAAGCAAGCTCCCAAGTCCACCACCGCATGAAGTCTTGCCCCTGCCCGACTCTGGGGTGGGGTGACGTCTTCGCAGGTTCAAGGTGCGGTGGACCTCCCGGATCTCCAACCGGTGGGTGTACGAGGTGGTCACCTCAGGATACAGGATAGAGTTCCGCTCATGGCCCCCAGATAGGTTTTTTTCCCTCGAACCTCCCTCTCCTTCCGGCCCGCCGGGCGGCCCTCTTGGGGGCCGTACAGGATTTGCTCGGGTGCGGAGTAATTGTGCCAGTTCCGTCACGAGCGGTTTCAGGGGTTTTACTCAAACCTGTTTGTTCCGAAAAAAGACGGGGTTCGGCCAATCCTGGGCCTGAAGGCCCTGAATGCCTATGTGAGGGTACAAAAATTCCGGATGGAATCCATTCGCACGGTGATCGCGACACTCCACCAAGGGGATTTTTTGGCGTCCTTGGATATCAAGGACGCATTACTTGCACATCCCAATCTGCGCAAGCCACCAGAGGTTTCTGCGCTTTGCCATAAGCGAAGTCCACTATCAGTTCGTGGCTCTTCCCTTCGGCCTAGCATCAGCAACACGGGTTTTCACCAAAGTGCTTGCCCCGGTTCTAGCTTTGCTGAGACAGCGAGGAATTGTTATCATGGGCTATCTAGACAATCTCCTTCTCAGAGCAGAAAATGGCTCAGAATTGGAGGAAAATGTGACAATAGTCAGTCAGACCCTCCGGGACTTCGGATGGGTTCTGAACACGCAATAGTCGGCTCTAGTCCCGACTCAGCGCTTGAAGTATCTGGGTCTGATCCTGCACACTTCGGCAGCAAAGGTGTTTCTACCCTCAGAGAAGTTACTGACACTTCAGTCGACAGTACAGGTTCTGACGTCCCGAAAATGGTCGTCCATTCGCTTCTGCATGAGAGTCCTGGGACTAATGGTGGCCTCCTTCGAGGCGGTTCCGTATGCTCAATCACACACTCGGGCATTACAGAAGGGAATTTTGTCTGTTTGGGACAAGTCCCCATTGTCTTTGGATCTTCAGATCCAGGTGAGTCACTCTGTCAAGGCGTCCCTGACGTGGTGGCTGAGATCCCCGGCTCTTCGGGCCGGGAAGTCGTTCCTCCACATCCACTGGACGGGGATCACAACGGACGCCAGCCTGACGGGCTGGGGAGGAGTGTGGGGAGTCCTGTCAGCTCAAGGGCTCTGGACTCCAGCCGAATCTCGTCTCCCAATCAACGTCCTGGAATTGCGGGCGATCAGACTGTGTCTCTCCGCATGGTCGAAGAGGCTACAGGGCCACTCGGTCAGAATCCAATCGGACAACGCCACGGCCGTGGCGTATGTCATCCATCAGGGGGGCACTCGGAGCTCGGCTGCGGCGTCCGAGGTCGCTCACATCCTAAGGTGGGCGGAAAGAAGCGTGCCGGCGCTGTCGGCTGTCTACATTCCGGGCGTAGAAAACTGGCAGGCGGACTATGAGCCACCAGTCCCTGGACCAGGGGGAGTGGTCCTTGCATCCGGAGGTGTTTCAACTTCTTTGTCGGCGGTGGGGCACTCCGGATGTGGACCTAATGGCGTCCCGACTCAATCGCAAGGTGTCGAGGTTTGTGGCCCGGTCCAGGGACCCCTGGGCGGATGCCTCGGACGCTTTAGTGGCCCCGTGGGGTCAGTATCGCTTGATGTATGTCTACCCTGCGCTGAAGTTGCTTCCTCGTCTGCTGCGCAGGGTAGCGGCCGAGGGCATTCCGATGATCCTCATTGCTCCGGACTGGCCTCGGCGTCATTGGTACGCCGACCTGGTACATCTCATCGCGGACGTCCCTTGGCGCCTGCCCTTGAGGGAGGACCTTCTATCTCAAGGTCCTATCTTTCATCCTGCTTTACAGTCTCTGGCTTTAATGGCATGGCTATTGAGAGTCAGGTGCTGAAAGACAGAGGCCTGACGGATTTGGTAATTTCAACCATGCTTAGGGCACGGAAGTCTTCTTTTAGGAAGATCTATCACTGTACCTGGAGAGCTTACATCGCTATGTGCGAAGAACTAGACTGACGTCCACGGACGTACTCTGTCCCCAGAATCATGAGGTTCTTACAGCGTGGTGTTGCTCAAAGGCTGGCTTTGAGCACTATTAAGGGTCAGATTTCAGCCTTGGCCGTTTTCTTTCAAAGACCCATAGCTGGTCATTCCTTGGTTAGCACTTTTGTGCAGGGGGGTACGCCATATGGTTCCACCTGCCAAGCCCCCGCTCCCTCCTTGGGATCTGAACTTGGTGCTTTCGGTTCTTCAGGAATCTCCTTTTGAGAATATAAGAGATATATTCTTCTTTTAACTTTGTCCCAGAAGGTGGCTTTTTTAGTGGCCATCACTTCTGTTAGACGGGTGTCCGAGTTGGCGGCTCTGTCATGCAAGTCGCCTTACCTGGTCCTCCATAAGGATAAGGCGGTATTGCGTCTTTCCTTCCTAAGGTGGTTTCGGCTTTTCACCTTAATGAGGACATTGTCCTTCCGTCCTTGTGCCCTCATCCATCGCATCCTCGAGAGGTTGCGCTTCACAATTTGGATGTGGTGCGTGCCTTACGGGTATACCTGGCGGCTACTGCTTCTATTCGGAAGTCTGATTCGCTGTTTGTATCTGTCTCTGGTCCGAAACAGGGCCAAGCGGTGTCGTCTGCCACCATTTCTAGGTGGATCAGACAGACTGTTATACAGGCCTATGCCATTAGTGGACGGGCGCCTCCCTTCCCGGTCACGGCGCATTCCACCAGGGCAATCGGTGCTTCCTGGGCTTTCCGACATCAGCGTCGGTTGCACAAGTGTGCAAGGCGGCGACCTGGTCGTCCATTCATACCTTTTCTAAATTCTACAAGGTTGATGTGGCTGCAGCTTCGGATGCTTCCTTCGGCCGCAAAGTCTTGCAGGCCGCTGTTTAATTTTGCAACTCCTCCGTTGAGGAGCTCTGCTGGTTTGGAGTGAAGTTTTGGTTGTTCCTTACTTTTTTACTCCCACACTTTTCTTATACTGCTTTGGGACGTCCCACATGTAATCAGTATGAGAGCTGTGTCGGTCCATGGACGATAAGAGAAAATAGGATTTTTGTACTCCCCTTAAAATCTGTTTCTCTGACGTCCATGGGCTGACACAGCACCCACCCTTCTTTTAAGGTTTGTACTGCTTTGTTACCAACTGAGGCTGCTAGCTGCAGATGGGAGGGTAATGTCCGGAGGGACCGCCCCTCTGGGCGGGGCTGTTCGCCTCTGGCTTGTTCTAGAATGTTTTAACATCTAACATTCTGCCAAGGTCTTCTCCTGCAAGCAGGGACATATACCCACATGTAATCAGTATGAGAGCGGTGTCGGTCCATGAACGTCAGAGAAACTGATTTTACGGTGAGTACAAAAATCCTATTTTATTTATTTTTTTGGATAGAGTAGAAAGGAATTGGAACACCTGTCGGTTTTTATTACTGCCTGTGCCCTGTTGGAGATTCTCACCCTCTCTATTTGTCATGTTTACCATTATCTGTGAAAGTAAAAGAAAAGCCCAATTTCTGGAAAGCCCCCAGAAACTGTCTAAAATGGAAAAAAGGTTATGCCTATAGTTCTACTTTAATCCTACAGAACAATTCCCAGGCTGGATGTTTCCCCTGGGTTACACCTCTGTCCCATTTCATTTTACCTCCGATTTTTGCTTATGTCCTGTAGGTGATTGACCTCGTCTCCCTTATTGGAGAGTTTCTGTGCTTAGCTAGTTCTTTATTTATTCAAATTCTTCGTTCAGTCTCTTCACTGTCTTCTTCCACAACAATGGAATCAGTGCATCAAGATCGGTATAAGCTCAGTAAAGCCTTTGGAACTGTATCCGGGCTCCACTGTGGGAACAGCCTGTAATGTTTCTTTAGACACTGGATCCTGATTGGGTGCTCCCTTTGCAACATGTGTGATTAGCTGCAGTGTGCTATTTATGCAAGGCCGTGGTCCATTTCTGTGCTTCCCGGGACCTGAAGACCCCCCTTGCAGTTATGCCCACCATAATGGATGAAGCCTTTGACCAACGACGTGGAAAGGTAAGACAAAGTTCACCCTGTTATGGGACTATTACTGTAGCCCTGTAGTAAGTACGAGACTTGGTGTTACTAAACCCACAACAGTAAAATCAGTCTAAACAAAAAAGGGTGTATCTAAGGCCTATAGTACACCACTCAGCGCCTATAGATAAATAAATTAATCCCTGCAAGACACAGAAGGTGTACTGGGACAATACAATAATTGTCCACACACCCAACGGTGAGTATGACATATATGAATCTACAGATGAGTAGATACGATTGATTTTTCTATATCTTAAACAGGTGAAGAAAAACCGTTGAAAGCAGCTATTTAAATATCACAAAATACATAAAATTAATAGTAAAAAACATGAAAACAATGATCTGTGTCCAAAATTACTACAAAACAGCGCTATGTTGATTTAAAATGGTCAACATCACATGATAGTCTTTTTAGAAAGATGACAACCAATTCCAGTGTTTCATAACAGTGTCCATAGGTGATTTCTAAAGAAATTGTAGAGTGCACCTTCCACCGATTCTCTAGGTCCACCACGTGATTGCACACACCCCTTAGGGGTTAACACTCACTAGATCACCAATGAATATAAGCATTGAACAATATTCACATCCAAGCTGCACACCGGAAAACTGCATCCATCCAGAGGATATCACAGTGCATTTGACTCCCAAAAAACAAAACAAACAGAGGACATACCATAGTGTAATCCTGGTTTATTTTATAAAGGTCCCTCTCACAGCTAATATCCCCTCACACATTAAACGTACATCAATCCATTTGTATATGAGCAAAAATATGAAAATGTAATTGCACTTCACCGTCTGCGCCGTCCGGCGTATGTTTCAGGAGCCGCAAGCTGAACCGTTTGCTTCCTTACTTCCTGGTTCTCCGGGACGGTGGAGCGCAAACAACCACTTCCAGCGTGTCGTGTAGGTCACGCCCTGACGCGTTTCGTCATTGGCTGACTTCAACAGAGGGCGTGCCCACACGACGCACACGCTGACTTATATTGCCCCATTGTCTTCCGCTCCAGCCAATCAGTGCGTGCTACATGCAGATAGGAAATAGGTGCACAGTCTGCTTGCACGCACGTCTAACCGAAGGCTATTCTACAGGGAGCAGGATGGGGCAAACAAAGTCTGACTGCATACATAATTACCATCATCTGGATATAACTTCACAGCGATGGGTTTCATATAAGATTATTGAAACAATCTTACATTTTAAACCGCAAAGGAAAAAAAAACATCATCAGAAATACAATTTAAAATAATAAAACTCATTTCATGTAAACATTATAAAAAAAAAATTAAAATCATGAATATAAAATTCAATTAGCTTTTAAAATTATCATAGTGACTAGACGCATAAATGTATCAAATATATAAAAAATTATAATAACATCTACATAAATTTACTGATCTATATATATATAAACCAATATTAAATTATATATATATATATATATATATATATATATATATATATATATATATATATATGCAACCTCACAGATCACTTACGTGAAAATTAAAACCCTTTGTGAAATATATAATTACCTAAAAATCACTAATAAAACAGTTGATATCCAACTCCACATTTAACCCTTTGGGCGATAAAGTATCTACGGAGAAAATCCATTGGGTCTCTCGCTTTGAGAGATCTCTAATCAAATTAGAGCCCCTCCAAGGTGGTTTTAAATGATCAACCCCCCAAAATTTGAGGCCTGATGGGTCTTGATTGTGAAACATTTTGAAATGGAGTGACACATTATGATCTTTGTATCCGATAATAATATTTGCAATATGTTCTGCAATCCGGATTTTTAATTGGCGCTTGGTGCGGCCTATATATATATAAGCCCACATGGACATTGGAGGGCGTATACAACATGCGTGGAATTGCATGTAATGAATTCCTTAACATCAAACACTTTATTATTTGAAGTTGATATAAACGATTCCACTGCCCTCAATGGTCTATTGACCTCCTTGCATGCACGGCACCTTCTGCAGGCAAAAAAGCCATCTTTGTCCCAAAAAGTGGAAGGTCTGGATGGGGGATCCAGAACCTTCCTTACTATTTTATCCGAGAAACTCAGAGCTCTTCGATACACGAAGCCTGGTTTATCAGGTAATACTGCAGAAAGTACTTTGTCCATACGTAAAATATGCCAATGAGTATAAAAAATTTCTTCAACCTCCCTATATTGGGAGTGAAACCCTGAGATAAAGTTCCACTGTCTTACGCTGTTTTCTTGAGTGGAAGATGTATCTCTAAGGAAATTATCCCTTGGTAAAGCCGCCAAGTCGCATATAATGGAGTTGAGTTTTTCCTCATTGTAGCCTTTCTCAATAAATTTGTTTTTTATAATTTGGGCCTGTTGTAGAAAATCCATCTCCTCAGAGCAATTCCTTTTTACTCTGGTGATTTGTCCTTTTGGTATATTTTTCAACCATAAAGGGTGATGTCCACTACTAACAGGCAAATAGCTGTTAGAATCCGTAGCTTTGAAAAATACTTTTGTTCCCAACTTATTTCCTTGTCTATATATATGAACATCCAAAAAGTGTATATCACTAGGGCTATATTCACTGGTCGATTTAATGTTGTTCCTATTACTATTGAGTTCATTTAAAAATATACATTACATGAGTTTTTAAATGAACAGTACAGGAGCACAGGCAACATATTCATACACCATGGGTTTATAGGCTCATATCTTCAGGTGATTGGACACTGGCAATCTTTTGAGGACACTCCCCCCTGGGGCTTTTCCCCTATAAACCTACTCCACTCCGTGAGTCCTCTGTTTTTTTTAGTATTGTCTGTAGGTGTTGGATCTGGTCTTCATCTTGGAGATATCTGTTTCACTACTTCCTTCGATTATTTTTCTAGATTTTTTTTTTTTTTTACTCAAACCTTACTGTCTTCTCATGCTGACAGAAGTAGGATATCCGGATCAGTGCAACCTCTGTAAAACCTTGGTAGCCATACTTAAACCCCATGCTGTGCAAATGGTCTGTAATGTTGCTTATGGCACTCAGCTTGGCACTTCTTGCAACGCATTGAGTAACCTTGGGGTACTGTACAGGTCAAGGGCCATGGTCCATTACTATGGAACTCAGTCCCTGAAGATCCCTTTTCCGGTGTTCCCACCATGATGGGTGAAGCCTGGACCTTTTTATATACAGTTCAGTGTCATGAAAAGGTAAAGGATCACCCTGTACATTTGAGATTTACTGTGTAAAACAGGGATATTTTCGGAACATATTCACTTCACAGTGTAAACTTTTCCAACTTGGAGCTCAAATTAAACCACTCAGAGCTCCCTCTCAGGTGGATGAGGGTGTTGCATCACACCCCTGGTCACACACTTTAATGTTACTTCTGCCTAGAGCCCTTATAAGGTACTCAGAAGCTTCCTACCACTCTTTTGCAATGTGGATCCGTCACAGGACGGTCTACACCTGGGTTATCTCATACTTTTAAGAGACATGCTCACTCAGTCTACTTCATAGACTACTTCATAGAATACCCCAGAAGAAACACTGTCACTTTTAGCTATAGCGGAGACCAGGCAAAAATGAGACTGCATAAGACCGCATCAAACACTCGATCTGCAAAAGCCCAGGCCTCAGAGTGACTTTTTGTCCTTTGCACTGGTGCAGGAACCGGCCTTCACACCAGCTTCAGCATCTGATTTTAGTTCTATTTCAGGCATGCAACTAACGCGTTTTTGACAAAAGCAGAGTTTTCTGCATCTGTTACAGTTCCTTGGACAGATTACGGCCTTAATTCAGCCAACTTTGTCCATAGCTCAAAAACGCCCCAGCTCTTCTCTTACTCCGGTTTCTCCACAGGAGTCGTACCCCGATATGCTGGTTTAAAGAACACAGATTCAGAGGGGAATGTAGAGAGTCTTGACAGAAGCTGCAGAAGATTTCTATCCCCAACACTTCCATTTGTATTGGGCCCTTTTCACACGGGGCGGATCCACTCAGCCGGCAGATGACAGGTCGGTCTCTGCTTACTGTGCATGGATGGACCTGTCAGAGCTCCGCTGTCCTCCTATGGCGAGATTGGATGAAAACTGACAGCCTGTCCGTTTTCATCTGATTCGCTGAACGGATGGCAAACGTACCGCCATCCGTCTGTTTTAAAGCAGATCTTGTCGATTCGGATGGCAGGCGGGTGTCAGTGGACACATCTCCGCTGACATCGGTCTGCCCATACAAGTCAATAGGTGGCCCGCTCAGACCTGCCTGAAAAACGGACAGGCGGATCTTTGCGCCTGATCGCGTGAAAGGGGCCTTATAGAGGGAGCTCTTGATGTGTCTCTTGTACCATGTACCTGTAATAAAAAGTATCCTGTTCTATTTGCATTGCTTCCTTTGTGTGAAACACCTGCAGTTCCCTTGCTTTCCTATTTCAAATTGGCCATGCTAGAACAAGGAAGCACATCCATGCCAGCGTGCTTGGTTAGCTTCTTTGCAGTATACCGTACTTAGGAGCACAGTCATACTACCGTTCAAATGTTTTATAACTCCTCCATTTCTCCAGTTTTCACTGAATTTTAAACCGTTCAAGTTCAATCAATAACCTGAAATTGTACAAAGGTACAGTTGTGCCTATAAGTTTACATACCCTGGCAGAATTTATTCCATTTTTTCAGAGAATGAATAACACAAACTTTTCTTTCACTCATGGTTAGTGTTTGGCTGAAGCCATTTATTATCAATCAACTGTGCTTACTGTTTTTAAATCATCACAACCGAAATTACCCAAATGACCTGATCAAAAGTTTACATACCCCAGTTCTTAATACCATGTATTACCCCCTTTAACATCAATGACCGCTTGAAGTCTTTTGTGGTATTTGTGGATGAGGCACTTTATCTTCCCAGATGGTAAAGCAGCCCATTTCTCTTGGCAAAAAGCCTCCAGTTCCTGTAAATTCTTGAGATGTCTTGCATGAACAGCATGCTTGAGATGTCCCCAGAGTGTCTCAATGATATTGAGGTCAGGAGATTGAGATGGCCACTCCAGAACCTTCAGTTTATTCTGCTGTAGCCAATGACAGGTCGACTTGGCCCTGTGTTTTGGATCATTGTCATGTTGGAATGTCCAAGTCTGTCCCATGCGCAGCTTCCTGGTTGATGAATGCAAATGTTCCTCCAGTATTTTTTGATAACCTACTGCATTCATCTTGCCAACAATTGTGACCAAATTTCTTGTGCCTTTTTTGTAGCTCACACATCCCTAAAACATCAGTGATCCACCTCCGTACTTTTCATCACATGCCTTGTTGACTCCTCTCCAAATGTAGCGTTTATGGTTGTGGCCAAAAAGCTACATTTTGGTCTCCTCACTCCAAGTGACACTGCGCCACAAGGTTTGAGGCTTGTCTCTGTGCTATTTGGCGTATTGTAAGTCGGATACTTTGTGGCATTTGCGTAGTAATGGCTTTCTTCTGGTGACTCAACCATGCGGCCCATCTCTCTTCAGGGGCCTCCTTATTGTGCATCTCGAAACAGCCACACCACGTTTTCAGAGAGTCCTGTATTTCACCTGAAGTTATTTGTGGGTTTTTCTTTGCAACCTGACCAATTTTCCTGGCACTTGTGGCTGAAATTTTAGTTGGTCTACCTGTCCCTGATTTGGTTGCAACAGAAACCCCCTCATTTCCATTTATAGTTTGAACACTGCTGATTGGCATTCTCAATTCCTTGGTTATCTTTTTATATCCCTTTCCTGTTTTATTCAGTTCAACTACCTTTTCCCGCAGATCCTTTGACAATTCTTTTGCTTTCCCCATGACTCGGAATCCAGAAACATTGGTGCAGCTCTGGATGAAAGATGCAAGAGTCTGTCAGGAGTCCAGAAACTCATTGACCTTTTATACACACACACACACACTAAATACAAGCAAACAGATCACAGGTGAGGATGGTTAAAAATGGTTACCTGTAATAGCCATTAAAACCCCATTTGTGTCACCCTGGTGATTTTGGCCTGATAAAATGCACACGTTATGCAAACTTCTGATCAGGGTCATTTGGGTAATTTCTGTTGTCATTATGATTTTAAAAAGCGTAAACACAGTTAATTGATAACAAATGGCTTCAGCCAAACAATAACCATGAGTTAAAGAAATGTTTTTGTGTTATCATTCATATTCTCTGAAAAAATGGCCAAGAAATCAATTCTGCCAGCGTATGTAAACTTATGAGCACAACTGAAAGTGATAAACTGCCAAAGGTGGAGGAGTTTTGGTTAACAAAAACTGAAAAAGATAATGTACATTTCAGAGTTACACAAAAAGGTATTTTTCAAAGAAGTAGTGGGTTAACTCAGTTCTGCAGCAATGTAAATAAATTAAGCCTCTCAAAATGGTGAGAAAAAAGCAATTCACAAAGGAAGACAGACAGACCAGTATAACCATTTAAAGTGTAGATTTTTCCTATAGAGAAGGAAAGCCAAAGTGTCGGTGAGTACGGTTTCCTACACCATCAAAAGGCACTTGGAGAATACTCTGACAGGAGGAGGTTTGGTAGACCCAAAGCCACAACAGAATCGGAAGACAAGTTTCTGAGTCAATAGCTTGCATGACGGGCGGCTCGCAGGACATCAGCTTCAAGCACAGCTTAACACTGCTCAAAGTAATAGTGATCTATAAAGGTATATGGGAAATAATTATCTACATGAACGAACACACACACACACACACACACCAACATAGGTTGGACTATTGTTATTATTCAACCTTACCAACTATGTAATCGAGTCTCAGGCCTCGTACACACGACCGAGTTTCTCGGCAAGAACCAGCAAGAAACTTGCTGGCAGAGATGTCTTGCCGAGAAACTCGTTCGTGTGTATGGTTTCTCGTCGAGAAAACCGACAAGTAACCTCGACGAGAAAATAGAGAACCTGTTCTCTATTTTCTCGTTGAGATTCTCGTTGGCATGTTTCTCGACGAGAAAAGTGAGTGTATGTACACTTACCTGTCCTCCCGGAAGCCCGCGCATGTTCGAAATGAATTCGACGCATGCGCGGTAGCTTCCTAGGCATACGTAGGGTATACCAAGATGGCGGCGACGGCATCGAATGTGACGAGCGCATGCTCGTCGTAGTCGATGACGTCACCGCGTACGCTCCATTCAAAGAACCGCGGGTTCTTTGAATCGAGCGTGTGTACACTCGGCCGGGACAATTTTCTTGTCCAAGAATCTCGTCGAAAAAAACGACATGTTTTTTTCGACGAGAATCTTGGCCGTGTGTACGAGGCCACAGTTTCAACTGAGAAGAAGACTTTGAGCTGCAGGTGTGACAGGTCAGGTGGCTGTAAGAAGCTATTGCTTATATGGCTAAATAAAAAAGAGGCTTGCCTGGGTAATGAAGCACCGCCAGTGGATTACTGAAGACTGGAAGAAGGTCTAATAAATACAAATTTGAGATCATCGCGCAGGTTTTTTGAACACTGTCGAGTAGGTGAAAGGATGGTTCCTCAGAGTTCAGGCTGTGCCAGAACTTTAGAAGAAAATTAGAAAACTGTAGGCTTCAAATCATGGAATGGTCGGCAGTCTCCAAACTTAAACCCATTGAGCTGGTTTGCGATGAACTGGACAGAAGGGTGAAAGCAAAGCAACCTACAAGTACAAAATATTTGTAGGAACTCCTGTACCAAGAATAGCTTTCTGAACATTAGTTGATTTCCAGTGTATAAAGAATGCCACGAGTGTGTTTGGCTGTTACATCTGTAAAAGGTGGCTACTTTTGAGTAAAAAATGTAGATTGCATTAGAAGAAAACAATTCCGTGAGGTTTTTTTTTTTTTTTTTTATGTTTACTTGTTTAATTGTTCTATTCTTTATTTTCAGAGTACGTGGAGACATTAACTGAATACATTTTAATAAAAATTGGAAAAAATGGTGATTTTCTAAAACCTTTGACCTGTGTAATTGCGCACACACACACACACACCTGTGTAATTACACACACACACACACACACGGTATGGAAACTATTCAGACCCCCTTAATTTTTCACTCTGTTATATTGCAGCCGTTTGCTAAAATCATAAGTTAATTTTTTTCCTCATTAATGTACACACAGCACCCCATATTGACAGAAAAACACAGAATTGTTGACATTTTTGCAGATTTATTAAAAAAAGAAACTGAAATATCACATGGTCCTAAGTATTTAGACCCTTTGCTCAGTATTTAGTAGAAGCACCCTTTTGATCTAATACAGCCATGAGTCTTTTTGGGAAAGATGCAACAAGTTTTTCACACCTGGATTGTGGATCCTCTGCCATTCCTCCTTGCAGATCCTCTCCAGGTCTGTCAGGTTGGATGGTAAACGTTGGTGGACAGCCATTTTTAGGTCTCTCCAGAGATGCTCAATTGGGTTTAGGTCAGGGCTCTGGCTGGGCCATTCAAGAACAGTCACGGAGTTGTTGTGAAGCCACTCCTTCCTTATTTTAGCTTTGTGCTTAGGGTCATTGTCTTGTTGGAAGATAAACCTTCGGCCCAGTCTGAGGTCCTGAGCACTCTGGAGAAGGTTTTCGTCCAGGATATCCCTGTACTTGGCCGCATTCATCTTTCCCTCGATTGCAACCAGTCGTCCTGGCCCTGCAGCTGAAAAATACCACCAAAGCATGATGCTGCCACCACCATGCTTCACTGTTGGGACTGTATTGGACAGGTGATGAGCAGTGCCTGATTTTCTCCACACATACCGCTTAGAATTAAGGCCAAAAAGTTCTATCTTGGTCTCATCAGACCAGAGAATCTTATTTCTCACCATCTTGGAGTCCTTCAGCTGATTTTTTAGCAAACTCCATGCAGGCTTTCATTTGTCTTGCACTGAGGAGAGGCTTCCGTCGGGCCACTCTGCCATAAAGCCCCGACTGGTGGAGGGCTGCAGTGATGGTTGACTTTCTACAACTTTCTCCCATCTCCCAACTGCATCTCTGGAGCTCAGCCACAGTGATCTTTGGGTTCTTCTTTACCTCTCTCAGCAAGGCTCTTCTTCCCCGATAGCTCAGTTTGGCCAGACGGCCAGCTCTAGGAAGGGTTCTGGTCGTCCCAAACATCTTCCATTAAAGGATTATGGAGGCCACTGTGCTCTTAGGAACCTTAAGTGCAGCAGAATTTTTTTTTTGTAACCTTGGCCAGATCTGTGCCTTGCCACAATTCTGTCTCTGAGCTCTTCAGGCAGTTCCTTTGACCTCATGATTCTCATTTGCTCTGACATGCACTGTGAGCTGTAAGGTCTTTATATAGACAGGTGTGTGGCTTTCCTAATCAAATCCAATCAGTATAATCAAACACAGCTGGACTCAAATGAAGGTGTAGAACCATCTCAAGGATGATCAGAAGAAATGGACAGCACCTGAGTTAAATATATGAGTGTCACAGCAAAGGGTCTGAATACTTAGGACCATGTGATATTTCAGTTTTTCTTTCTTAATAAATCTGCAAAAATGTCAACAATTCTGTATTTTTCTGTCAATATGGGGTGCTGTGTGTACATTGAGGAAAAAAATGAACTTAAATGATTTTAGCAAATTGCTGGAATATAACATAGTGAAAAATTTAAGGGGGTCTGAATACTTTCCGTACCCACTGTATATATACTCACACTTTGGGTAAAATAAATTTTTTCACCACATGTTGGCAACAACCCATGTAATCCATACATACAAAGAAACTAAAACGAATATGTTCAGAAATTAAGTTGTGTATAATAAAATGGAATGACACAGGGAAAAAGTATTGAACGCATGGAGAAAGGGAGGTGCAAAAAAGAATGAAAAGCCAAGACATCAACTTAAAACTATCAGTAATTGGAAAGCAATCCCATCCCTTGTCAGTGCAAATTAATATCAGCTGGTTCAGACTTAACTGATGGCCTATAACAAGGTCTCATTACCAAGATGTCACACAAGAAACATCTCATGGGTAAAAGCAAGGAGTTCTCTCAAGACCTGTTGCAAAACATATGGATGGCAATAGTTACAGAAGGATTTCTGAACTTCTGAATGTTCCAGTGAGCACTGTTGGGGGCCATATTCCAGAAGTTGAAAGAAAATAATTTCACCATATACAGGCCACAACCAGGTGCTCCACTCAAGGAGTGAAAAGAATTATCAGAAGAGGCCAAGATCACACCTGAGCAATGTATGCGACTACAGGAGGCGTCCTGGAAGCTGTCATCACCAACAAAGACTTTTGTACAAAGTATTACATTTCAGTTAGCGTGTTCAATACATTTTCCCTGCGTAATTCCATTGTATTACGCATAACCTAATTTCAGCATATTCTTCCTCAGACTTTTACAGACCTTCATTTGGATCATATTTATGCAGAGACAACAAATATCTCTGCCCTACCTTTTTTCTTTTTCTGTCATTGTAAAAGAAAAAAAGTATCAGCACCGCTCAATGTGCATACCAGGACAACAAACTTTCATAAAATATACTACATTCCCAGTTTACAAATGCTGTGCCACTAAAGTATACAATATAAATGCTTTGTTATCAGAGATATACATGCATCCCTTGATGCAACATTAAATGCATCCCCTTGTTAAAGTGGAAGTCCATGCTAAAACTAAAATCCCTGCATCTATAGCCACCAACATTCTTTCACTAGCCCTGTAAAGAAAAAAAAAATCAGTATACATACCTTTTTCTGCAGGCGATCTGACCTGATCTCCAGCGGCAGAAGCTCTGATACCACGCTGAGCTGTCACTATGTGGGCAGGGTGCAGAGGACACGTCCGATGAAGAAGGCCCCATAGTAAGTCTATGGGTGACGTCACTTCTCATTAATTTCACAGCCCTTGTCAGACGTGTACTCAGTAGAACTTATGGGGGGGTTCCATTCTAAATGCACTGGCTTTTTGATCCACCATCTCTAGGTGGTACAGGCAGACCATCGCCCATCTGTTGTCTTAAGCATTGGGTTCCAATTTGGCCTTGTCAACTTTACTAGATATGGGAGTGCTTTGTGGGCTTTTTGGCATCAGTCAACTTTCTCATATTTGCAAGGCTGCTACCTTGTGATGTGTACGCTTTGTAAGTTGAGCCACTTCTGATTCTGGTTTTATGTCCTAAGGTCATTCAGGTGGCTTTTACTGTGTGTCTCAATGGATGAGAATTGGAATAGGATTTTTGTACTCGCCAAAAAATCCTTTCATGGTGTTTGTTGGGGGACATTGGTCTCAGTATTGCTTGCTACAACAGTGAGGCATGCTGGTAGTAGGAGGGGTTATTCTGGGCTGGCCTGCAGTTTTGACAGTTTTTGTTCGGCAGTCCTCCTGCAGGTGGCAGTATAATTCCTATGTCCCTCGATGGATGCCAACAGTAATATTTTGTGGTTCTTTAACAAATCCTCCTATTAAGTTTATTGCTATTTTAATATGTATGCCACATCTGCTGTTGAAATGGTAAAATACCATATTATGGTCATTGTTTTACATGCAGCAGAGCAAGCCTTTGGCTGCAAATTCTAATACCTGTCCAGTAACTAGTTTGCCTAGCAAACCGTTACGAAGAAGAAGAACCACCAGCTAGTCACCTTCTAAGTTTTATATGTAACAGCCGCAACCGTGACAGACTGCAATAATGAGCTCACTTGGGTTCTAGCCTTCCCCAATGCTATTGCCTTTTCTCCCTGTTGGAAGTTTCCCTTCATTTCATGTTCTTTTAACCGTGTCATCCCTGGGAGAGGAACTGAAGGGGAATCCCTAACAGAGCTGTGAACAGCAGTATAAATATATAGATTTTACAGTAAAGTAAAAAATAAATAAATATATATATATATATATATATATATGCACAGTATCTCACAAACGTGAGTGCACCCCTCACATTTTTGTAAATGTTTTATTATATCTTTTCATGTGACAACACTGAAGAAGTGACACTTTGCTACAATGTAAAGTAGCGACTGTACAGCTTGTATAAGTGTAAATTTGCTGTCCCCTCAAAATAACTCAACACACAGCCATTAATGTCTAAACTGCTGGCAACAAAAGTGGGTACACCCCTAAGTGAAAATGTCCAAATTGGGCCCAAAGTGTCTATTTTGAGTGGCCACCATTATTTTCCAGGACTGCCTTAACACTCTTGGGCATGGAGTTCACCAGAGCTTCACAGGTTGATACTGGAGTCCTTTTCCACTCCTCCTGGGATGCCCCACAGATGCTTAATAGGGTTAAGGTCTGGAGACGTGCTTGGCCAGTCCATCACCTTAACCCTTAGCTTCTTTATCAAGGTAGTGGTTGTCTTGGAGGTGTTTAACACAATTGCTCCCCATTCACACCTGGGACTTTGTAACACTAAAAAGTCACATGACATCGGGGAAAGAAAATGGCTAATTGGGCCCAATTTGGACATTTTCATATAGGGGTGTAACTCACTCTTGTTGCCAGCGGTTTAGACATTAATGGCTGTGTTGAGTTATTTTGAGGGGACAGCAAATTTACACTGTTATACAAGCTGTACACTCACTACTTTACATTATAGCAAAGTGTAATTTCTTCAGTGTTGTCACATGAAAAGATATAATAAAATATTTACAAAAATGTGAGGTGTGTGTGTGTGTGTATACAATTTAGTGGCTGTACATATGTATTAAGGGTAAGTACTTGGATAATATACTACTGGCTGATATTTTTGGGCTTGTTTTCACTAGAGGTTGGGGGTGGGGGGGGGACAGTAAAATACCCCTCAGCCATTGTCCCTTTTAGCCATGGGTGTACACATGCCGCAGCCATGATGCTTTGCAGCTCTGTAAGGAATTATACCCCCTTTTGCTTTCATTGGGTGTAGCAGGGTGGTGGCTAAGGCTGGGTTCACACTATACGACACGACTTTCATCCTACTTTGCTCTGCGACATCTGTCCGACATTGGTCCGACATTGGTCCGACATTGGTCCGACATCCATCCGACATCCATCCGACATTCATGAACAGGATACTACTTTGATCCGACATTGTGCTAGTCTGACTTGTCCTTTGACCAATCAAAACAATCCCAGGGTGAGATAAATTCCTTTTACTGCTGCTGTAATCACAATGTCGGATGCCAAAGTCGTATGGTTAGGACAAGGATCCGACTTTGATCCGACTTCAATGATAGTCAATGGGCTGAAGTAGGATCAAAGTCGGACAGAAGTAGTACAGGGAGAATTTTTAATGTCGGACCGACATGTGTCGGACCAGTTAAGACGGCTCCCATAGGGAAACATTGATTTTCACACGTCATGCGACATGAGCTCCTAATGTCGGAGCGTTTGTCGGACAAGTGTGAACCAGGCCTTAAAGTGTAAAATGTACCTTTCAGCTGGAAGCAGTTGGCTACATATCAGATCAGTTCCAGGTTACTTGACCTAAAGTGACCTGCATTATGGGAAATTACTTCTGCTCTCAGTACACTGCTGCCATAACTTCAGAAAATGTGGTGCAAATCCTGAACACTATGGAACTAGCAGTTTCTAACAGACGGGTGTGACTTTTTACCATTCATGTTTCTCCTCCACTGTACCATCTTAAGATGTTTCTAAACCCAAAAATAAATGTATTATATCACAGCATTGCAGTCCTTTGAGAAAATAGCTGCTGCTTCTCCAAAAAAATTATTTTTTATCTATCTACCTATCATATTGTGTATATATATATAATCTCTATCCTTGTAATTACTTTTTTAAAGAAGACAAACATTACATTTAGGTTCACATTAAGAAAAAGGGAATGATTCACAGAATTTTTTATTTTTTTATCTGCAATGGTTCAGAAAACTGGTTTATCTTTATTGGCTCTGGTGGATTCTGACTTTTCAAGACTGTTACTTGAACAGAGGTGTTACATATACCCATGACATTCACAGGATTATTCCAAGTGCTATAAAGAGATGTTTGGTGTTTGGTTATAGAATATTTGCAGACTTGTTTTTGAGGACTAAATATCTTGGACGGTAATTGATGCTCTGCAGAGCTCACAGTTCATACACTGAATTTATTTACCTCTCTCTTTTGAGGAACCCAAATGAACCAGAAGGGAAAGATCGAGTGGAGAGCATCAGGTGAGAGAGCCAACATCACTGCTTCAGTGTAAATTAACTCCTCCAGCTATCTTCCACCTCATCTCTAGTGTGTTATTCTGCTTCATGTTTTGTATCTATTGACTCAGCATTATTTTTATTTATTTTTTCTCTTCCATATTTTATCTCCCTGTACACTGTTTTCTCTTCTCTTTTCACTTTCCCTCTGGGGTTTGGTTCTTCAGCTTCTTCTGTTTGAATCTGGTGATCAGATCAATGCTGCTTTTTTTTATCCATAACTTGTGAACAGTTACTTCTGTAGAGCATCCGTCTACTGTTTCATTGTTTTGTGTGTAAGACCGTTTTATATTAGAATACAGTTTGGTGTAATCCATGTGGTGATTATACACTGTAACACATGCCTAGTGTTACAAGAAGATTAATGAATGGTAACTGATTTTTCTGGTGCTACACCAGTTAAGACTTGCACAAATTATTTTAAAATCGTTAACAATTTTATTCTAATATACATACGAAGTTTCAAAGTTTAATTATATTTACATATGTACATATCTGACAGAGTGCCGAGAGCCCGCCCTACACACCCTAGAGAGCCAGAAAGTATACCGCAAAGGGACACCTTTAGTTCTTACCAGGTATAAATAAAACTATTTTCGAGTAAGCATTGAGGCCTCAGAAGAATATCTTATAGGTGCATTTAAGTACACCAATATAAGTATGTCAATGGCCCACATTGTGAATGACACTCACCATTATCCTGGGTTAATAGCTGAATACCATTATCTGTAGGTTGCAGTAAAGGAAGGATAAACCATCATCTCATCTTAGAGGTGATAGGGCAGTAGACAGATGTAAAGAAATGTGATTGATGAATATTGAGGCAAGCGCAAAAAGTTTATGCTCACATTTTCAGGGATTTTAAAATATTTTTTGCAAATCTAATTGGAGTAGCATCTAATAAGTGTCAAAGCCTGCGGCCTTTCAATAGTGGATATAACAAACCTATGAAAATCTACTGGGAAATGTCTATACAAACAGATGCATATGTTTCTTTTTTTTTCTTTTTTTTTAATTCTTTTAGTTCCCAGTGTACAACAGACAAGTGATACTAACACAACCAGTATTTTATGTCTAGAAATGGTAGCACAACTATTTTACACACCTTGTAAAAACACACAAGTATTTTCAACAGTTCTGCAATTTGCATGACACATTTTACTTGCCACTGGCTCCCTTTCTCATGAAAAACCATAAGCCCATTGGATTGTTTCTAATTTCCCTCTATCCATCCAGCAATCACACGTTTTTTATCCAGGGAAACTCTCAGGGAACCTGGAATGCTCTTCTGGCCTGCAAGTATACAATTAAAGGCTGAAAGGAAGCATTAATAGGAAAGACACCCAATTGGCAGACCTCTTTAGGTTTTTAAAGTGTATTACCACTTTTGCAGCCAAGCTACTTTATATTTGCTACATGTCCCTCTTCACAAGGCATAACTTATAAAAAAAAAAGTAAAAATTGCAGCTTACCTTTTTTTTAGATGCTAGCTTCTGCAACATGCAGCAAGGAAAAATAGGTAGTTCTCTTTGTTTATGAGCTCTGCAGGCAGACGTGGCCAGGTTATCAAATAGGCAGAATAGGCATCAGCTTATTGGTCCCACACTGTTTAGGGCCCTGCAACTTCAGATCAAAACATTAATTTGATATTGAAAATTTAAATTAAGTTTTCTTAAAGTTTACAAAAGAAAAAATAATAATCGACTCAGAACAAAAAAGAAAACGTTACATTAAATATTCTATAGAGTAATGTACCTAGTAACAACGTAAAGTACACAAACCATTGCCCTCAGATTTACATTGCAGTTTGTCTCTTAATTGGTAACACATAACATAGTGGGGTTTTCTCAACTTTGATTGCAAAACTGAAAATATGCTTTTAGGTCAAGGCCAGAGATTTTATTTTATTTTTTTTCATATTAAGTGCACACATTCTTTCTATTGCTTAAAGCATATCTAAACACAAAAACAAATATGTAATATATTGCAGCTTACCACTCCTTGGATGTAGCAGCTCCATTAGGGGTTTCTTTTTCAGGAATTTTCCTCTATTTTTCAACTGGAAATCCTAGGAATAACACACTTCACTCTGGGGCTACATTTGTTCATGATTGAGTCACGATTGTCACAGTATGCTGGGCTTTAAACAAGTCAAGGAGTGTAGCTAGGATTGTAACAGACCTGGGCACCCTTAGGGAAGTAATGATTGAGTTTTCATAGGATGCTGAGGCAAATAGTTGGCGTGGCCATATTGCACTATAAAATATATATGTGTGGGGTTGGGGGGGGGGGGGGGCTTAAAGGAGTGTAGTTAAACCCCAAGTCTAATCTACTCTGCAGCAAGAGTAAATAATGCACACAGTGCAGAGGCCTGGAGAACGTAACATGGATGTACAATGCACACACATTCCACAGTCCGAATACTCACAAAATACTTCTAGTTGCTCTGTAATTATGATGGTCTCACAGGCACACATAAAGCTCAGTACAAAGGATCATTATTTATAAGTTCTTCCATTACATAAGCCTTTCTGCATGCAAAAAGCCATCACTCCTACAATGGTATTGTATCCTGCTAGTGAGGAGCCTTCCCTGCCGGAAAATGTCAATAATTAGTGTTGCCAGCTATACCTGGCGGCACTAATTGTTTGGGGAAACAAACCTGTTGTGTTGGTTGTACACGAGTTGGTCGATAGATCCACTGAACCAGGCGAATTTCGTTTCATGTATGGCCAGACTAAGCCTACCTTAGAGGAACAACTGGATGGGGAGGGATAATATTATGGACATTAATAAGAAGTAATAAAATTATCATTCAATACCTAATTTTTTTTGATAGGGGTAGATCAGCAATGAAACAGGAGTAGGTGAAAAATACCACCCCAATTGCAGACGATGTGTAAAATCTAAACCGAATGCAATGATTTGCAAATATTATAAGCCCATAGTTCACAGTAGATCAAATGTTTAAACTGAGAAAATGTACCATTCTAAGAAAAAAATTGGGTAACCTAAGGTTCACCTAAATAATTTCACTTGTTTATTTGGACAATTATCTTGTCTTATCAACCTTTCTGTTGCAACTCCAGTCTGCGCTGCAGGATTTCATTTGACCTTGCACTTACAAAAATAATTTTACCGTATATACTCGAGTATAAGACGAGTTTTGCTGAAAATGCCCCCCTTGGCTTATACTCGAGTCACCTTTTTGCGCCTGATCTCCCAGACTTTGGGAACCCGGTACCGGCCGACCGTAGGTCCCCTGGATCCCAAACTTGGCACACATATAGCCTTCCTCTACAAGTGTGCAAAGTTTGTTGTCTGGGGGACCTATGGCCGGAGAGCACAGATTTTTCAAAGTCGGGCACCCCTTCCATAGACTCCCTTGTTAAACGTCAGTCTAGTCATGGACACAGTGAGGCATTGGCACAGTGAGGCATGCAGATGGACACCCTAGGCTTATACTCGAGTCAATAAGTTTTCCCAGTTTTTTGTGGTAAAATTAGGTGCCTCGGCTTATATTCGGGTCGGCTTATACTCGAGTATATACAGTATGCTGTTATAGTATTTTTAAATCTTTACTAAAACATTTAAACAGAAAAAGTTGGGACAGGGCCCTATTTACCATGCTGTAGCATCCCCTCTTCTTTTAACACTCTGTAAACATCTGAAAACTGAGGACACCAGTTGCTGGAGTTATGGGGGAGAGAAATGTTGTCCTGTTCTTGCGTGATATTGGAAACCGCTCAAAAGTCCACCGAGGACATCTTTGTTGTATTTTTCATTTCAAGATGCAACAAATGCAAAGCCATGTTATCCAATATACCACATATTGGCATGGTCCTGCTGAAATTTGCAAACCTTCCCTGAAAAAATACATATTTTTGGTTCTATTTTTCAGCATTGATTATCCCTTTCCCGATGTGCAAGCTGCCCATTTCATTTGCTCCCCTATCAGGCTTTTAAACAAAGTTCTGAAAACAAGGTGGAAGGTCTCTCTTCTCTTTTGTATGAAGGACGTAGCACCGATGGTTGCTAAAAATGTCAAATTTCGATCAGTCTGACCACAGAACAGTTTTCCACTTTGCAACAGACCATTTTAAATGAGCTTTGGCTCAAAGAAGATGTTGGCATTTTTGGATCATGTTCAGATATGGCTACTTCTTTGCATGATAGAGCTTTAAATTGTGTTTTTGGATGGCACGGCTTACTGTGTTGAGACTGTGATTTTGGGTAAGTATTCCTGAGCCCATCCTGATGTCCATTGCAGAAT
The DNA here is from genome assembly GCA_029206835.1 of Rana muscosa. Lineage (NCBI taxonomy): Eukaryota > Metazoa > Chordata > Amphibia > Anura > Ranidae > Rana > Rana muscosa. Next base: position 273,927,667 of record CM055119.1, read on the forward strand.
AATGCCTGTTTTTAATTTAGTGCCATTTTGGGGTCCTGAAGATTATGGGCATCCAATATTGTGTTTCGGCCTTGTCCCTTGCTCACAGAGATATCTCCAGATTCTTGGAATCTTTTGATATTAAGTACTGTAGATGATATATTTCAAGTTTTTTCAATTTTATATTGAGGAACATATATTCTTACATTATAGTTACATAGTAGGTGAGGTTGAAAAAAGACACAAATCCATCAAGTCCAACCTATGTTTGTGATTATGTCAGTATTACATTGTATGTCCCTGTATGTTGCAGTCGTTCAGGTGCTTATCTAATAGTTTTTTGAAACCATCGATGCTCCCTGCTGAGACCACCACCTGTTGAAGGGAATTCCACATCCTTGCCACTCTTGCAGTAAAGAACCCTCTACGTGGTTTAAGGTTAAACCTCTTTTCTTCTAATTTTAGTGAGTAGCCACATGTCTTCTTAAACTACCTTCCGCAAAAAAGTTGTATCCCTATTGTGGGGACACCAGTACGGTATTTGTAAATTGAAATCATATCCCCTCTGAACTTATTCTCTCTGGAGAAGAGACGCTTGAGTGCTCGCAACCTTTATTCATAACTGTCCTCCAGACCATTTATTAGTTTTGTTGCCCGCCTTTGTACTCGCTCCATTTCCAGTACATCCTTCCTGAGGACTGGTGCCCAGAACTGGACAGCATACTCCAGGTGCGACCAGACCAGAGTCTTGTAGAGTTGGAGAATTATCACTTTAGCCCTGGAGTAAATCCCTTTTTTAATGCATGCCAATATTCTGTTTGCTTTGTTAGCAGCAGCTTGGCATTGCATGCCATTGCTGAGCATATCATCTACAAGAACCCCCAGGTCATTTTCCATTCTGGATTCCTCCAGAGGTTCTCCCCCCAGTGTATAGATTACATAATTTTTTTTGCCACCCAAATGCATCATTTTACATTAAACCTCATTTGCCATGTAGTTGCCCACCCCATTCATTTGTTCAGATCTTTTTGCAAGGTTTTCTGTGGAGAAGTCATTGCCCTGCTTAGTGTGGTAGGGATATACAATGTAATCCTTACATATAATCACACACATAGGTTGGGCTTGTGTCGTTTTTCAACCTCACCTACTGTGTAACTATGTAACTAACCACAGCTTTCTGCTCTGTGTATGGATATATGCGAATGGCCATAGCCAATGTGAGCCCGCCATTAGTTTAGGTGGGCTGAGCGGCCGCTGCTGATCACATGACCTGGTCGTTCCAGGATTAAATATCTCTAGATTCTGGCCACAGGAGTCCAGCGGCTGCATGAAACTGGCCGTGTGAAAGCCTAAGAATATTATCTTTTGTATTTGCAAATAAAATCATTATTTATTGAATTTATGGTTGCTCTTAAAGTCCCAATTTCTGGGGGGTTTATCCTTTTCTAGAAAGCCTAAGAAGGTTCTCGTCTACTTTGAGGTGAAGTAACTACCTGCACACTCTTAATTGCTCAATCTCTCAGTACAGCGACACTAATCAGTTTTTTAACAGGTCCTTGCACTGACATATGAGGAAGCAAACAGCTCACATCATGGGGTAATACAAAGCGTAGGATGTCTTAGATTTTAGTTGACCTTGGCAATCACTGCTGTTTACAGAATACAGAATTTATTTTTAGGATTTTTTTTTTATAATATTGCTTTCCTGGAAAGTATAAACCAATAGTGTTCTAGAGTTTCCCTGTATGATAGCTTTAATAGTATTGTTAGCAGGGAAAGAGAAGCACATTGAAAGTGCAGCTTTTCATGAACAATTTATTGCTTTTTCTTGCTGCTCTGGTAAGGCAAGTTACAATCTAAAAAATGCATAGTATACTTTTCTAGGTAAATTCAAGGTAAATGTGGAGTCTTCCCAATAAATGCTGGCCTCACTACTTCTTTTTGCAACAATACAGCTAAGTCTACTTGCATATTAGATATTTATTAAGGGTGCTGCTTCCAACAGCATTTTTCCTTTCCTGTTTTAGTTTGTATTCTATGTTTGGAAGAATCGCTTTCATGCCCAGGTATTTTGGCAATGCCATCAGTTGGTAATGCAAGTTTAAAGAACACTATCTCTGTACCTGAAGATAATTTGTTTGTTTTTTTGTATGTGATGGTAATAGTGATGTAAAAACCACCATTATTTGATTTGCAGCACATACATCATTGTTGTAACAAAACATTGTTGTCCATTTCCTCAGGCCTAACCTGACAGTGGCAGAAAAAGACAAAGAAGACCTGAGGGACTCCAAACCACGCTCATTACGCTTCACGTGGAGTATGAAAACCACCAGCTCAATGGAACCCAATGAGATGATGAGCGAAATACGCAAAGTGCTGGATGCCAACAGCTGCCAACATGAACTGCAAGAGAAGTACATGCTGCTTTGTATCCATGGTTCACCTGGGCATGACAACTATGTACAGTGGGAAATGGAGGTGTGCAAGCTTCCACGCCTCTCTCTAAATGGTGTGCGCTTCAAAAGAATCTCTGGCACCTCTATGGCATTTAAGAACATTGCCTCCAAAATTGCCAATGAACTTAAACTTTAACCAGGCTCCAGCTCTCAGACTGAAACTGCAAAATGAGACATCTACAGCCCCCTGCCATATCTGGTCAGCACTCTTAGCCAAGTGGATGCAGGAAGTTCCATTTGTTTCTCCTTGCTGGCCTGTGCTGGAAGGACAAACCAGGCTTTGTGACTGGGGGTTGGCAGGGTGCCCTGGGAATGACTACTGCTCCTTTTCATTGTAGGTTTTGAGGGTATTTTATTTGAAATAGGTTTATAATTTTTTTTTATTTTAAAGATTGGGGATTGGGCTCAGATAATCTAATAGACTGATAAGAGGAAGGGTTGTAGAATGATATTGTAGAGTGGTTTCCCTTCCTATTAATGTGTGTCAGCTCTATGATGCAGTTTTTCTGGTACAGTTTATAAAGCAGAAAAAGAGCTTGGAAGAGGTATCCCCCTTTTTGTCTACAGATGAGTTCACATTGTACAGAAGGATTATAAAAATGTACAATGTCTTTGTACAGAAGAGATTTAAAAATCGTCATGACACTGAACTAATAGCTCAGGGTGCCCTTAATACACAGGTACAGGTAAAGACATGCCCAGCATGGAGAAATATTGTGCCGGTAACTAGATTTGTACGGTGGAAACCTGGTGGGCTGCCAGTGCTTTTATTAATATACATGCTGTTTTTTTCCATTATTTATTTTCCTTGAAAGTTGGCAATAATCAGTTGCAACAATCAATTTGGTGACAGTTACATCATCAATGGTACAAAGATGCAAAATGTTTAATTCTCCAAGCACACCTTTATTCTCTTTATTTTCATTGGACTAGTACAGAACCGCTTCCATGTTTCCCCATACATATAATAAACTATTGATGTAACTTGCACACATTCCTCATAAGGAGGAGCATCCGGGAGCCCGCTATGATTTCCATCTACAAGTTCTGTGTTCACACTTTTTCTCCTTTTAAAAAGCATGAATACACACCACCATGACTATTTCACTGTATACAAATTGCACCCCTTTATTCTAGACACTTCTATGAAGATCAGAAATACTAGACATTGTTTGCCACACTCTCCATGTATATATCTACATGTTTTGCAGGTTTAAATCCGGGAAATTATCAATTAAATTATAGTAAAATTGGAAGTGAAAGAGTGGAGGCAACTTTGTTGAGGAAATGCTTGTGGAATGTACAGTAAATACAGCATATCAGATTTTCTCTACCCCTCAGTTGCGGTTGTGGGCTGGATCTGCTGTAAATATCAATCCAAAAAAATGTGTATGACTCCCACTTGCAGTTGAGGGGTGAAGCAAGTTTCCATGGCCCGACAAATGATCGCTTGCAAGCGTTATTGTTTATTTGATTTTATTATTTTCCTTTGTGTGAATGATTTCATTGCTGTTTGGAAAAAAAAAAGAAACTAATTGCGGTTGACACTGACTGTTTTATTTTTCTAAAGAAAAGTGTGTTCTGTATGTCATGAGTACATTCGATATATCCTAGAATACTCAGGAACAATAATTACAAAAAAAAAAATTATAGATGGATTTAAGCAAACCAACATCTTACAAAGATCGTGACAATCTTCAAGATTTAAATTTTGGAAGTTCATGCCAACTGACTCAAACCTTCTCATGCTCTTCTATGCTGCTGTGCATGAACTCCTACCCTATGCCTTCTTCTCTTTTTCTAAAGCCAGTCACAAGGGGTGACACACGGTAGAAGCATGTTTTTTTTTTCTTTAGTGCATTTGAACTTCCATCAGTTGGTTCTTGTGTTTGTCATAGACTGACTCACAGCTAGTAACCACCTAAACTGTGGCAATAACCGGCTATTGTAACACAACACAAACCAACACGCAATTATGCAGGATGAGCTTAAGGTTGCACTCCCACATCTGCATTGTGGTAACCTGCAGGTATATGTGCATTGCCATTTATTCTAAAAATCAGCACAAGCCCAAAAACATATAAAAAAAAAAAGGCAAAAGTACCTGCGCTATAGTGCAGTACAACCCACAAATGTGAGTTGTGATGTGCCTTGGCATAAAAGACACAATTTAAAATTAATGCAATTAAATGCACACAAAGAGATGACTGGGTTTCTTAGGCTACGTTCACAACGGTGATTAAGGTCAGCGCAAATTGTAGCGGCAACATTCCACTGATTTCTGCTGCGGCCACTGACCCCGTTCCCTATAATGACAAGTCGCCTGTATTTGCGGCTCTCTGCACAGCCACCAATTACTTGCTGTGAGCACTTCTGGATGCACTTTGTGCGCATTCAGCAGCACTCACGGCAGGTGATTGCTGGCTGGGCAGAGATCCGCAAATAGCTACGGCCCTGTCATAGTGGAAGAGACTGGCCGCTGCACCTAGCCACAGCAGGCATCTGAGGATTCCTGCCGCTACAATTACAGCCATAGATACCGGTGTGAATGTAGCCTTAAGACTCTTGGGCGCAGTGACAAAACATTTATGTATTGTCTTTTTCTTCATTGTGCCAAGAAAGTTAATGGCCTTTAATCAAATGTTTAGTCCTTTCGTCAGACTGTGAAAGAGAAACATCTGTGGCATTAAAAGATAAGTTATAGAGCCAGTCCATCCAAAAATTATATTTTCGTTATGGGTGGAACCTGTTGGTCAGTGTCAGCTCCTGACTTGGATGCAACACCAAGATCTACCTGCCATGATTCTTATTGGCATTTGAATCTTAGGGGTTCGCATCCACTTTTTTGTGTTCCAGCAATTCCAACTGCTTTCTTTATCATATAAAATAAATACTAATTCATTTGTGGGAACTCCTTGAAATAGTCATGACGGGTATGCAGACCAAGGAACTCAAGCAAAAAGCTAATTTGGAAGGTCCCTGAGAGATGTATTAAAAAATGTTTGGTGGTTTAATTTTCCAGAATCAACAAAAAATCTCCGTTTTGGATTAGCTCTCAAATAAGTTGTCATTCATGCAGAAATTCCCAACATTTATTTTGAAACCTTTTGGCCATATATAAAATGTGTGTACCCACACTATGCTTAAAGTGGTTGTAAAGGCAGCAGATTTTTTTTATTTTAATGCATTCTATGCTTTAAGATATAAATGTGTTGCATGATTGACTCGGCTGTCTGGGACTCTCCCTCCTCATTGGCTGAGACAGCAGTGAAGCGCCATTGGCTCCCACTGCTGTCAATAAAAGTCAGTGAGCCACTGAGGAAAGCAAGAGGGTGGGGGCCAGGGCGTGGTTCTGTGTCTGAATGCACAGGCCGCTGTGGCTCATCTCAGGTGCCCCCATAGCAAACTGTTTGCTGTGGGGGCACTCAACAGGAGGGAGATGCAAGGAGCACCGAAAAGGGACCCAAAAAGTGTAGGATCTGGGCTGCTGTGTGCAAAACCTCTGCACAGAGTAGTTAAGTATAGCATGTTTGACATAACATGTTTTTTATTTTTAACACACAAAAAAAGAGACTTTAGTATCACTTTAACGGAAGAAAACTTGGAATTTCCAAATACGGCCCCATTCACACCTCAGCGCTTTATAGCTTGAAGCTCAAACGCTGGAGGAGAAAAAATATCTGTTATTCTCTGTGGATTTGGTTCACATCTCTTACAGGTCGTTCGAAGCCAAACGCCCAAAGCTCAAAAAAGTCCTGGAGCTTTTTTTGTAGCTCAAATCGGGTTTTTCTGCTCAAATGCAATATTACATTTAAAATAAGTAATAAAAATAAAATAAATAATAAAAAACAAAACCTTTAACCCTAATACATCCTAATCCTAAACTCTAACCATAATATTAAATGAAAAAATGTATTTAATTTAAAAAATAAAATAAAAATAACCTTTAAACCCCTTACAAAGAAAAAAAGTTAAATCAAAGCGGATGAAAGTTTAAAACGACCCACTTTCTAGCCTGGGCAACTTAACCAACCAAGCATACAATTAAAAAAATGCATATGCATTTAGTTCAAAATTTCGTGGAAATTGCATGGCAAAGCAACTGGATTAATATGCAGACCTCCACCATTTTGGTAAAATCCATCACGTCTAAATTCTGAGCCTCCCTCTTGGTGAAGCAGCCCATTAAAGAGTGCTACCATACTAGATTTTTACAGGAAAAAGGAAGATTTGCATTTGCAGGTAATTTTTTTTTTTTTAATAAATTTTTCCATCTTGTGCGAAGGCTAAATTGCCCAGGTATGTATAAGGTTCAAAGTAACAAACACACACACAACTGCTATATTTTTGTTGGCAGATAGTTTAAACCAGGGGTCCTCAAACTTTTTTAAATATAGTCTCTTTGGGGCAAGACTGGCCAGTAGGAGTAGAAAATGCCAGTGTTGGATAATGGGTAGAGTATTAATGTCCCAGTGTCAGAGAAATGGTACCTTGTCTGTGTTGGCTGAAGACATGGGACTGTATCTGTGTTGGCAGGAGGAATGATGGTGCACTACCAGAGGAGGAGAAGGTTCTCCATGCAAGGCTGATAAATAAGCAGTGGGCTATAGTTTTAAGACCACCAATATAGTAAATAGTCAAGGTTCATGATGATAAAATTTTGCAGACCCTAGCTAGCAACTGGTACAACTTCCTCCATTACCGCTGGCATATATATATATATATATTTATTTTTACCATCTCTGTATACTAATCTAGTTCAATATCTCTGTTTTTGAGATGGCTGGCTTGCCTGCCTGTGTCATACCACAGTATTTCAATAGAATTTAGGCCAGAATTCTGACTGTAAATGTATTGCTATGGCCTGAATGAAGATCACATTTTAGGATACAGTATGTGTGCCTATGTAAAATATACAAACACAGCATGCACTGTTTTCACTGTTATTTGTACCAGACTGAGTGCATTGGTCAACACGGACAAGCCAAAAGCCTTGTTTTGTATTATCACAGTTTACAGCAATGTGCTGCAATAAAAATTTTAAGAATGAAGGCAGGCACCATTATATCGCCATGAGTTGGAAAGAAAGTAAATAATGAGTTTATACAAAAAATGCGCTACATGTAGCCAACACACCAAAAGCACACACAAACATGGCCAACATACCCTTAGTGTTGGAAAAAGATGCTTATCTATTGAGTGCATTCATGTGTATAAAGAAAAGCAAAAAAAAGGAACGTGATTTCAGAACTTCTATTTGATCCAAATTAAGGAAAAACTGTTTTGTGTTTTTGTATGGTGTGTTTATACACACACACACACACACACACACACACACACACACACACTGGAACCTCAGATTGCGAGTAACGCGGTTAACGAGCGTTTTGCAATACGAGCACTGTATTTTTTAAAATCCTGACTCTGTTTGCGAGTGTTGTCTTGCAAAACGAGCAGGATTCAAGCCACAGCGGTGTGCAGTACCGCGTTTGGCCTGAGGTTGGGGGGGCAGCGGAGCAGAGCCAAACGGCGCCGTTCGAAGTTGTTCGGAAATGCTCGGACAGATTCAGTTCCCGAGCCTTTCCGAGGTCAGCCGAGCTATCCTCAGGCCTTTCCGTGTGTCTCCGAGGCTCTCCGGCGTCCCCACCTCTGGCGACATGTGCTATGCCATTGAAGTCCATGCGGAACAAATTATTTTCTCTATTTTTGCTTCCATTGACTTCAATGGGGAAACTCGCTTTGATATGCGAGTACTTTGGATTATGAGCATTCTCCTGGAACGGATTATGCTCGTAATCCGAGGTTCCACTGCACACTCACATTTACACATTTTAAAAGACAGATGATTTGCCCAAAGATAACCCTATGGTGCTCATGCAATAGGGCTGATCCAAAACAGCCTGAGGTAAGTTTCGGATTCACACAAGCCCTACCTCATGCAGAAAATGTGTATGACAGTAACAAACTTTGTGCACATATCAGACGGCTTTATGCACAATGTGTATACAGGGGATGAAAAAGTATGCAAACCCCTTGGAATTTACTCTTTTTCTACAGTAATTTGCCATAGAATGTGACCTGATCCTCATCTAAGCCTGGCCAGAGACGGAGCAAATGTCTTTCCTGCAACTATGCGACATGAGCTCCCAATGTCGGAGCGTTTGTTGTACAAGTGTGAACTTAGGCTAAGACAAATTGTCTATAATTAGAGACAGTTTAGTACTGTGGCTACTCTTCCTAGAAGTGGGCACCCAGCCAAGATACTCTCAAGCCACAATCCAGAATCCTCACTGAGGTAAAGAAAAACCTACAAGAAACAGCTTAAAGGGGTTGTAAACCCTTTCATATACCCAGGAAAGTGACTGGCCTGAGGTGATACACTGAGATGAAACAAACCCTTCTACATACATTGTACCTGTTTAACTACAGACATCTGCCCCCTACATCCATTCAAAGTACAGGATTTTTCAACTCTGTAAAAAATGAAAATTGTATACTCACCTTTCCGTAATTTGCCTTTCCTGACGCATCTCATGGCAGCACACACACTGGGTTGTGACTCCACCCCCACAACCTGATAAGACTGGTTAGCTATAAGTGTTGAAGAGGAGCCCCCGCTACATTCTCAGTATAGATTACCTCATACGGGTGAGTATCTGTGTACTGCCATGAGATGCGTCGGGAAATTAAAATTACAGAAAGGTGAGTATACAATTTTCCGTTTTCCTGACGCATCATGGCAGCACACACACTGGGAAATAACTCGCAACAAGGGTGGGTGCTTTCAAAACACTTTTTTTTTTATCCACAAGCTATGGAAGAATTAGCTTCAATGACCGCTCTTCCAAATTCTACCGTCGTTAACCGTGCCGGGTCTATTCTGTAGTGGGACATGAACATGGTTCTAGAAGACCAGGTTTTTGCCTTGCATATCGTCTCTGGTGACACTACTATATGCTGCCCAAGATGCCGCCACTGCCCTGGTCGAGTGAGCCATAAAGTCGTTGGGTATTGGAAGAAGTTGGATTGCATACGCTCTTTTGATGATCTTTATCAGCCAAAGAGGCTATTATTCTGGAAGAGGCTGCTTGACCTTTCTTAGCGCCATTTGGTATGATGAACAGGTTCTCTGACTTCCTGAATGAGTTGGTAACCTCCTAGATATGAAGAAATAATGGATTTGACATCCAGTGGATGCGGATCCCCTTGGCTAGTGAGGAAAGCTGGTAGACTGATCTCTGGATTGAAGTGGAAAGTAGATGCTACCTTAGGTATGAACTGTACGGATGGTTTTAGAATGACTCTATCAGGATAGAAAATTAAATGAGATCCTTTCATCGATAGTGCCTGCAACTCGGACACTCTCTTTGCGGAGGTTATTGCAACCAAAAAGGCCAATTTGTGCGTTAGGTCCCATAGGGATATCGACTCCAAAGGAAAAAAGGGTTCTTTTGCCAAGGCTTCTAGAACTATTGACAAGTCCCATGATGGAAAGGTTGGCTTTCTAGGTGGTCTTATCTTTAAACATGCCTTTTGAAATTGAATGATGAAAGGATTGAATGCCCATTTGATTTCCGTCATGACTGATAAGGCAGATGTTTGAATCTTTAAGGTGCTTTAATTTAGGCCCCTTTCCAGGCCTAGCTGTAGAAATTCAAATATTTGTGACACCGTAGGAGAAAGTGGATCCCATGACTGCTGTTGCGCTAACGCAGTGAATCTTTCCCAAATTCTGTTGTAAACGCTGTTAGTTGATTTCTTTCTGGCCTGTTGTAATGTAGCCACTACTCTTAGAGAACAGCCTTGACCTAATAGCCTCTCCCTCTCAATTTCCAAGCCATTCGGTGGAGTCTTTCTGGTGCTGGGTGTAGAAATTGACCCTGTGAAAGCAGGTCCGGTGTCACTGGAAGAGGCAGTGGGTCTTCTGTACTCAACTGTAGGATGGTCGTGAACCATAGCCTCCACGGCCAAAACTGTATTACCGCTATCACTGTAGACGTTGAATTCCTCCAGGAACCTGGCTATCAAGGGAACGGGAGGAAATATTATAACCCAGACGGAACCTTCATGGGTGAAGGAGACAGTCGACCCCCACTGCCGTTGGATAGGCAGTCCGCGCTAGAAACCTGGGACATTTGTTGTTCATCGGAGTTGCTGCCAAATCGATGTTGGGAATTCCCCACTTGTGTGTTTATAAGGGAGAATGCTCGGTGACTCGGCGACCATTCGTTGTTTGAGATATATATCCGGCTTAGATCGTCCGCAAGTTGGTTCTGGGCTGCCGGAACGTACACCACTTTCAGATCTTCCAGATGGACTTGGGCCCATTCCAGAATAGGGTGCACCTCCTGTATAAGAGAGTTGCTTTGCGTTCCACCCTGTCTGCGGATGTAGTTTACCGCTACAGTATTGTCCTTGCGCAATATAACTCTCTTCCCTGTGAGAAGTGGTCTGAACGCTAGTAGCGCTTGAAAAGCGGCCCTGAGTTTCAGGATGTTCGACTACTTTCTGGGGATGGAAGGGCCAGTGACCATGTACTGCCAGATCTTGGTAATGTGCACCCCACCCCTGGAGGCTGGCATCTGATGTAATTATCTCCGCCTGAGGGGGTACGATGTGTCGATGAGGCTTTAGGTTGTTGACTCGCGTCCACCACCATGCCGATTGTTTCACCGATTTGCTGATGAGGATTCGTTGGTTTAATGATGTCCTGTTCCATTGTCTCAGAAACGAAACTTGGAATGTCCTTGTATGCCACTGGATCATCGGGAAGGTGGAGGACATGGAATCCAGAATGCTTAGGCATGTCCTGGCTTGCAGGTGTGTAGCCGCCATTAGTCCTTTTATTTTCTGCATCAGCGGTCCTATCTTTTCTTGAGGTAGACCCACAGTGTTGGCATTGGTGTCGATTTCCGTGCCTAAGAAGATCATTGACTGGGTTGGCTTCAGACTGCTTTTCTTCCAATTTATTATCCAACCGAAGTGCTGTAATGTGGATATTAGTATCTCTTGATGTTGGAGCAATAACTGCTGGCTGCCAGCCAGAAGGAGGGATATCGTCGAGATAGTGGTGGACTCTGAGTCCCTTCTCTCTCAGATACACAATTATCGGAAGCAGAACCTTCGTAAACGTCCTGGGGGCCGTCGATATTCCAAACGAAAGGCTCCGGAATTGGAAGTATTGCTATCCTATTGCAAAGTGTAGGTACTTTTGGAAGTCTCTGTGTATAGGAATATGGAGATAGGCGTCAGATAAATCTATTGATAACATCCAATCTTTTGTATTGACCGCCAATAGTATGGATTGAGACTCTCCATTTTGAAGGATTCTACTCGGATTGACCTGTTGAGGTTCTTCAGATCTAGAACCGGTCTTAGGTCCCCCGTCTTTTTCTTTACGAGAAAGAGAGGGGAATAAAACCCTTTTGGTTTTTTGGTGTTTGGGTACTTCTACAACTGCCTGTTTCTGAGTTAACTCTAATACGTATTTGATTAGAAGTTTTCGCTTTAGTAAAGATGATGGGATATTGTCCATGGGTCCTTTATGTGGTCTGCCCATACCCATGTAAATAGCTTGAGCCTGGCTCCCACTGGCACGGGTTGGGTGACAGATCCATCAAAACGACTTCTGTCGCTCTCCTGTAATGGGAGTTTTGGGTTTCTGTGTTCTCAGATAAGACGATTGGATATTTTGCCAATTTCGTTTGAATTCCCTGCCTGGTCTATATGTATATATATCTTGCTTCCCGGTATTTTTCAGGAAGATTCCTTCCAAAAGGTGGAGGCTTTTGCTGTTTTGGCCTTCTGTCAGATGGAATAAGGCCTGATTTCCCACCTGTGACTTTTAATATAGCTAGATCTAATTTGGGACCGAATAAGTTAGTTCCATCGTAAGGAATCTTACACCAGTTTGATTTGGACGCTGCGTCCGCGATCCACGGTTTTAGCCAAAGGGCCCTTCTGGACGTAACTGATGCTAACATTGCCCTTGCTGTTGATCTTATAATGTCCACCGATGCTTCGGCTAGGAAGTCTCCTGTCAGACTAAGCTCTTGTAGTGCAGATATTATTCTGTCGTGGTCCGCTGTCTCTGATAGTAGCTTCTCAACATTTGATGTCCAGCTGGTAATTTCTCTGCCTACCGCCGCTAGGGTAATAGCTGGCCTGCAGGCACCTCCTGCCGCTAAATAGGAAAATTGACCTTGAACTTAAAAAAGCCTATCTAAAACATCTCTGAAGGTTACCGCATCCTCTATTGGCAGGGTCACGTGTCTAGCCAATCTCATTAAGGAAGAGTCTACTATAGGAGCTGAGATTAGGGGATTTACTGCTGGTTCCTTTGAAGGATATAGCTTTGCTATCCTATTGTTTGTTTTTTTGTCAGGTTTTTCCCACTCCTCTTTAATTAATTCTTCGAGTTTATTGATGAATGGAAAAGTTTCTGGATCACTCTTTAAGTTAGGGAAATACTTTCTGAGCTTGCGAGGTGTTTCCTTTGGCTCCTCCCAGCCGATAGACCCCTTTGCAAGGTCGGTTAAGGAGGCTATTAGGGAAAAATTTAAACCAATCGATGCTGGAGAGTCTTCTTCAGCTACAGACTCATCTGAATCTTGTGGAATGTAAGAGGCTGATGCCGGTGTAGCCTGCGTTGACTTCGCTGGTTCTGTAACGGAGGCTTCCAAAATCCGGTTCTTTAACAGAATCTCTGATTATATTTGATACTCCCATTGCACCTGACTCTTTGTCCCTGGTGGCTTCATCAGCACATGCTTGGCAAGCTAATTTATTAGGAAGAGCCTGTGCTCCGCACACCCAGCAGGCATTAGCTGCAGGTCGGGTCTGATGGCCATATTTTTTGTGGGAGGATGATGATTTGCTGTGGTGGTGGGAGGATGTTCTCAATCTTCTAGAGTGCGAGCGTCTTGAGGGAGATCGTTCCCTACGTCTGGAGTGAGACAATCTTGTGGATCTGCCAGGGCTATCAGAGAAGTGATATTGGTGGCTTGGCTCTTTTGTCTCCTCTTCACTACTTACCATACCTTTGCTGCCTCTTACCTTACTGGCTGTGGATGGTGTGCTGGGGCAGTGGTCTCCATAAGTGATAGAGAGAGTGTACCTAGAGAGAGGGAGATTGGAGATAAAAGGGTAAAGGTAAACTACCTAAAGGGTGACCCTGCATAGGTAATAGGAAATGTAAGCAGCGGTAACCAGGTTAGAAGAGCTTGGTAGGAACCTGTGGCAGCGTGTACTTGCAGAGTGCAGCGTGAATGGTCAGCTGTGTGGCTAAACATTGTAAGAGCAGTTTTTAAATAGGCCGCCGTTGCCGCGGGGGTGACACGGCGCCGCGCATGCGCACTAGCGGTTTGTTGCACCGACGCCATCTTTGAAACTGGCGAGGTGAGAAGAGCACTGAGGTCACTTCCTGTCGCGACGGCGATCCGGCTGCACCGCCATGATGGAAGAGGCAAAGGAGCCTGAGGGACTAGAGAGCCCAGCAAACGCTGAGGAGGGGAAAGAGAGAAAAAAGCATGGAGAAAAAGTTAGTGAATGGAATGGAGGCCGTGCCAAGTGGTTTAAAGCCTGTTTAAAAAAAGGCATACTTACAGCTCCCCTGAGACCATCAGAGTGGGGTCCCTGCATAAAGATCATTTAGAGACTGTACAGTCAGGGCTTCCAACTAGGAGAGGCTGAACCTAGCTGGGGTGAAAACGTTAAGAGGTCTTGTGCTTCATGCTGTCAGTCCTAGCAGATGAGGAAAAAAAGGAGAATGTAGCGGGGGGGCTCCTCTTTAACACTTATAGCTAACCAGTCCTATCAGGTTGTGGGGGCGGAGTCACAACCCAGTGTGTGTGCTGCCATGGTGCATCAGCAAAAGGAGCTAGAGCGCTCTAAGAGATGATTGGAGGGAAGAGAGACACTCCCGTTCACAGGAACAGAGTTGAGACTGACTGCCCTCCCCTGTCACCATTTTTCTCTTGGTGTCAGGATAACTTGTCAGAAGTGACTCATGCTTATAGCAGAGGAATGAGGCAGTTGACAGAAATTACACTTAGTGCTCTGGATTGAGACAAGCACACACTATAGAGGCATATGCTTTGTGCATATTTCATGTTTGAGGTTTACAACCACTAGAAGGCTTAAAGACATCACTGGATCTGGCAAACATCCCTGGTCATGAGTCTACCATATGTAAGTCTTTGAACAGGCAGGGTGGCCATGGAAGAACACTACAGGGGAAGCCGCTACTCTACAAAAAAAATGCTGCGTGCCTAATGGTTGTTAAAGGGCACCTTGGCAAACCACCATGCTAACTGGTAAAATGTTTTTGTGGACTGATGAAACAAAAGTTTAATGTTTGTGAGGAATACTCTGCACTATGTATGGTGCAAAAAGGGCACAGCTTACCCACATCAAAAAAATCATCCCAATGGGGAAGGGAACATCATGATTTGGGCTTACTTTGCTGCCAAGCTTACAAAAATATCCTACAGGATAATGTCAGGATGGCTTTCCACCAGCTGCAGCTTAGTAGAAGTTGGGTGATGCAGCACGACAATAAGCCTAAAGCAGTGTTTCTCAATTCCAGTCCTCAAGGCGCACCAACAGGTCATGTTTTCAGCATTTCCCTCAGATGAAATGGCTGTGGTAATTACTAAGGCAGTGAAACTGATCAAATCACCTGTGCAAAATAATGGAAAGCCTAAAAACATGACCTGTTGGTGCGCCTTGAGGACTGGAATTGAGAGACACTGGCCTAAAGGCCCGTACACACGATCCAATTTTATGGCCATAATTGTCTGATGGACGTGTTGTGTCGGATAATCCGACTGTGTGTATGCTCCATCAGACAATTATTGGCCGACTTAAGGACAACAAAAGTTGGCTGTTCATGCTTACCAACTGTTGGGCAATAAATCTGTTACGTCGGTTTAGTCGATCGTGTGTACGCAAGTCCGTCCAACTAAAATCCAAAGTACAAACACGCATGCTCGGAACTAATGCTAAACATCAGACAACAAAAGCAGAAGTTGCCCAAAGGGTGGTGGTAAAGAGCTGATTTGTTGTGCCGTGTGTATGCAGAACAAGTTCACGGCCAACGCCCTTCAGACCAAAATCCACGGAAAAGTCCGCCGGAAGTCCGATCATGTGTACGAGGCTTAAAGCCTCGTACACATGATCCAATTGTTGGTAGAAATGTGCGATTAGTTTCGTACGAATCGGAAATTCGTACCAATTTTTCAAAATTTGTACGAATACGAATTTTTATGAATACGAATTCTGTACGAAATACGAAATTTCGTTTACGAATTTCGGCTCCAAATTATCCGAATCCAAACTACCAAATAACGAATTTCAACTAATACGAAAGAAATTATAGCGGATATAATGAATGATTCGAAAGTATTCGAGATTTAGTATAACGAATATCGACACTCTACTCCACTTCTCTGCTCCCCTGAGTCCTCTCCACTCTCACTCACAACAACAACTCTCATACCAACACCAACATTCTCACTCACAAGATTCGCTCATCCATTCTCACTCCCAGACATTCTAATTTCACCAGAAGCACCAAACCACAAATCCAACAATACCACTCTCTGCTCTGCTCTCTGCTCCTCCCTCACCACACCATACGGCCTCTCAAAATGACATACAGGGGCGGAGACTATAGCCAGTGCCACATGTCAAAAACGAAAGTTAAAAAATCGAGATTTCGAATAGTTCCTAATAACCGCAATGTATTAGAAAAATACGATTCGTACAAAATTCGTATTTCGTACAAATCCGAATTAAATTCCGTACACGAATTATGAATTTTTAAAAATACGAAACAAAACAAATTTTTTGATGGCTCCCATGTCTAATTGTTGGCCAACCGAGCGTCAGATTTTTGTCTTCAGGGTGTGTGCCTGGATCTTGTCTTTCATACTAATGGTACACAATTGTCAGCAAACAAACACAAACGTAGTGACGTACTACAGGGAATTTCAGCTCTTGAGTGCCACCCTTTGTGCCCCTTCTGCTAATTTTGTGTTTGGTGAGCATTGATTCCGAGCATGCGCGTTTGTACTTTAAACTTTTGTGTGATGGACTTGTGTACTGACCATCAGAAAATCTGACAACCAATTGTTGTCAGCTGAAAATTTACTAGCATGTCATCCAACATTTGTTGGCAGAAAGTTGGACAACAATTGTCAAAAGGAGCGTACTAACGGTCAGATTTTAGGACAACAGTCTGTCAACAGACAATCCCCTTCCAACAATTGGATCGTGTGTACAAGGCTTTTGTATTGAAGTAAATCCACCACAGACTGGCTTCATGTGTCTGAGCTAAAGCAGTTTTGTAAAGAGGAATGGTCAAAAATTCCTCGAACGTCCTGCAGGTCTAATCCAGAGCTAACAAAAGTGCTTGCTTGAAGTCATTGATGCCAAGGTTTGGCCAGCTATTAACAGCAAGGCTCTCACTTACTTTTTCTATGAATGTTTCATGGGTAGGTTTGGTAAAGGCACAAGAAATTAGAATTGTTTGTTTCCTGACAGACTCCATGGCAGCCTACGTGTGGGTTAATCCCGCCTCTCATACCTCATAGGACCCTTCTCCCATAAATCTTTGCTTCTAGCCAGAAACCTTTGTTCCTTTTTTTGTCCTCCTCCTAGGACCAAGGTGTGCTTTCTTACCTTAAAGAAGTTTTCAGATTCAGTCCTGGTTGCACGAGTTTCATGGCGGTTCTATTTGGAGGTCCAACTAGCCCAGCTATTAGCAGGGTGGATGCGGGCGACATTTTGCGGTGCCACGAAGAGCTTACTAACCCGGCCATTGGCGGGCAAGCGGCAACTTGGCCAAACGTCCTAGCTATTAGCGGGAGGCCCATTAAGAAAAACGCCCAGGCCGTGCAGTGGAGGGATGGCTCCTAAAAGTTCCAGGCTGGATCAGGATCGTGCTGGTATCGTATGCATCACTTGTTATTCTCTTTCATATGGCAGCAAGTGTTTGTGTGTTGTTTGTCCTTCTTTCCTCGGCTCTATGGCGGCTGGAGCGCATCTGCGTTCCACTAAGCCACCTCTTCCGGGTTGTATGCATAGCTGTGAACCTCGTCCGAGATCGAGGCTTGGTTCGCGCATGCGCAATTCGGGTTGCGGCGGCGTTTGCGCATGCGCACGAGCTCCGCTGGTTCACACTGGGGGCGCGGTGACGTCATCGTCGGCGCCAAGTTTAAATAGCTGTCAGATACAGCTATAACTTGGGATGTCCTGCAGGATCAGCCAGCTACTTCCCGGTGCTTCGTTTTGGCTTGGAAAAGGTAGGAAACCTTTTTATGGCAGGGATAGCTGGTGTTATACTTTCCTTCCCTGTGTTTATGTTATGGTTGATTTTGCAGTTTTCCCAGCTCAAGCTATGGACGTCTCACCGCCCCCCAGTGGCCAACCCTTGCGCTGCAGGTAGGAAAATTTTCTTTTCCTTCTGCTTGGCAGTATTGGGTTCTTTTAAATGAGCCAATATATCTTTTCTTTTTCTTTCTTTTTTCAGCCCCTCTAGGTCTGAAATTAGACACTCAGCACGTGAAGATAATGTCAATTCTAAAAAACATCAACATTCCTCTTCCAGTGCTAGACATTATAGATCATCCTCCAGACATCATAGTAAGGAGCCCAGGTCTAGGTCTAGGCACCACTCTCACCGCCATTCCAGTCGTTCTGATAAAAGAGTATGCTGGGGTTGTAAGGCTCAAGTCCCGGAAGGTAAATCCCTCTGTGAGCCATGTTTTTCCCGAGCAGTAGGAGAGAGAGAAGGTGGGGACCACCAAGTGGAGGCACTAGTCAGAAGAGTGGTCCAGGAATCCCTGAACAAAACTGACTCCAGCCGTACCACCATTCCTCCTGTGGACTCATTACCAGTTCTAGTTCAGGATGACCCCGAAATCCCGGGTCCCTCTCGGCATGATTGCTCCTCAAGCGAATCCTCACACTGTGATGTTGAAGAGGTCAGCAATACCACTGGATTTGATTTTTCTTCAGTTCCAGACTTAATCAAAGCAGTCAAAGATGCTTTAAAATGGGATGAACCAATAGAAGCTCCTTCTAAACAAAGGAAGTACTTCAAACAACTTAAGAAGGAGCGCCCAAATTTCCCCTTTTTGGGTGAACTTGGAGATATTATTACAGATGAATGGACTAGCGTAGATAGGAAAAATTCATTACTTTCCAAAATCGCAAAGATGTACCCATTCAAAAATGAAGATGTGAAACATCTGGAATCAGCTCCCCTGATTGATGCAGCCTTGATGAGGTTGGTAAGACACGTTACCCTCCCGCTAGAGGACTCTGTTTCCTTCAGGGACGGTTTGGAAAGAAAAATAGATACGGATCTTAAGCGTATATATATCACTGCGGGCATGGCCTGTAAGCCAGCATTAGCCCTCGCAACCCTGTCCAAAGCAATGGAGGCCTGGACAGATGAAGTGGATTCTTCCTTAACAAATGTCTCCGAGGAGTTAGCCAGAAGCACGCCGATCCATGAACTAAGAATGGCGTCGGTCTTTTTGGGTGAGGCTTCTCTTGATATTATTCGCCTGGTGGCACGTGTCATGCTCTCTTCCGTTACAGCTAAATGTGCCTTGTGGCTACGTCCTTGGGTAGCTGATCCTGCCTCTAAACAGGCATGGTGCAGGATCCCCTTTCAAGGATCTTCCCTTTTTGGGAATAAGCTTGACAGCACTATCTCACGTGCCACAGGGGGTAAGTCGGGGTTCCTTCCTCAGGACCGTCGTTTTTTCAATCAAAAAAGACCTCAACAGAGACAAGACCAGGATCGTGCAAGAGATGCTCGCCGTTATAGGCCGGGTCGAGAATTCAGAAAGAACTGGAGAAGAAATCAGCCTTCTGGTCAAAAATCCACAAAAGTAGCCTCTTCAGGCGGACGGGAGGCCCCTAAGTCTTTTTGATATTGGGTCGGCCCAGACGGAACAAGTGGGAGCTCGGCTACTTCAGTTCCGACACGTCTGGGCAGCCTCGATAAAAGACTTCTGGACTGTCAAAACAGTCTCTTCAGGTCACTCCTGGGTGTTTATCAGTCCACCGACACTTCAGTTCGTACCCACAGTACTACCCTGCTCGGAAGAGAAGAAACAAATCCTTCTTTCTTACACAAGCACTCTTGTGGCCCAGGGTGCCGCCATACAGGTACCAACAGACGAAAGATTCCAGGGGATGTACTCACCCCTATTTATGGTTCAAAAAAAGACCGGCTCTTGGAGACCAGTGATAGATCTGACTTATCTAAACACCTTCATCAAAAAGGAAAAATTCAGAATGGAGTCATTACTCACTATACGTCAGACAGTTCAGCCAGGCGACTGGCTTGTATCCATCGATCTGAAGGACGCTTACTTTCACGTCCCGATAGCTGTGGAATTCCAAAAGTACCTTCGGTTTGCAGTGGGCCATATTCACCTCCAATTCGTATGTCTCCCGTTCGGGCTTACAACATCGCTGCGAGTGTTTTCGAAGCTCTTGTTGGCTGTAGTAGCTCTAATCAGGACCAGAGGAATCCGGCTACATCATTATCTGGACGATCTGCTATTACTTTCCCAAAACAGGGAGCAACTTCTAGTACATCAGTCGCAGGTCATCTCCACCCTGACAGAATTCGGTTGGCTATTGAACAAAGAGAAAAGTCAGTTAGAACCTACGCAATCTCTGGTTTTTCTCGGCGCTCAATACAATACAAAGTACCATCTCCTTACCCCTGGAGAAGATTCCAGTAGTTCGAGACAGGATTCGCCTGGCAATGGCCTCTACTCTCCTCAAAGCTTCACAGTGCCTCAGGATAATAGGCACCATGGTATCCACAGCCCCGATGGTGAAATGGGCACAGTGGAAGATGCAGCCTTTTCAGAAGGGTTTTCTCCAGCAGTGGGAGCCAGGATCTCACGACCATTGGATACGGATAACGCCGTCCATGCGGGAAAGCCTTCCCTGGTGGCTACTACGGAAGAATCTTCTAAATTGTCATTCCATAGCCCCAATATCCTGGGTCACAATCACGACGGATGCCAGCAACAGAGGTTGGGGAGCTCTCTGCATGCAGGAAGTAGCTCAGGGGAAGTGGGACTTCCCATCCAGAAAGATAGTGTCCAATGTCCTGGAGATCCGAGCAGCCTTCTGTGCTCTACAAGCTTTTCTTCATCTGATAAAGGGTACCTCAGTTCTCCTAAGGCTGGACAACACGTCGGCAGTCTCGTATATCAAAAGACAGGGAGGCACTCGCAGTCTCTCTCTACTGAGGGAAGTAGAACCAATCATGTCTTGGGCCCAGACAAATCTAACGAACCTGACGGCTGTCTATCTTCCCGGATCTCAGAACCTACAGGCGGATTTTCTCTCAAGAACAACCCTCGACAACAACGAATGGTCTCTCCACACAGAAGTTTTCAATTGGATCCTATCCCTAGGAATTGTACCAGAAGTAGATTTGTTTGCCTCCCCGTGCAATTTCAAACTAACGAAATATTACACGAGAGGTCGTTGTCCCCAGGCCTTCGGAGTGGATGCTCTGACGGATCAGTGGAGATTCAACAAGGCGTATGCCTTTCCCCCGGTACCGGTCATTCTACGGTTCCTATTGAGACTCAGGGGGGAGAAGGCCGAAATTGTGGCAATAGCCCCATACTGGCCCAACAGGCCATGGTTTCCTCTCCTGTTACAGCTGAGCTTCCAGAATCCAGTTCCCCTCCCAGCCAGATCAGATCTCCTGGCTCAGGGAATAACTCTTCATCCGTGCCCATCCCATCTCCGTCTGATGGCTTGGTTTTTGAGAGGGGAAGGCTAGAGGCATTAGGTTGCCCAAGCAGAGCAATTTCTACATTGTTGAACGCCAGAAGGGCTAATACCAACAAAGTATATCAAAGGATCTGGAAAAAATTCACAGACTATATCTCTATGGTTGAAGGTTCTCCTGACGACCCCAGGATACAAGACGTTCTAGGTTTTCTCCAAACGGGCCTGGATCTGTCCTTGTCTGTCAGTCAGTTCCCTAAGAGTGCAGATTTCGGCTATCTCGGCCTTTACAGGGATATCTTGGGCCAGACACACTCTTGTCAGACAATTCTTCAGAGGAGCTATAAGGCTCAGACCTCAGAGGAAACCGAGATTTTCCAAATGGGATCTTCCTCTGGTCTTGGATTTTTTCTCAGATAGAGAAGGACATCACACGGGTCAACTATCTATCAAGGAACTCACCCTCAAATTGGTCTTCCTTGTAGCAATAACATCGGCTAAAAGAGTTTCCGAAATTGGTTCCCTAGGTTCCAAAGAACCATTCCTGACCTTCTTTCCGGATCGTGTAGTTATGATTCCCATGCTTGGGTCAAATCCTAAGGTAATATCGGTTTTTCATGAGAATCAAGAAATCGTTCTTCCTACCTTCCGATCACCTGAGAACTCTAATGTCCATCCTTTAGACGTTGGGGAAGTCTTGAAACAATACCTGGAAGCCACAAATTCGTTTCGCCAATCTGATCATCTGTTCATTTTCTTTCAAGGGAAAAACAAAGGTTTGCGTGCTTCTTCCAGAACCATCGCAGCCTGGATCGTTCAGGCCATCCAAGGGGCGTATAAAGCGAAGGGTCTGGCTCCACCAGAAGCAGTGACCGCTCATTCCACCAGGAGCGTCTCCACATCATGGGCGGCCGCCCGTCATGTCTCCCCAGAAGTGATCTGCAAAGCGGCCTCATGGTCGTCGATAAACACATTTATGACGCACTATTGTGTAGAACCGGCTTCTTTGTCTTCAGTTAATTTTGGTTTACATGTCTTATCTGTTGACGGTGTCAATTAAACCATTTTTTTCTTTAACCAGCATTTGCCCACCCGGGTGTGTTTGGCTAGTCATTTCCCACACGTAGGCTGCCATGGAGTCTGTCAGGAAAACGGAAAATTTATTTCATATACTTACCGTAATTTTTCTTTCCTGATGGACTCCATGGCAGCAGGAGTTCCCTCCCATTGCTGGAGTAGGCTATATTACGGAACACGGTCTCTGGCTAGAAGCAAAGATTTATGGGAGAAGGGTCCTATGAGGTATGAGAGGCGGGATTAACCCACACGTAGGCTGCCATGGAGTCCATCAGGAAAGGAAAATTACGGTAAGTATATGAAATAAATTTTCCGTTTTGTTAGCCGCTTTTAAGCACATTGTGCTCTTTTTCTTAACCCCTTCCCGCCTGGGGTGTAGTAAAATGTCAGCAGGGCGGTAGGATGTTATATGACGTCCTCTCAAAACATGCCTCTTGCTGGGCTGCACAGTGGCGCAATCTATCACTGGCTGTGTACACCGGACACAGCCGATGACTGATCACCGTACCAGCTCTCTGCCAGTACCATGTGATCGCTGTGACCAATCACAGCAGAGCACATGACAGTTGTAAACAATGGGTGGCTTCCTTTCATGGCATCCATTGTATATAATTGTGTTGCTAGCTGTGATTGGTCACCGTGATCACATGTTACAGACAGGGCAAATCACAGCCTATCTGTTCCATGTGATTAGCTTTGGCTAATCACAACATGAACCAGTTTCATTCGGTAAAAATGGTTGCTTATACCAGTGAAATTTACTGGTATAAGCAATCATAATGTGTAAAAAAAAATAAAAAATCATGATCACTTCCCCTGAGTAGTACAGTGTTACTATGGTAACACTGTGTAATGCTCTGGTCACAGTATGTAGAAAAGGAAAAAATTATTATTTTTTTTCTACATACTGTCACCAGTCAGTGTACCTGATTATCTACACACCCATTACAGGATAACTCTGCATTGCATATGTTAAAAAATAAAAAAAAAATAAAAAAGTAAAAATAAGTTTTCTTCATTTTCAAAAAAAAGGATGACAAAAAAATTACAACTTCAAAAAACTCACCATGCCTCTTACTAAATACCTTGGATTGTTTACTTTATATCATGTGGACGCTAACTTTCCTACAGACTAAATGATATACACTGATTTAGGTTATTTGCACCAAAGAAATGTAGCAGAATTAATTTTGGTCTAAATTCATGAAGAAAGATTATTTGCAAAATTTTAGAACACAAATGAAGAAAAGCATGTTTTTGTTTAATTCTTCAAAATTGATGTTCTTTTTCCGTTTAGCAAAAAATAAAAAACCCAGTCGTGATTCAATACCACCAGAAAAAAGCTCTACTTGTGTGAAAAATTATAAACATTTCATATGGGTACAGTGTTGTATGACTGCGCAATTTTAATTCAAAGTGCGACAGCTGAATGCTGAAAATTGGCCTGGGCAGTAGGGGGGGGGGGGTAAAAGTGCCAGGTACTGAAGTGGTTGGAGGTTATTTTTTTCAAAATTCTTTAAACTGTGTAGAGGTTTCATATAGCAGCCAATCAGCTTGGAAATTGTCATTGTTGGCACTTCTACCTGGCAGCACTAGGGTTGTGGGTTCAAATCCCATCCGGGGTGTGCCCAACAGCTGCTAGTCTCTGCAACCAGTGCCAGCCAATCAATGGTATAACCAGTGCCATACTACATAATGTGCAGGATTAATACGAGTGTAGGAATGAAGCTATGGAAATTCTCCATTCCCGAGCCTTTCCGCGCTGTCCTCTGGCCTTTCCGAGGTTCTCTGGCGCCCCCCACCTCTGGCCACATGCGGTATTGCATGCCATTGAAGTCAATGCGGAACAAATTATTTTTGTTTCTGCTGCAAGACAGGAAGCAGATATGACACCTTTACACTTGCTTTGCAGACTAAAGATTGATCTGCATTTGGATCATTCCTCAGAGAGCATTTGACAGGTGGAGAGAAGGAGTTGTATCACCTATTTTCACCCCCTAAATGCTGCAGTACTGCATTGCAAACATGCACATTGTGCACAATTGCAGTGTGGCTCCACTCACTAGAATTGGTTGTGTCAGGCAAGCACAACCGGATGTATAGTTCCCACCATAGCCATGAAGCAGAGTATCACAGTCGTGGTATGTGTTCATGTTCACCCCCAGCTTCTGCCCATTCAGCTAAAGGGGGGGGGGGCAGTAAAAACTTGATGTTGTATTGCATTTTTTACACCATTAATTTAAATTAAGCCTCAAGACCGCAATGATTCTAGTATAGTAGTGATCCCTTGCATCTAAGGCCCCATTCACACTTTGTGTAGACTTTACAATGAACAAAGATTTGTGTGTGACTAAATAGAGGTTGGGTGTGCAAACACTATACACAGTATCTCACAAAAGTGAGTACACCCCTCACATTTTTGTAAATATTTTATTATATTTTTTCATGTGACAACACTAAAGAAATTACACTTTGCTACAATGTAAAGTAGTGAGTGTACAGCTTGAATAACAGTGTAAATTTCCTGTCCTCTCAAAATAACTCAACACACAGCCATTAATGTCTAAACCGCTGGCAACAGAAGTGAGTACACACTGGTCACTGGAAATTCAACATGGCACCTCATGGCAAAGAACTCTGAGGATCTGGAAAAAAAAAAGAACTTTTGCTCTACATGAAGATGGCCTAAGCTATAAGAAGATTGTCAAGACCCTGAAACTGAGCTGCAGCACGGTGGCCAAGACCATACAGCAGTTTAACAGGACAGATTCCACTCAGAACAGGCCTCACCATGGTCGACCAAAGAAGTTGAATGCGTGTACTCAGCGTCATATCCAGATATTGTCTTTGGTAAATAGACATATGAGTGCTGCCAGCATTGCTGCAGAAGTCGAAGGGGTGGGGGGGTCGGCCTGTCGTTGCTCAGACCATACGCTGCACACAGCATCAAATTGGTCTGCATGGCTGTCGTCCCAGAAGGACGCCTCTTCTAAAGATGATGCACAAGAAAGCCTGCAAACAGTTTGCTGAAGACAAGCAGACTAAGGACATGGTTTACTGGATTCCATATCCTGTGGTCTGATGAGACCAAGATAAACTTATTTGGGTCAGACGGTGTCAAGCGTGTGTGGCGGCAACCAGGTGAGGAGTACAAAGACAGGTGTGTCTTGCCTACAGTCAAGCATGGTGGTGGGAGTGTCATGGTCTGGGGCTGCATTAGTGCTGCTGGCACTGAGGAGCTACAGTTTATTGAGGGAACCATAAATGCCAACATGTACTGTGACATACTGAAGCAGAGCATGATCATGATCCTCTCCCTTCAGAGACTGGGCCGCAGGGCAGTATTCCAACATGATACCGAACCCAAACATACCTCCAAGACGACCACTGCCTTGCTAAAGAAGCTGAGTGTAAAGGTGACGGACTGGCCAAGCATGTCTCCAGACCAAACCCTATTGAGCATCTGTGGGGCATCCTCAAATGGAAGGTGGAGGAGCACAAAGTCTCCAGTGGCAACCTGTGAAGCTCTGGTGAACTCCATGCCCAAGAGGGTTAAGGCAGTGCTGGAAAATAACACAATATATTGACACTTTGGGCCCAGTTTGGACATTTTCATTTAGGGGTGTACTCATTTTTGTTGCCAGCAGTTTAGACATTAACCACTTCAGCCCCAGAAAAATTGACCCCCTTCCTGATCGGGCCTTTCTTGCGATACGGCACTGCGTTGCTTTAACTGAAAATTGCACGGTCGTGCAACGCTGTACCCAAACAAAATTGATGTCCTTTTTTCTCACAAGTAAAGTTTTCTTTTGGTAGTATTTAATCACCTCTGCGGTTTTTATTTTTTGCGCTATAAACAAAAGAAAAGCGTAAATTTTGGAGAAAAAAACAGTTTTTTACGTTTTGCTATAATAATTAAACCAATTTTGAAAAAACAAAAACACATTTTTCCCTCAGTTTAGGTTGATTATGTATTCTTCTACGTCAGGGGTCTCAAACTGGTGGCCCTCCAGCTGTTGCAAAACTACAAGTCCCATGAGGCATTGCAAGGCTGACAGCTACAAGCATGACTCCCACAGGCAGAGGCATGATGGGACTTGTAGTTTTTTATCAGGACTGCGACATTGCGGCGGACAGATCGGACACTTTTGACACTGATTACTGTATAAATGTCACTGTCAGGGAAGGGTTTAACACTAGGGGGCGATCACAAGGTTAAATGTGTTTCCTCACTGTGTGTTCTAACTGTGGGGGGATGGGACTAACTGGGGGAGGAGAACGATCGGTGTTCATATATACTAGGAACACACAATCTGTTTCCTCTGCCCTGACAGAATGTGGATTTGTGTGTTTAAACGAACGGATCCACGTTCCTGCTCTGTCCCGCGCACGCATCGGCTCCTCAGTGACGTGGCGGGCAGGCGCGCGCGCGCCCCCTATACCGACAGGAGGCGAAAAAGACGACATATGACGCCCGCTCAGGATGGGAGATCCCATCTGCCGACGTAATGCCGACTTAATTTTAATATACGCTGGGAATTAAGTGGTTAATGGCTGTGTGTTGAGTTATTTTGAGGGGACAGCAAATTTACACGGTTATAAAAGCTGTACACTCACTACTTTACATTATAGCAAAGTGTAATTTCTTCAGTGTTGTCACATGAAAAGATATAATAAAATATTTACAAAAATGTGAGGGGTGTACTCACTTTTGTGAGATACTGTATATAGATATATATATATATATAAATATCTCTATCAATATACACATATACAGTATATACACACACATACTGTACACACCTGCATGTGTGTTTGAACTTTGGGGTGAACACCCTAATGCAATAGGCTGTGCACACCTATGTCTAACACTATGATTTTTATGGCATAATGAATGTATTGAGTGAATTTCTAGGCACGATAGCACTTTGTTGGGCACATATTAGCACTTTCTGATTCATTTTGGATTTAATGAGACATCGCACTATTTTTTGTTTTTATAGTGTATGTTTATCTTGTATTCGGATATAGTGGGAGTGGCAGTGTTGATTTTCATCAATACACCAAGCTAGGTTCTAGGTTTACAATAAAACCCACGTGTTCTAATTTAAAGAAAAAATAAGATGGATAACAAAATTGCGACCACAGGAATGTATTGCTTAGAACAGGGGTCTCCAAACTGCAGCCCTGGGGCCGGATGCGGCCCTTTGCTTGCCTTTATCCGGCCCTTGGGGCACTATTCCATCCACTGACACCAACAATGGCGAATAATTTTTATTGCAGAAACCACCAATGGGGCACTAATCATCCAACTTGCACTATCAAAAGGGTACAATTCCTTCTATTGACACCAACAATGGGGCACTAGTCCTCCCACTGACACCAAAGGAATGGTATTGTTTACCCCCTCTCGACATTTTCTACTCCCAATGGCCCTAGTCCGGCCCTCCTAAAGTCTGAAGGACAGTAAACTGGCCCTTTGTTTAGAAAGTTTGGAGACCCCTGGCTTAGAAGATCACTTTTCAGAGAGATGCCCATTATTAGTTTTTAATGCATTATTTAGTTCAATATGTAACGTGTACATGTGGTTTTACTGACAATTTTTTTTACAATATCAAAGTATGAAACAAAACCATTTCAACACAGTACAACATAGTTTAACGTATCGTAATAAAAAAAAAGTTCAAGAAATCACAGAGATAACCTCAAATTGCCAAGTCTAGCTTATAGAATATGACCATTTATAACACTCCCAAAAGGTGTCAACTTCAGACATTATTACCACTCAAGCCTCGTACACAAGGCCGGGAATCCCGTCAGGAAAAAAACTTCGGTTTTCCTGAATGGATTCCTGGCAAGCTTTCCTTGCTCGCCGAGTGTACACACGGCCATTCAAATGAACCGCCGTTCTTTTGAATGGCAAGAACGCAGTGACGTCATCGACTACGACGAGCATGTGCTTGTCACATTTGATACCGTCACCGCCATCTTGCTACACCCTACACTACCCTTGTAAGCTACCGCGCATGCGTCAGTCTCGTCGAACATGCGCGGGCTTGCCTGGGACAGGTAAGCATACACACTCAGGGTTTTCTCGGCAGGAAACACTCTGCTGAGAATCCCGACGAGAAAATAGAGAGCAGGTTCTCTATTTTTCTCGTCGGGATTCCTGGCAGTTTTCTCACCGAGAAACCATACACACGGCCGGTTTTCTCGCCAAAACCTCACCCAGCATCTTTCTTGCCGAGAAAACCGGCCGTGTGTACGAGGCTTTAGATGCTATTCATGGCACATCAGGAGCTGTAGTTGTTGGAGCAAGGAAATAATGTGTAAAGATAGAGAGGGAAGAAATGGGGTGGAAGGGGAAGAGAAGTTGGGAAAAAGGGCAGACTGGAGTGCATGCCAGACAGGAGAGACCCACCTAGGTAGATTCAGGTTAGCAGTGCGATTATAAGAAGGGCTAATTTTCAATTGGACAGTAGCTATTTAAAGTCATCTGTACAGGTAAATTCGATCCAGTAATACCATGTAGCAGTGTGTTTAGAGTTTGTATCTTTAAGAGAGCTTGTGAGATTACCCATTATCCTGATGTCCTCAACTCGTCTTGAGGTCATTACTGAGATATTGTGGGGGGAGAGGAGGATTTCCACCGTGACAGAATACATGAGTGTGCTGCGTTAATGATGCATCTCAGTACAGAATTTCGGTCTTGATGGGTATGGAAATAAGGTACAATAGGTAGAATCATGACAACTTTAAAATACTGTATGTTTGTGGAGATGCCCATTATTCTGAGGTGAATGCAAGGTTTCCTCTGTTTGGCCAAGGTGGACAGCAGCATGATGTCATCTATCCACCAGGCAATCATGGGAAGCCTTGTATTCCTTCATAAGATACAAAGCTTCCTGTGAATGGCTAAGCAACCCAGCTCAAGTTTGTTCTGGGAACAGGGCAGGAAGTCCTGCTGCCAAACCACAGCGCTGTATACCGTATGTAGCTGATGCTTTTTTCCAAATATAAATTTTTATTATGTAGTTTGCAAGGTTACATTCAAACAGCCCATTGTCTGGATCGCCTTGATCCCATATATCACAACATTAGTGAAGCTTGAGAAGGACAATCCTTTCTAATATTTTGAAGATCACTATTAATATGTCTTATCACCTGTTCAACAAAAACAACTATACTTAAAGTGGTTGTAAACCCTTACATACCACTTTTACCTACAGGTATGCCTATAATAAGATATTTGCCATATACGCTTGCGCCAACGTCATTGGTGCATGCGCACTGAAGAAAGGGCACAATCATTCTTCAGCAGTGTGCCGTGACCGTTGGCTGCCGCGCACATGTGCGGGAGTGACGTCAAGCGACTCCGGCCAGTCACAGAGCTAGAGTCCACGGCCCCAGAAGGAAGAGGGATGAAGATGGACACGACCACCAGTGGGGACTTTGCGGGCTTTGTTTGCAGGTAAGTGGCACATAATGGGCTAGTATGTGATGCATACTAGCCCGTTATGCTTTTACTTTGCAGGGAACAAAAGAGGAGATAAAACCCATGAGGGTTTACTTCCTCTTTAAGTAACCATTATTTCTGTTGGGCAAAAATCTGCCCAAAGGCTAAAAAAAAACAGACAATAAAAAGAAAGAGAAGAAAAATAGGAAAGGACCTGCATAAAGAAAAAAAATAAAATTTCACAAGCAAATCAATCTATTTCTCTGACAATCTATCTGGGGAGCCGCTATTTTAAGTGGGAGCTGCATCATGAATTAAAAACTATTTATAAGAAAGATCCCAGGATATCAGAGCCCAAAAACTCAATCCAAGGAAACCATATTGCCATATACTTAGGATAACATTCATGTATATTTGCCGTTAACTCTTCCATTCTCATTAAATGATTCAGCTCAACTATCCACTCTTTAATTGTAGGAGCAACATCGGTATTCCAGTGACTAGGTATGAGTATTCGTGCTGCGGAGAGGAAAAAAAAAAAAGCAGCCCCTTTTTTGTCTCTCCCTTAGAGCCCAGATAAATAGACAATAGGGCCATTTCCGGAGATTTCTTAAATGACATACCAGTAGCAATAGAGCAAATTTGAAACACAGACTCCCAAAAAGTTGTAATCCAGGGGCAAGTCCATCATATGTGGATCATTGTGCCTTTACCCCCCCCCCCACCCACCCACCGTCCCCCACAGTGCCAGCACTTTTCAGGGTAGTTTAACCGCTTCCGGACTAGCTGCCGCAGTTTAACTTTGGCAGGTTGGCTCCCCTGGGCAAAACGACGTTGCCTTACATCGCTTCGCCTTCTGGCCACTAGGCTCGCCACCGATGTGAGTGCTCGGCGGGTGCGATGACCGCCAGGCACCCGCGATCGCTCGTGACAGCGAGAACCGTGATCTGTGTGTGATCACGGTTCTCTCAAGGGAGAGGTGATCGATGGTGTGTTCATACAATGTATGAACACCGATCTCTTTCTCCTCTTAGTAAGTCCCATCCCCCCCACAGTTAGAACACACCTAGGGAACACAGTTAACCCCCTTGATTGCCCCTTAGTGTTAATTCCCTCCCTGCCAGTGACATTTATACAGTAATCAGTACATTTTTATAGCGCTAATCGCTGTATAATTGTCAGTGGTCCCAAAAATGTGTCAAAAGTGTCTGATCTGTCCGCCGCAATATCGCAGTCCAGATAAAAATCTGAGATCGCCGCCAATAGTAGTAAAAAAATAAGAAAAAAGCCATAAATCTATCCCCTATTTTGTAGACGCTATAACTTTTGCGCAAACCAATCAATATACGCTTATTGCAATTTTTTTACCAAAAATATGTAGAAGAATACATATCGGCCTAAACTGAGGAAAAAATTGGGGATATTTATTAAAGTAAAAGATATTGGAGGTTATTTACGAAAAGCAAATCAACTTTGCAGTGCAAGTGCAAACTACAAGTGCAAAGTGCACTTGAAATTGCACTGGAAGTGCAGTCGCTGTAAATCTGAGGGGTAGATCTGAAATGAGGGGAAGCTCTGCTGATATTATTATTCAATCATGTGCAAGCTAAAAGGCTGTTTTTTATTTTCCTTGCATGTCCCCCTCCGGATCTACAGCGACTGCACTTGAAATTGCCCTTTCAGGGCAATTTCAAGTGCACTTTGCACTTGTAGTTTGCACTTGTAGTGCAAAGTGGATTTGCATTTCATAAATAACCCCCATTGTGTTTTTTTCAAAATTGTCGCTCTTTTGTTTATAGCGCAAAAATAAAAACCGCAGAGGTGATCAAATACCACCAAAAGAAAGCTCTATTTGTGGGAAAAAAAGGACGTCAATTTTGTTTGGGTACAGCATCGCACGACCGCGCAATTGTCAGTTAAAGCAACGCAGTGCCGTATCGCAAAAAATGGCCTGGTCATTGAGCAGCCAAATCTTCCGGGGCTGAAGTGGTTAAAAGATATTCTATGAAGGCACACGGGCATCTATACCACCTGGTTAATATTTTATAGTTCTTTTCTTGTATATATGTTGAGAGACTGGATTTCAAGTACTTTTTCCAATCTTCTGTGGTAATACTATGGCCCAATTCCCTCTCCCAATCTTTGATGTAATATGGATAGTTTGGGAATGCATGGGATAACAATATATCATATACAGTCAGGTCCATAAATATTGGGACATCAACACAATTCTAATCTTTTTAGCTCTATACACCACTACAATGGATTTGAAATAAACCGAACAAGATGTGCTTTAACTGCAGACATTCAGCTTTAATTTGAGGGTATTTACATCCAAATCAGGTGAACGGTGTAGGAATTACAACAGTTTGTATGTGTGCCTCCCACTTTTTAAGGGACCAAAAGTAATGGGACAATTGGCTGCTCAGCTGTTTCATGGCCAGGTGTGTGTTATTCCCTCATTATCCCATTTACAAGGAGCAGATAAAAGGTCCAGAGTTCATGTCAAGTGTGCTATTTGCATTTGGAATCTGTTGCTGTCAACTCTCAATATGAGATCCAAAGAGCTGTCACTATCAGTGAAGCAAGCCATCATTAGGCTGAAAAAACAAAACAAACCCATCAGAGAGATGGCAAAAACATTAGGTGTGGCCAAATCAACTGTTTGGAATATCCTTAAAAAGAAAACGCACCGGTGAGCTCAGCAACACCAAAAGACCCGGAAGACCACGGAAAACAACTGTGGTGGATGACCGAAGAATTCTTTCCCTGGTGAAGAAAAGATCCTTCACAACAGTTGGTCAGATCAAGAACACTCCAGGAGGTAGGTGTATGTGTGTCAAAGTCAACAATCAAGAGAAGACTTCACCAGAGTGAATACAGAGGGTTCATCACAAGATCACAAAAACCATTGGTGAGCCTCAAAAACAGGAAGGCCAGATTAGAGTTTGCCAAACAACATCTAAAAAAGCCTTCACAGTTCTGGAACAACATCCTATGGACAGATGAGACCAAGATCAACTTGTACCAGAGTGATGGGAAGAGAAGAGTATGGAGAAGGAAAGGAACTGCTCATGATCCAAAGCATACCACCTCATCAGTGAAGCATGGTGGTGGTAGTGTCATGGCGTGGGAATGTATGGCTGCCAATGGAACTGGTTCTCTTGTATTTATTGATGATGTGACTGCTGACAAAAGCAGCAGGATGAATTCTGAAGTGTTTCGGGCAATATTATGATCGGCTCATATTCAGCCAAATGCTTCAGAACTCATTGGACAGCACTTCACAGTGCAGATGGACAATGACCCGAAGCATTCTGCGAAAGCAACCAAAGAGTTTTTTTAAGGGAAAGAAGTGGAATGTTATGCAATGGCCAAGTCAATCACCTGACCTGAATCCGATTGAGCATGCATTTCACTTGCTGAAGACAAAACTGAAGGGAAAATGCCCCAAGAACAAGCAGGAACTGAAGACAGTTGCAGTAGAGGCCTGGCAGAGCATCACCAGGGATGAAACCCAGCATCTGGTGATGTCTATGCATTCCAGACTTCAGGCTGTAATTGACTGCAAAGGATTTGCAACCCAAGTATTAAAAAGTGAAAGTTTGATTGATGATTGTTAATCTGTCCCATTTCTTTTGATCTCTTAAAAAGTGGGAGGCACATATACAAACTGTTGTAATTCCTACACCGTTCACCTGATTTGGATGACCCTCAAATTAAAGCTGAAAGTCTGCAGTTAAAGCACATCTTGTTCGTTTATTTTTAAATCCATTGTGGTGGTGTATAGAGCCAAAAATATTAGAATTGTGTCGATGTCCCAATATTTATGGACCTGACTGTATTTTAGAAATAGTGTAAGAACACTTTGAAAGCCCAGTGCAGAGAGATTCAAATGGAGTTAATTCCCTATAAAGTGACTCCGTGTTCGATAATTGCATATAAAAATGCTGAAGCTGAAAATAGTGTAGCCATTCCAACGACCTGGATAGTTACATTCTGCAGTTGCTATTGTATATGTAGCTGATGCTATACACAGTTTTAACTGCACTCACAGCAAGAACATTTAGTAGTGAAAGAAACTGTTTGAATCGGCTTCCACAGCAGTGACAACGCCTTTACTTCTCAGAACACATTTATTTACCAGAAAACATTAACCAATCAGAATTAAACATATCATGCAGGTAGTTGTTGATTTCACGATACAGTTAATTAAGATTTAAAACTAGGGATGTTTTCCAGGGAAAACAGGCACTTGGTATACTTGCACTCATACTCCGTTAGAGCGAGGTCCCAGTCTTTATTTCCACTTCCTAACATTTCCAAAGTGAGCAAAGTCCTTAAGAGAGGTATAGACTGCAGAGACAGAGATATAATTTTGCCCAGTGATGGCTGAAGTTTTTTTTGGGGGGGGGGGCGGGGCGGCAAACAACCACCTCCCTCTCGGACGGTCGGCAGGACACACGCCCCCCCGCCCGCCCCACACGCGGGAGGACAGTCGGTCATCAAAACCCTGCACTTACCCCATCAAGGGAGCGGGCGTGCAGCGCGTTCTACGAGTGACAGTGGCTTTCATCGCGTCTACTCCTCCTTTTGGATCACCGCTGCTCCCGCCGTGCATCTCCTTCATCCTCTTCTTAGGCGTCCAATAGGATCGCTTGTCTTTTCAGCCAATCGGTAGACGTGTCTCAGGACCTGCTTCCTGATTGGTCGGGAAGAAAATCAGTGTGAAAATAGTGAATATTCAATACTGTCACACAACTAAATGGGCTCACAGTGCTCTGTGCTCTGAGCCCACCCTTTTTTGAAGCCTATTAGAGCAAGGGTGTC
Source organism: Rana muscosa (assembly GCA_029206835.1). Classification (NCBI taxonomy): domain Eukaryota; kingdom Metazoa; phylum Chordata; class Amphibia; order Anura; family Ranidae; genus Rana; species Rana muscosa. The sequence goes on from CM055119.1 coordinate 273,962,248, forward strand.
AAACCCAATTTCATCGTGGGCCGCATCAGCATTATGATTGTCCTCAAAAGGGCCGGTTGTATCTATAAGATTAGATGTCCAGCGCATCCCCTCCCCTTACATTAGATGTCAACAGCCACCCCACCATCAGAAGTTGAGTCCCCTACTCTCCCTTACATCACAGTGCACCCCCTTTCCTTATGCTGCTGCTGGGAAGAAGCTGGATGCATTGCTTGAAAACAGACAGTAGGGGTCTGGAGGAGGACCAGAGGAGAGCTGGAGCTCTCCTGCAGCTGCAGGAGTGGTGTGAGGGCCACATGAAAGGGCCTGGAGGGCCGGATTCGGCCCGCGGGCCTTGTGTTAGACACCTGTGTATTAGAGCCTCTGGCTCTAATCCCGTGCTTAAAAAAAACACCCCCTCCATTGGAATCCATGCATCCGGCACCCTGAATGTAGTTTAGGGGGCCGGACGCATGGATGGGGGGTGGCGCCCGTGCACCCCTAATCGATGGGCCAACACTGATTTTGCCCCTGTACAAATCATTAGTAAGACCTCATCTGGAATATGCAGTTCAGTTTTGGGCACCAGTTCACAGAAAGGATATCGGGGAACTGGAGAAAGTGCAGAGAAGGGCAGCCAAACTGATAAGAGGCATGGAGGAACTTTGCTATAAAGATAGATTAGATGAACTGAATTTATTCTCTCTAGAGAACAGGAGATTAACAGGGGATATGATCAACATGTATAAATACATAAGGGGTCCATAGTGAACTGGGTGTTCAGTATACACTTTAAGGTCATCACAAAGGACAAGGGGGCACGCTTTACGTCTGGAGGAAAGGAGAGGCTCCCTCCAGAGGTGGTTCTGTCCAGCTCAGAAGATTGCTTTAAAAAAGCCCTGGATTATTCCCTAAATGTACATAACATAACTGGATACTAACATTTATAGGTAAAGTTGATCCAAGGATCATCCAATTGGGGGATCAGGAAGGATTTTTTTCCCCTGCTGCAGCAAATTGGATCATGCTTTTCTGAGGTTTTTCCCCTCCTCTGGATCAACTTTGGGTATGGGATTGTGTACATAGGGAATGTACAGTGAAAGCTACAAATGACTGAAAAAAGAGATAGAAAATGGTGATTACAAGGGGCAACTATGTATACTTAAGGAGAAGCATCTATTTTATATAGTCATAGTTAGTCTGGTTGTTAAAAAGGCAAATCCACTTTGCACTACATGTGCACTTGAAAAGGCACTGAAAGTTCACTTAGAAGTGCAGTCGCTGTAGATCGAAATGGGACATGCAAGGAAAGTTAAAAACAGCATTTTAGCTTGCACAGGATTAGATGATAAAATCAGCAGAGCTTCCCCTAATTTCAGATATTTCCCTCAGATCTACAGCGACTGCACTTCCAAATGCACTTGCAGTGCACTCATAGTGCACAGTGTATTTGCCTTTTGTAAATAACCCCCAAAGTCCATCTAGTTCATTGATGGCAAACCTATGGCACACGTGCCACAGCTGGCACGCAGAGCCCTCTCTGTGGGCACGCAGCTTACAGAGCCAGCCCCACCAGGATAGGGGAGCAATCCCCCACCCAGGCAGTCACTTGCACTGGCGGTGCAGATACGGAGGAGCCGGCTCCTTTCCTTGCATCAGTGCGATCGGGCAGCGGAGTGGCCAATGAGTTTAAATCCCCCCCTGCATGCACTGTGGGCAGCCCAATGGGAAGGACTTACATGGAGTGTCTGCTGCTGTAAGCTGTGCCGCAATGCCTCTGGAAACTGAGAAAGAGAAGAGTGTCTCCTCCCTTCCTGGACTTTGAGAGCCAATAGGAGAGCGGCTGCCTTTTCAGGGGCTCAGGCGCTGAAGCATGACCATGTGGAAGACTGTGGACAGGTAGGACAGTGCTATGGGAGGGAAGCCAGAGGTCACTGCTATAGGGGAAAGGGGGGTGCAGAGGAGTTTGTGTATGTGTGTGTAGGGGGGGGTGTGAAGGGGGAAGAGGACACTGGTTTGGGAAGGGCCACCCCCATAGCAGTGTCCTCTACTCGCCTTCACATTACCCCCCCCCCCCTGAACCCTGCATTATGAGCACAACGCATTTCTGAACCCTGCATTCTGAGCACAACGCGTTCCTGATCCCTGTATTCTGAACACAATGCATTCCTGAACCCTGCATTCTGAACACAATGCATTCCTGAACCCTGTATTCTGAGCACAACACTTTCCTGATCCCTGTATTCTGACCATAAAGCACTCTTTTGCAAAAGCACGAAATATTTTTTCTGGGCATAATCGTACATTTTTGGTCCCTTAGGCTCATTCAGACGGATGATCAGTGCTATCCTCTGTACAGAGCCGCTGGTAGGTTTAATTCTGTGTTGGCACTTTGAAATAAATAAGTTGGTTTTGTGTCGCTGTTTGGGCACTCGGGCTCAAAAAGGTTCGCCATCATTGATCTAGTTCAACCAATAAAAAGGGAAAAACACAACAAAAGCAAACAAAATCTTTTTTTGGGTTTTGTTGTGTTTTTTCCCTTTTTTTTGGTTGAATTAGATGGACTTTGTTTTTTGCAACCAAACTAACTATGTAATTATGTAAAAGTGATGTTTCTCTTTAACCACTTCAACACCGGGCTTTTTTTACCACCTCAATACTGGGCCTATTCTGGCACTTCTCTCCTACATGTACAAATCATCATTCTTTTGCTAGAAAATTACTCAGAACCCCCAAACATGATATATGTTTTTTTTAGCAGACACCCTACGGAAAAAAATGACGGTCATTACAACTTTTTTTTCTTGCACGGTATTTGCGCAATAATTTTTCAAACGCCTTTTTTTTGGGAAAAAAAATGGTTTTGTGAATTAAAAAATAACAAAACGGTAAAGTTAGCCCAATTTTTTTGTAAAATATGAAAGATGATGTTACGCCGAGTAAATAGATACCTAACATGTCACGCTTTAAAATTGCTCACACTCATGGAATGGCGGCAAACTTCGGTACTTAAAAATCTCCATAGGCAAAGTTTTTTGAAATTTTTTACAGGTTACCAGATTAGAGTTACAGAGGAGGTCTAGTGCTAGAATTGTTGCATGCACTCTAACGCACACGGCGATACCTCACATATGTGGTTTGAACGGCGTTTACATATGTGGGTGGGACTTGCGTGTGCGTTTGCTTCTGATCGCGAGCTACCGGGGACAGGGGCGTTTAAATTTTTTTTTTCTTTTACTGAATTTTTTTTATTTTTACACTTTAAAAAAATAAATAAAAATTTGATCACTTTTATTCCTATTACAAGGAATGTAAACATCCCTTGTAATAGGAATGTGTGTGATAGGTCCTCTTTATGGAGATATGCGGGGTCAATAAGACCCCACATCTCTCCTCCAGGCTGGAAAGCATGAGATCTCATGCTTACTAGCCCCAATGGCGGCTTTGTTTACTTCTGGGAACCCGGGCGAGACGTCATCACATCGGGCCCGGGCCTCCGACGGTCATAGAGATGACTGGTGACCATCTGGTCACCAGTCATCTCTATGGTTCACCTCCGGCGCCAAACGATTCATTCTCCGGGCCCCTGATGGCACGGGAGAGCCCGGAGAAGCACCGGATGGTGGCGGGAGAGGGGGGATGTCCCCTCCCACCGCCTATAAGAACGATCAAGAGGCAGAACTGCCGCTATGATCATTCTTATGGTGCGCAGAATCGCCGGCAGAAGACAAGGATATCTGAATGATGCCTCTAGCTGCAGGCATCATTCAGATATCCCCCCACAAAGCCCAGGACGCCATATGATGACCACCCAGGATGGGAGATCCCATCTGTGGACGTCATATTACTATGGGCGGGTAGGGAAGTGTTTAAAGCGGAGTTCCACCCAAATTTTTTTTTTTTTAAAGTCAGCAGCTACAAATACTGCAGCTGCTGACTTTTAATATATGGACACTTACCTGTCCTGGGCGCCCACGATGTCGGCACCTGAAGACGATCTGTCCCTCGGCTCTCGGGTGCTACCGCTGCCATATTCGGTAAGGGAATCAGGAAGTGAAGCCTTGCATCTTCACTTTCTGGTTCCCTATTGCGCATGCGCGAGTCGCTCTGCACGATCCCACTGGTCCCTGCTGTCTTCTGGGACCTGTGTGTCTCCCAGAAGACAGCGGGGAGGACGGGACGGAGAAGGTGCAGGTCGCCGTGGAGACCTATGCCCAGAAGAGGGAGAAAATACCCGGAAGTTCAATTTTTGGGTGGAATTCCGCTTTAAGTATACATAGTTGCCTCCTTGTAATCACCATTTTTTTATCTCTTTTTTTTTTTTTTTTTGGCATTTGTAGCTTTTACTGTAGTGTAGACAGACTGACCAGGCAAGCACCTTAGACATCTATCTGTCTACTATGGGTTGCTGTTCTTCTTGCAGTAACTTTTCAGGCAGCAGCATTCCTCATCTACCTCTGATGACACCATTGCAGAGAGTACAGCAGGGCCAGACTGTTATTGAAACAAGCCAGAATTGGTGAATTGCTGCCCCCTAGTGTCACATGCAGGAATTGCTTTTTCCAGATATACTGTTCTCAGTTTCCAGATTATCAATGTGTATATTATCCGTTGTTATGTACCCTGGAGATTTCAGAACTCTGGGTTACCGTATGCAAATAAAAAGAGTTGAATATTAAGAGTTAACATAATATCTTATTTGTATACATCTGCACATAACATTCTTTGCTTTGGTCGGTAGAAGCACGTTGGTCATTTTATTGTGTTTATATAGTCCCCTTTATTTTCATAAGCAAGCACTCGATTTATTGATAAATAATGTCTATGCTTCTTTGGTGGGTGGTGGGGAAGTTAACCGCTTGCCCTCTAGAAGGTTTTACCCCCTTCATGACCAGGGCATTTTTTTTTGCTATTCAGCACTGCACAAGTTTAACTGGCAACTGCACGGTCATGCAACACTGTACCCAAATTAAACCATTTATGTATATTTTCACACAAATAGGACTTTCTTTGGCAGTATTTAATCACCACTGGGTTTTTTATTTTTTTGCTATGTAAAAAACATTGAACACAAGTTTGCAAACAAATACTCTTTCTTTGTAAATTTAGGCCAACATGTATTCTGCTACATTTCTTTGGTAAAAATAACCAAGATCAGTGTATATTATTAGTCTACAAATTATGATATATATTTCAAAAATTAATCAATCCTGATGAACTGACGGTGGCGGTGATCAGGGATACTGACTGGTGACAGTATTTTTTCTTCTTTTTTTTTAGCTTTTTGTTTTACATAGAGTTGTTTAGTGTCATCATAATAACACTGTACTACTCTGGGTGATCAGGGTTTTTTTTATTTTACATTGCTATTGCTTATAGCATTAATGATCACTGTTATAAGCAAAGCATAGTTTGAACTGTCATAAAATGCCTTTCATTTATGACAGCTTTCTAACTATTGTGATGCTGTGTACAGTGCCTTGCAAAAGTATTCACCCCCCTTGGCATTTTTCGTGTTTTGTCGCCTCCCAACCTGGAATTAACATGGATTGTTTGAGTATTGGCACCATTGAATTTACAGAACGTGCCCACAATTTTGAAGATGTTTTTTTTTTAAGCAAACAACAAATGGGACAAAATTACAGAAAAAGTCAATGTGCATAACTATTTACCCCCCTAAAGTCAATACTTTGTAGAGCCACCTTATGCGGCTATCACAGCTCCAAGTCGCTTTGGATAAGTCTCTATGAGCTGGTCACATCTTACCATTGGGATTTTTGCCCATTTCTCCTTGCCCTTGCAAAACTGCTCCAGCTCCTTCAAGTTGGATGGTTTGCGCTTGTGAACAGCAATCTTAAAGTCTGACCACAGATTTTGTATTGGATTCCAACACCACTTTCCCCTTAAACCACTCAAGTGTTGCTTTAGCAGTGTGTTTGGGGTCATTGTCCTGCTGGAAGGTGAATCTCCATCCTAGCCTCAAATCACACACAGAGTGGTACAGGTTTTGCTCAAGAATATCCCTGTATTTAGCACCATCCATCTTTCCCTCAACTCTGACCAGTTTTCCAGTCCCGACCGCTGAAAAACATCCCCACAGCATGATGCTGCCACCACCATGTTTCACTGTGGAGATGGTGTTCTTTGGGTGATGTGATGTGTTGGGTTTGCGCCAGACATAGCGTTTTTTCTTTGGCCAAAAAGTTAAATTTTAGTCTCATCAGACCAGAGCACCTTCCTCCATACATTTTGGGAGTCTCCCACATGCCTTCTCGCAAACTCAAAACTTGCCATTTTGTTTTTTGCTGAAAGTAATAGCTTTCTCCTGGTCACTCTGCCATAAAGTCCAACTCTATGGAGCGTATGGCTTATTGTCGTCCTATGTACAGATACTCCAGTCTCTGCTGTGGAACTCTGCAGCTCCTCCAGGGTTACCTTAGGTCTCTGTGCTGCCTCTCTGATTAATGCCCTTCTTGCCCAGTCCGTGAGTTTTGACGTGCGGCTGTCTTTTGGCAGGTTTGCTGTTGTGCCATGTTCTTTCCATTTGGTTATGATAGATTTGATGGGATAGGGATCATCAAAGATTTGGATATTTTTTATAACCTAACCCTGACTTGTACTTCTCAACAACATTGTACCTTACTTGTTTGGAGAGTTCCTTGGTCTTCATGGCAGTGTTTGGTTAGTGGTGCCCCTTGCTTAGGTGTTGCAGCCTCTGGGGCCTTTCAAAAGGGTGTGCATATGTAATGACAGATCATGTGACACTTAGATTGCTACAGGTGGACATCTTTTCACTAATTATGTAACTTCTGAAGGTAATTGTTTGCACCAGAACTTTTTATGGGCTTCATAACAAAGGGGGTGAATACATACACACATGCCAATTATCAGTTTTTAATTTATGAAAAATAGTTTTATGTATATATTTTTCTAATTTTACTTCACCAACTTAGACTATTGTGTTCTGATCCATCACATTTAATTCAGATTAAAAAAAACATTGAACTAAAGGCTGTAAAGTAACAAAATAGGTAAAAAGACAAGGGAGGGTGAATACTTTTGCAAGGCACTGTATTTCAGATGATTGCAGAATGAGCAAATATTAATGTGACCAGGCAGTGGGAAAAGTGAATAGAATTCCAGGATGCATCACTAGAGGGATCTCCTGCAGGAGGAAAGACTTCCCGATTCCCCAATATTGATCTTTAGGTAAGCTGGCCATAGATGTGTAGCGGGGTCTCCGTTGAGGCCCCACGGACTACGTTACCCAGAACCCCGTTTGGCACCCAGGGTGCATTGGGCTGCCGCAGAGACTCATGGGTGGGGTATAAAAGAGAAGAGCGAGGCTAAGCCCGGCCTCTTTGGACACCGCGCGGCTGGCAAGAGGACTTCCTGTGCGGACCTGCTGCGTGTGCAAGGCCCGAGGCCTGGGCCTTGCGCACTTCCAGAGAGCCTTCCACCCCGCTGCGGAGCCTGTGCGGCTGCAGACATCTACCTGCTTCAGGAACGTCAGTGGACCGGAGACCAGGCGGAGGCAGATCCTGTGTGCGTGGACACAACAGTGAGAGTTCCGGACTGGGATCGAGTCCGGAGGGGTGAGAGAGCACCTGCTCACAACTATAACTGAGTACTTTGTTAGGCCTAATGCAAAGATTCCTAATCTAAAGACTGAGATTTAGCTGAGTCAGGACTGACTGGGAGTGATAGTATTGCTGGGCGCCATATTGCTAGCGGGGACTTTAGCTATATGCTAGTGTGTGTTAAAACTATTGGTGCACTATAGTTAACTGGTGTTAGTACTATTGCAGGGCTCTGCATGTATGCGTTATATGTGATATTGGTTGTTAACCCCTTTTATCCACAAGTAAACCATTTATAGTTTATCAATCTGGTGTTGGAGTCCATTAATATATATTTTATCACTACAAGAAAGGTATTGGGCAATTGTGCATAAATTGGTATAGAGCTATACAAGAGTACCACCCCTAGACTAGCTGTGCCAGAGAAGGGCTGAGTAGATTGCCGGGGGTTGGCTGTGCTGTGTACAGGGTGCAAAACAGAACCAGCGGCTCCCTTAGTTTGGGAGTATCGCTACAGATAGATAGAATTTCAGATGAAAATTCTTAAGAAAATATTGAAAAAACCTCAGAGCAAACTAATGTCGGTCAAACGATTTTGTTTGCTTTTAACGTTTGATTTTGGAATGAATCTACTTTACCGAATGAAAACCACATACACTGTTCGAAATTTGACGAGAAAAAATTTCCATCCTGCTCCTTTGAATTTTTTCGTCCAAGTGGTTTAAAATGAATGTCGATTTTACCTACTAATGATTAGAAAAACAAACTTTCTTAGAACATTCTTTTGCTTGAATCTCTACCCATCTATGGCCGGCCAGCTTTAGACCTCATTTAGAATTCTGTGACCAGTTCTTGAGACCTCATTTACTGAAGATATTGATAAGGCAGAATAAGTTTAGAGACAGGCAACAAAAATGGTGAAAGGTATAAGGGATAAAACATATTAGGAGAGACTACAGAAACTTACCTGCTTGCCGACCAACTGCTGCCGTTATACTTGCGCAGGTCAGCTCTCCTGTGCAAATCGACATAGCTGTACGGTGGCTCGTGCAGGAGTGACAGCGGGCGCACACGCCGCAAGCTGCGGGAGCCTGCCTACGGGTTGGGTGGACTCGATGTCTGGCGACCCGCAATTGCTTATTACAGAGGCAGAACGGGGAACTGCCTATGTAAACAAGGCGATTCCCCATTTTGACAGGTGACATGACAGGGATCTACTGTTCCCAGTGATCGGGAACAGTGATCTCTATCATGTCCCTGGCAGCCCATTCCCCTACAGTTAGAACACACCTAGGGAACACATTTAACCCCTTTGATTGCCCCCTATTGTTAGCCTCTTTCCTGCCAGTGATATTTATACAGTAATCAGTGACTATTTATAGCAGGGGTGCTCAACCAGTGGCCCAGGGGCCACATGTGGCCCGCGGAGCCCTCGGATGTGGCCCGCGACCTCCTGCTCTGGGATGGAATAGAATAGAATACTGTTATTAAAGGTCAGTTTTATTACTAAAATTACAGGGTATATATATATATATATATATATATATATATGGGCATATCTGTTCTGCAGTGGTTACTGGGCTGCTTTCAAACTGATTCTCAGGTGCAGAGCAATGCACTTGCGGGTTACCTGCACTGAGCCATAGACTTCTGTTATTGCCTGCGAGTTTGGTGACCTTTCTGAAAGTGCACCAAACCTGCAGAATATAATAGAAGTCTATTGCAAAGGGCAGGAAAGCCAAAGGTACACTGCGTTGCACCAGCGGTGCGGGTAAATTGCAGCGCAGCTGTATGAAAGCAGCCTTGGGCCCCTTTCACACGGTCAGTCTGACCCAATCGGACCCTCCATTCACCTCTAAGGAGTGGCAGATGTAAACCAACTTGTGTCCTACCTTCAATCCAATCTGAGTATAGTAGGCTGTGTCCGTGTCCGCTCGGCATATACAGAGCAGACACGGACCTGCCATCTGCCCACTCCGCTCATTGTGGCCCGCGACCGGTTACCAAGACGCTTAAGTGGCCCTCGCTCTTCAAAAGGTTGGTGCACCCCTGATTTATAGCATGATCGCTGTATAAATGTTCCCAAAAAAGTGTGAAAAGTGTCAGATCTGTCTGCCGCAATGTCACAGTCCCTCTAAAAAATCGCAGATCGCCGCCATTAAAAATAATAAAAATGCCATAAATCTTTCCCCTATTTTGTAGACGCTATAACATTTGCACAAACCAATCAAGATACGCTTATTGCGATTTTTTTTTTTTTTTTTTACCAAAAATATGTAGAAGAATATATATCAGCCCAAACTGAATGTATTTACTTTTTAAAAACATTTTTTGGGATATGTATTATAGCAAAAAGTAAACATTTTTTTTTTCAAAATTGTCGCTCTGTTTGTTTATAGCGCAAAAAATAAAAACCGCGGAGGTGATCAAATACCACCAAAAGAAAGCTCTATTTGTGGGAAATAAATGATGTCAATTTTGTTTGAGTACAATGTCGCATGATTACGCAATTGTCAGTTAAAGCGACGCAGTGCAGTATCGCTAAAAATGGCCTGGTCATTGAGGGAGAAAATCCTTCTGGGGATGAAGTGGTTAAAGAGGTTGTAAAGGCTATTTTTGAATTAAATTGGTAAACATGTTATACTAATCTGCCCTGTGCAATGGTATTTCACAGAGCAGCCCCATACCTCCTGTTCTGGAGTCCCCCACCATTACTCTCTGCTCCTTACTTCCGGTGTGTGCCCCCATAGCACACCGCCTTCTATGGGGTCACGTGTAGGCCAAGCCGAGCTCTGTGTGTCCATAGACAATGCCCCCCGCTCTCTCCTCACAGGACTTACAGCAGTGGGAGCCAATGTCTTCTGTGAGACTAGGAAGAGGGGAGAGAAGAGATGCAGCCAGGCACAGCACTGGATCAAGAGAGGTAAGTGTTTGGAGGGTGCACAACAAGTGGTAAAATTTTACTTTTTTGGCCATATTTTTCTTCTAGGTCACAGGAGTGTACTTACTTTTACTACCCAGAATCGGCCAACAGCTAGTTAAAGTCTGCTGTTTAATGACGTTATGGAGCCACTTCAAGCTCTGGAAGGATCCGGACAATATTGTTGGGATTTACTCAGCTGCCTGATTGACAGCCAGCTGGAGCTAACGCGCCAGTGAGCGCTGGAGGGGCAGAGTAGAGAGCGGTGACTGACAGTCACTGCTCTCCGAGCTGAGCAGAACGAGAACTGAGCGATCAGTGGTCATGTGATGTATGGGCTGCAGTCATTGGATCAACTTCTGTTGAACATGCAAGTTGGAAAACTTTTGTTGATCAGCAACTGCAGACACTGATCAGTGTATCCTGACAGCTGTGGGTCCTGGTTGTGGCTGGTTTTACCCCAACCAGGTTAGAAACAGTGCCCTCAGCTGACTAAGGGATTGCTACCTAGCTTAGGTCCCTGTACAGAGCATCAGCAGGGGATATGTCTCAAAAGACGGCAGAGAGAAGGGTTTGCTGGGGGGAATGGGTTCCAAATACTGCTGTCAGGTATGGAGGAATCTGAATATAGCCCCAATGGTAATGTTTACCCTGGGGGTCTAAATGCATTTAGTGGCTCTGAGTCCCTTCCCAAGTTGGGTACTTCAATCTTCCAGTTTTTCTGTAATGGAGTTGTACCGGTTGGTTGTTACGAGTTGCAACATCCACACATTCCACCCTGCTGCCAGACATCCATTAAACACGCTCCTTTAGTCAATGAACAGTCTCTTTCTTGTTTTTTTTATTTTATCAGGGGATTGAACTTGGTTGGGGAAAGGGACATGGGATGCCCATAGAACAGATTAGTACTTCAAAGAGTATAGTAACTGCGTCACACTTCTTAGAAAGGACAAGATGGCTGACCTGAAACCTGACAGACTTTTACCTCAGAACATCTCTTCCTCCAGCACACTGCTTCACCTCAGAACACTTCTTCCTGTCAGTCTTAGTAATCCTGTCACACCATCAGAAAATGACTAGGCCTCACTCTAAATAAGTCCCAGTTAATTATAGAAGATGAAACCGTTGTAGGCCGGGGCCTGCAGTACCCCCTCATGGTAGCAACCGGTTAATTGAGAAGATTCAATGGTGATGGACTACTGATCCCAGCAAGTCCGATGTGCAAATCCTGCCTGCCCTCATGGCTGCATCAATTTGACATAAACTCCACAGTCTCTCCCTCTGCATCCAGCTCTCCTGGCATGCCTCTTCCAGATCTCTCCACTGTGCTTTTTACTCACCGACACCTGCCCTGGATCCTTCCTGAAGGACTTACTCTGGACGTGCGGACCAATTGCTTCTTCCAGCTCGCCTGTTCCAGGACACCTCTCCATGAGCGTGTAAGGAGAGGCTCCCTCCCAGCTCCCAAGCGCCGCCGCCTGAGTTATACCCCCCCAGGTGGGGGTGTCCCTCCTGCAAGACAGTCTGGCACTCCATCCTTCAGTTCACCCAGCCGACAACTCCCCCCCAGCAGGCTGACCATGGTTATATGTAGGAGGCCTGCCCCCTGCCAATCCTAGTTGGGGATTGGTCAGAGCTCCTCACATGTACCCAATGTCACTCCAGCACTCTGCTCTGCCCCTTTTTCAGAACATTCTCCCTGGAAAACAGAGGAGGCGCCCAAGAGCCGAAGTACATGTCAGTCACCTACTGCTATACTAAACCACTCCCCTGCCCCCAGATCAAAACAAACAGGCCTAGCTCGCAGCATAGGCCTGCTTAAATTTACCTGCACTGGCAGCTTACACAAAAACCCTTACACGTAGCACCTTCCTAAGGTAGAGGGTGCTACAGTGTATTTGTTGTCTACATTAGCAGGGATAATTCAAAATATTTCCGGCATTCTGATGCGTGTAGTCAGTGGCAGGATGTTGTATAGATCCAGGGCCGTGGTCCATTCCTATGGAATGCATTCCCTACAGATCACTTTGGGGGTATGCTCATCATGATAGACAAAGCCTGGACACTATATATGGTCCCAAGTCATGGACAGGTAAGACAGAGTATCTCTGTATTTCTGTCCCTTACTGTGAAAACTCGGGATATATCTGAAATGCATTCACTTTTTCAGTGTAAGCTTTTCAAATTTGGTGCTAAAACTAAACCACTTTAAGCTTAGTCTCAGGTGGATGACCACTGGTTTTCACAATTTTTCGCCATTTCTGCCTAATGTCCTTATAAGGCATTCAGGCGCTTCCTTCTGCCCTTTTGCCATTTGGACTTTGCTACAGGATGGTCTACACCTGAGTTGCTGCATACTCCTTCCAGGCACGTGTAAAATGTATATGGTGTTGGGGTGTGTGGCGCTGCCCTCCACTAAAATCGTGGTATGGGTAGAGAAGTGGTTAAGTGCTTCCGAGAGTTAATTTATAATAGTGTTATTAATAACAACCATCTGCACGTGAATGATTGTATCCACTCTGGTAGTGAACCTTCAAAGAAAACTTTTTACAAAATAGTGGTGTCAGGTGAAGTCCGTTGCTGCATGCCACCTATGAAGAGCGAGTTGGTGTTCGAATCACTCTTCCTGGGTGCCAGTCAGCAATGGATGTGTGTACAACAAGTGGTTAATGTTCAATCAACAGGGCTTTTTTTCAGCAGGAACGCAGTTTCGGCACCTCCAGCAAGGAGTACTGGGGTGTGCTGAAGGGTCTATTGATGCTTGCTGCTGAGAGATCTATTATGTCACTGGTGGGGATCTATTTTTGCGTGGGGGTCTCTTGTTGCTGGGTAGATCTAGTGGAGAGGTCTTATGTTTCTAGGGGGGAGCAATTGTTGCTGGGAGGGAGAGGTCTATTGTTGCTGTCTCCTTGAGGGTCTATTGATGCAGTCTGCTGGGACATCTGTTGTTGCTGCCGGGGGTCTATTGTTGCTGGGGTGGTATTTTGTTGTGTGGGGGCTCTATTTTTTCTGGGGTGAGTCTACTGTTGCTGGGGTAGGGTCTATTGTTGCTCACTGAAGGGGATCTATTTTACTGTCTTTCTTTGTTATCATTAACAAATTCTGGGCAAATCACTTAGTAGCAAACATGATACTTGGCTCTGTATTCTCTAAAATGGGCGGTACAGGGATGCCGGTAGGAGGTGAAAAGCCATGTCAATCAATACTCCCTTTTAATGCCTTTAGAACAGGTTTTTTCCTCAAAGTTGTAAAATGATGGTAAATATCCTTAAAAAGTGATCCAAACTAACAAACCCCTTCTATGGGTGATAGCAATACTCGAGTGCACTAAATCCTAAGTGTATCCAAAATGAAACCAGGTATTTTAAACAACTTGTGCTATATAGCAAAACAGCTGTGCATCCAAAACATACACTATAATTGCCCTGTCTTCAAAACACCTGTGAGCAGTGAAATGTGAAAGGTAAACAAATAAAATATGTGTATCCTTCCCCACCAGGGTGGGAATTGTACAGTGGGGCAAAAAAGTATTTAGTCAGCCACCAATTGTGCAAGTTCTCCCACTTAAAAAGATGAGAGAGGTCTGTAATTGTCATCATAGGTATACCTCAACTATGAGAGACAAAATGTGGAAACAAATCCAGACAATCACATTGTCTGATTTGGAAAGAATTTATTTGCAAATTATGGTGGAAAATAAGTATTTGGTCACCTACAAACAAGCAAGATTTCTGTCTCTCACAGACCTGTATCTTCTTCTTTAAGAGGCTCCTCTGTCCTCCACTCATTACCTGTATTAATGGCACCTGTTTGAACTTGTTATCAGTATAAAAGACACCTGTCCACAACCTCAAACAGTCACACTCCAAACTCCGCTATGGTGAAGACCAAAGAGCTGTTGAAGGACACCAGAAACAAAATTGTAGACCTGCACCAGGCTGGGAAGACTGAATCTGCAATAGGCAAGCAGCTTGGTGTGAATAAATCAACTGTGGGAGCAATAATTAGAAAATGGAAGACATACAAGACCACTGATAATCTCCCTCGATCTGGGGCTCCACGCAAGATCTCACCCCGTGGGGTCAAAATGATCTCAAGAACGGTGAGCAAAAATCCCAGAACCACGCTGGGGGACCTAGTGAATGACCTGGAGAGAGCTGCGGCCAACTTAACAAAGGCTACCATCAGTAACACACTACACCGCCAGGGACTCAGATCCTGCAGTGCCAGACGTGTCCTCCTGCTTAAGCCAGTACATGTCCGGGCCCGTCTGAGGTTTGCTAGAGAGCATTTGGATGATCCTGAAGAGGATTGGGAGAATGTCTTTTGGTCAGATGAAACCAAAGTAGAACTGTTTGGTAGAAACACAACTCGTCGTGTTTGGAGGAAAGAGAATGCTGAGTTGCAACCAAAGAACACCATACCTACTGTGAAGCATGGGGGTGGCAACATCATGCTTTGGGGCTGTTTCTATGCAAAGGGAACAGGAAGACTCATCCGTGTACATGAAAGAATGAATGGGGCCATGTATCGTGAGATTTTGAGTGCAAACCTCCTCCCATCAGCAAGGGCATTGAAGATGAAACATGGCTGGGTCTTTCAGCATGACAATGATCCCAAAAACACCGCCCGGGCAACGAAGGAGTGACTTCGTAAGAAGCATTTCAAGGTCCTGGAGTGGCCTAGCCCCTCTCCAGATCTCAACCCCATAGAAAACATTTGGAGGGAGTTGAAAGTCTGTGTTGCCCAGCGACAGCCCCAAAACATCACTGCTCTGGATGAGATCTGCATGGAGGAATGGGCCACCATACCAGTAACAGTGTGTGACAACCTTGCGAAGACTTAAAGAAAACGTTTGACCTCTGTCATTGCCAACAAAGGATATATAACTAAGTATTGAGATGAACTTTTGATATTGACCAAATACTTATTTTCCACCATAATTTGCAAATAAAATCTTTCCAAATCAGACAATGTGATTGTCTGGATGTGTTTCCACATTTTGTCTCTCATAGTTGAGGTATACCTATGATGACAATTACAGGCCTCTCTCATCTTTTTAAGTGGGAGAACTTGCACAATTGGTGGCTGACTAAATACTTTTTTGCCCCACTGTATATGTCCCAAAAAATGCAAGAAGTATCCACTGATAGGCAAATCCACAAAGAAAGTTTATACTAAGTAGATATAAGTTCAGCTCCAGTGTCCAATATTCGTAAAACAGAAACAAAATCGATATAATTCCACTAGATCTTCCAATAAGGTGACTTTTGTGATTGTCCTCGATGTCCTATGAAGTGTACAGATCAAGGTGACTTTTGTGCTCCCCTTTTGATACCCCACTCACCAGATCCAGATACCCCTGCAGGGGTGGTAGGCGACAGTGTGTGTGTTGGTTCGCTCTATGTCGGGTTGCTGCTCCTCCGCTCGGACTCCTGGGTTCCTGGTCCAATAGCCAGATCTTGTAGCTATGCTACGTTACTGCCTTCCCAGTATATCAGCTCCTGATGTCCTCATAAAACCAGAGAAACTCGACTCGAACACCAACTCGCTCTTCATAGGTGGCATGCAGCAACGGACTTCACCTGACACCACTATTTTGTAAAAAGTTTTCTTTGAAGGTTCACTACCAGAGTGGATACAATCATTAACGTGCAGATGGTTGTTATTAATAACACTATTATAAATTAACTCACGGAAGCACTTAACCACTTCTCTACCAATACCACGATTTAAGTGGAGGGCAGAGCCCCACCCCAATACCATATACATTTTACACAATCTAGATCCCTTTCTTAGGGACCTCCAGTTGAGGCAGCAGCCCAGGAATATTTCCTAAGCGTGGATCTAACAACTATAAATAAATCCTTCCAGGCACGGTTACCCTATATTGCGCATCCTACTCCATGAGTATCCCACATTGAAATACCGTTACCCAAAGTTATGGAGGAGACCAGATGAAATGTTTTGCTCTACTGAAGGTCTGCACAGCACTCAACTCCAGAGTGATGATGCTTCCCTTTTCACTAGAGCAGAAATAGATTCTATCACCAGCATCAGCATCTCATTGTAGGTACACAACAAGTGGCCTACCTATAGCACAATTCCTCGGACAAATAATGGCTTTAATACAGCTATTTCTTTTCAGGACTCACAAATTCCAGCCCCTTCTTCAACTCCTATGTCTCTACCTAAATCTTATCCCGATATACTTGCCCAGATGATGCAGACACCAAAGGGAATGATGGGGACATAGAGTATTGGAGAATGCTGTGAAAGATTTTTCTACCCCAGACAATTTAAAGTATATGTAAACGCTCACCTTGTAAAACAACCTATTCAGTTTAAAATAGAAATGAAAGGCAAACCGTTTGTGTATAGATTTAAAAAACTTTATAAATACATGTTTTCCACCTTTTTTTTTTATAAATGATCACATAATCTCTGTTCTCAGCTGCATAAGGAGCCCAGGGAGGAGAAACAGCAGGACACTTATATGTGAGGTAGTGTTTCGCGCTACTCAAGAGTAATAAAATAGTGACTGGAGTAACTATCAATGGCTGCAAAATAAATCTGTGTTCACTTAACACATAAACAGTAATATAAAGAAAAAGGGGGTGATTTTGTGCTAAAGAAAAAAATTATTACACAAAAAACACTTCTATGTCTCATAAATCTAATGGTAAAAAGATATATAATGGTAAAAATACCTAGTGATATATGTGCATATATAATAAATACTATAGTGCAATCACCAGAATAAAGTGCAAGTGCATATATAAACACAATAGTGCAGAAAGTTCAATATTGCAATGGTTGCTGTTCAGGAAAGTTCAAATGGGTATTTAATCAATGGTTAATTCCAAGATTCTAGATGTTCCAAAATTGTAGATGTCTTCAAATGTTTCAAATGATAAACGAATTGAAGTATTGAACCTGCGGTGAATCCTACACCTGTCTCCCAATGTTCTCACCTCAACAGCTTGGATCACTGGCATATAGTTTCACTGTTATGGACTATGTTCTTATGTCTCCTCTATTTCTCCTATTTCTTCTCCACTCTTAAATGATATTTGGATAGTATCCTCTACCAATCACGCTCTCTATCCGTGTCTCCTCTCCTCCTCAGAATGACAATTGCGCGCTCATACTACACTGTAACCCAATGAAAATTTATTATTTTTGGCACACAAATAGAGCTTTCTTTTGGTGCTATTTGATCACCTCTGCGGTTTTTGGTTTTCTATAAATACAAAAGACAGAGTTAAAAAAAATAAAAATTGATATTTTAACCACTTCAGCACTGGGCCTATTCTGGCATTTCTCTCCTTCATGTAAAAATCATACATTTATGGCTATAGAATTACTTCAAAACCCCAAACATTGTATATGTTTTTTTAGCAGACACCCTAGGGAATAAGATGGCGGTCATTGCTAATTTTTATCTCGCTCGGTATTTGCGCAATAAATTTTCAAACGCTTTTTTTTTGGTAAAAAAATGGTTTCATGAATGTAAAAAAATTACAAAACAGTAAAGTTAGCCCAATTTTTGGGGATAATGTGAAAGATGTTGTTATGCTGAGTAAATAGATACCTAACATGTCACACTTTAAAATTGCGCACACTCATGGAATGACACCAAACTTCAGTACTTAAAAATCTCCATAGGCGATGCTTTAAATTTTTTTACACGTTACCATTTTATGATTACAGAGGAGGTCTAGTGCTAGAATTGTTGCACTCATTCTAACGCACGCAGCAATACCTCACATGTGTGGTTTGAACGGCGTTTACATATGTGGGCGGGACTTACGTGTGTGTTCGCTTCTAGGCGCGAGCTACCGGGCATATGGGCGTGTTTTTTTTATTATTATTTTTTATTTTTTTTTACTTTTTTGTATTTCTTACTCTTTTTTTTACTTTTTTGTAATAGGAATCTATTGTGACAGGTCCTCTTTATGGAGAGATGCAGGGTCAATAAGACCCCACATCTCTCCTCCAGGCTGGAAATCATGAGATCAGTCAAAAAAATTCACCAATCTCATGCTGACAGCCGAGATCACGGCTTGGTTTACATACGAGAACCCGGCGTGATGTCATAACGTCGCGCCCTGGCCTCCGACGGTCATAGAGATGACTGGTGACCATCTGGTCACCAGTCATCTCTATGCTTCCCATCCGGCACCGGCCAAATCGTTCTCTGAGCCCAAGATGGCACGGGAGAGCCCGGAGAAGCACCGGATGGCGGCGGAAGGGGGGGGGAACGTCCCCTCCCGCCGCCTATAAGAACAATCAAGCGGCGGAACTGCTAACCGCTATGATCGTTTTTAGCGAGCACAGAATCGCCGGCTGAAAAGAATGATATCTGAATGATGCCTGCAACTGCAGGCATCATTCAGAGGTCACCGCACAAAGCCGAGGACGTCATTTGACGGTGGGCGGTAGGAAAGTGGTTAATATTTTGAAAATTTAGACAAAAGATAATTTTTCTCCTTCATTGATGTACACTGATGAGACTGCACTGATGGGCACTGATAAGGTGGCAAGGGTGGGCACTGAGAGGTGGCATTGCTAGTTGGCACTGGTGGGCATTGAGAAGTGACACTGCTAGGTGGCAATGATAGTTGGCAGTGATGGGCACTGATAGGCAGCACTGCTAGGTGGCACTGATTGGCACCAGTGGTGGGCATTGATAGGTGGCACTGGCAGGGGCTACGGATTGTCACAAATGATGCAGAATTGCCTCTTCCTCTTCGGGCCCGATGTCCCTTGCACATAAGCCGGTGATTGCCTTTTTTTTATGCTCACGCTGTCAGCACAAGGAGAAAACAAAAACCATTACCCAGCTTTTTTTACATCACGTGATCAGCTGTCATTGGCTGACAGCTGATCACATGGTAAAGGGCAGGTATCGGCCCCTTACTTGGATCTGTCATCACCCGAGTCTTAGTGACTCGGTGACCACAGCGCGCGCGCGAAGAAGGGGAGGACGTTTATTTACGGACTCCCGACAATTGAGGACCATGCTGTGGCCGTCGATCAGTTATAGCGCTGATCTCAAGTGATTAAAGAGGGTCTAAATGGGCCATTGACATGCATCACAATTCAACTTAGGAATGTGTCTTTGCAAAGTTAAACTAAATTAAATCCTTTCTTATTTTTGCTTGGGGATAGAGTGCAGATGGATTACAAGTCTGGACAGTTTTTGGGGATGTCTGCACCCCTGATAGGGTGAAGACAACTCCCAAATTTGGCCACTTTTATCCTTCCAAATAATTCACTTCCTGTCACATAGCCACACAGGAAGTGAGGGGAAATCCCTACCAATGTCTTTCCTTGGGGACACACAGGTCAATCTAAATACTTTCCCCATTATGTACATTGCACTCCAGCATTTTGTGGGTTACACCCCAAATTATTAGGTATTTTGGACTTTGGGGTTTATTTACTAAAGGCAAATCTACTTTGCACTACAAGTGCACTTGCTGGATATCCGAGGGGGACATGCAAGCAAACAAAAAAAACACCATCTTTGCTTTTACATGATTGGATGTTACAATCACCAGTGATCCCTCAGATTTTCAGCAGCTACACTTTTACTGCAGAGTGGATTTGTTTTTACTAAACCCCAAACTACCCAATGATTTGGGGTGTACACAACAAATTGCTAGAGTGCAATATGCTTAATGGGGACACTAGTTAGATTGATCTGTGTGTACCCAAGAAAAGACATTGGTAGGGTTTTACCTTCACTTCCTGTTTAGCTGTGTGACAGGAAGTGAAGTCAATTTTACTAAAAGGGGACACAAAGCCCAACCTACAAAAAAAAACACAAGCAGGGGTTCTAACACTTACTTTGTTTCCCTCAAAATGCCCACAATTAGAATTGCATTGCCTTGAGCTATTTTTTTTTGTCATTTAAGTTTTTTATTTTTCATCAGAAAAAAATCATTACAGAATCATAAATATTAAAGATGATTACAATTGACTCAACAAAAATCTCAGGTATTATTACCATAGAAACTTAGACAAATTATTATCGTAAAAACCAATACTGACAATGTTTAAACAAAAAGTAATAATATCTAGCCTCATCTTGGTCAAGTATATAATCAAGTAATCTTATAAACTTATAATAACTTATATTAAGAAAATCTAGTTCCCACAAAAATAAACCGAAAATATGAAGGGCTCCTACTCCCCTCCCCAGCCACCCCTAACGGGAACACACTGTGACTGGGAAGGAGAGAACGTCCCCTGCCCGGCCTTCCTGTCACCACCAACAATCGTCGGTAGAGACAACTGGAGAGATATAATAGAAAAAAATTCATTTATACATGCAAAAAAAAACACAATACTCGACCTAAGTATGAAAATTAAGAGTGGTTCTCAGACTTGTTAGAACTAAGTTCAACAGTCCAAGCCTCAAACAATAAAAAAAGGAATCTGAGCCTGAAACTATTATATTTTATCTGATGTAATAAAACAATAAACATACTATGAAATAATAAAAGCCAAAACCGAGAGAATAAAGTATAGGATAAAAATAAAGAAGAGAAAGAAAAAGAGGAGAGAGAAAGAGAAAAAAAAAAATTCTCAAAGATATGAAGTGAAAAGATTATAGAATGCCTACAAACCAAATATACATTCTAAAGATCAGTGATTGGTGTTGATGACCAAGTTATGTGACAAAGAGATTCCCATAAATCGCGCCCAAGGTTCCCATATGGCTTCAAAATTTGAGGTCTCGTCTAACAAGAAGCTAACCAGTTTTTCTTGTTCCATAATCCAGGAAACTTTTCGTTTCATGGATAATATAGATACCGAAGGTTTCTTCCATGCCCTTGCAATAGTTAGTTTTGCTCCCGTTAAAATAAACAAAATTAGTTTACGAGTGGCTTTAGGAATATGAGGTAAATGTCCATTGAGTAAAGCAATTGTGGGAGATTGATGTATCGGGCAACCTGTAATATTGCGTAAAATGTGAAATACTTTATTCCAGAATCCACGAATTCTTGGGCACTCCCACCATATGTGGATCATAGTACCCAGTCCCTGACATCCCCTATAACAAAGAGGTGAAACAGAGGGGTACATAACAGTCAATCTCGTGGGAACTAGATACCATCTTGTAAAAAGTTTTATATTGGCCTCTATGAGCAAAGTATTGCAGAGGCCTGAAGTCGAGCGAGAGTAGCTTGCATGCCAGTCTACAATATTTCTATCAATTAGGAGTTCCTTCTCCCAGGCCAACATGTATGGTAGTTTCACTAAATTGGATGCCAGTGACTTGTAGATCACAGAGATCCCCCCCCCTTCGCTCCACTGTCTGTCCACACCAATTTTCATAATCTGTAAAGTCTCGGGATGAATATCCAGTTTTACACTTAGAATGAATTAAATTAGCGATTTGATGAAATCTCGGTTTTTCGGATAAAGGGAGATCTAATTTGTTCATAAAATATTCAATAGGTAAAGGGCCTATAGAGGAAAAAAATTGACCAATGCGGTACAACCCCTTGTCATACCACCATTTAAAGGTTTGAAGGTCCAAACCTTGATGAAAAAAGGGGTTTTTGAACACCGGGGTCAAAGGTTGAGCTTTAGAGACCAGCGAGGGAAGTTTCCGAAGTGAATCCCATAAAGATAAGGATTGTGAGAGTGATGGTGATAAGATGGGAGGTCTATTTCTGGGAGGTCACCACAACAGGTGTATTAGTGATGAGGATGGAACAGCTTGATTTTCAATTGATATCCAATCAGGAAGTTCTGTGTTAAAATATAAAGCAGATAGTTGTGCCAATCGTGCTGCTTGGTAGTACCATAAGAGATTCGGAAGACCTAACCCACCCTGTTTGGGAAGGTTGAATAAGCATCTGTTTGAGAGTCGTGGACCTTTATTGTTCCAAATGAATTTAGTGAGCTTACTTTGAAAAGATTTCAAATGATCTCTTTTGATTGGAATAGGAAGTGAACGAAATAAATATAAAAGCCTGGGCAAAAGGGTCATCTTGACTGAGTTAATCCTGCCAATCCAAGAAATACTGTGCGACTCCCAGTCTTTGAGATCGAGTTCGAGTTTCTTGTACATAGGAGGGTAGTTAGCTTGGTATAGATTTTCAAATTTAGATGTAACATTAATTCCTAAGTACTTAATGAATGAGCTGCTCCACTTGAATTGGTAAGTTATCTGTAAATCGGACACTATAGAATCTGGGAGAGACACGTTAAGAGCTTGAGATTTAGACATATTAATTCTGAGACCTGAAAGAGTCGAAAACTTATTAAGCAATGAGCAAACCTCCGGTAAAGAAGACCGTGGAGAAGTGACAAAAAGTAAAAGGTGATCTGCGAATAAGGCACATTTATGGGTATCTTGACCACATTGCACCCCCCTGATATTCGGATTACTATGAATGGCAATGGCTAAAGATTTGATCATAATAGCGAATATCAGGGGGGATAGGGGGCAACCCTGACGTGTACCTCTTCCAATCTGAATAGGGTCGGAAAAAATTCCTTGCATTCTGATTCTGGCCTTAGGATTAGAATAAAGGGCTTCTAAAATTCCTAACATATTCTGTCCAAATCCCCAGCGTTTAAGTACAGCGAATAGATATATCCACGACACCGAATCGAATGCCTTCTGGAGGTCCAGTGACAGTAACATACCCTCCTGTTTATGACCTCCCTCCCAATTAGATTGTAGGATTGATACTAGGTCAACCGCTCTTCGCACCTGATCAGGACCTTGCCTACCGGGTATAAAACCGACCTGGTCTTTGTGAATATAAGATCCTATAAAAGAAGCAAGTCTGTTCGCTAATATCTTGGTTAATATTTTAAGATCATTATTGATTAAGGAGATTGGTCTGTAGTTTTCTATTTGACTAGTATCTTTATCCGGTTTTGGGATCACAGAAATATAAGCCATATTTAGTTGATTATCTATCGGGGAACCTTTAGACATAAAATTAAAAAGTCTAGTTAGGTAAGGAGTTAGGATCTCTGAAAATGTTTTGTAATATGGTGTGGAAAAACCATCAGGTCCAGGAGCTGTTCCCCCCTTTAAAGCTTTTATGACATCTGAAACCTCTTCATTTGAAATAGGAGCATCCAATTCCTCTTTATGAGTTTCTGTTAATTTCGGAATATGTAATTTATCCAAGAATTCCTCTAACTCGGTAGAGACAGAGAGATTTTCAGCCATATATAACTTAGAATAAAAATCCTGGAATGCCTTAAAAATATGTTGAGAATTCATGGTAAAAGAGCCATCTGCCTGTTTAATCTTTGGGAGAGCTTGTGAACGGAAACTGGGTGAAAGTTTACGTGCCAACATAGGACCCAACTTGTCTCTCATCTGGTAAAATTTTGCCCCAGACCATTTAATGGATTTTTCAGCCTTCGCTGTTAGAGCCAAGTTAAGAGCTACTCGTGCTGCATCCAGTGTGGATATAGATACACTAGAAGGACTTCTCTTATGTTTTTTGCACAACTCAGCAAACTCTTTCTCTAATCTCTCAATCTCGACCACCCTCTCTCTCTTCTTTCTGGCCGCTATTTGGATCAACTTGCCTCTAATAGTAACCTTATGAGCTGCCCATAAAGTTTCTGGAGAGACCTCCCCTCCATCATTAAAGTAAAAATAATCCTTCAAAGCTCCCTGAATTTCCGCCACTACTGCGGGATCCTTCAATAAAGACTGATTGAGAGTCCAATGTGAGGTCTGTGTACTAGGGATATCCCTTCTAATAGCCAATAGAATCATCGAATGGTCTGACCAAGCAGCTTCCACTATAGAAGAAGAAAGAGCTAGTGGAATATGGTGAGTAGAGATCCAAATGTGGTCAATACGGGAATAGGACTGGTGCGGATTAGAGTAGTGTGTAAAATCTCGTTTTTTTGGATGGAGTTCCCTCCATATATCCGTCAATCTAGATTGAAAGATTAATCGAGTAATTTGAACACTTGTTTTATTGGGCCTAACAACTTGTGATCTTAAGGGTTTGGATTTGTCCAGACTAGAATCAAAAGCTGTGTTAGAGTCCCTCCCCATAACTATGATCCCCTCCATAGACGGTCCAAGTGACTGGAACAATTGTTTAAAAAACTGTTTTTGTCCTCTGTTAGGGGCGTAGTAAGATATAAAGGTATATAGCTTATTATCGATAGTTCCCTTGACCAATAGGAACCTTCCCTCCTGGTCTCTGAGTTCCAACTCAAGATTGAATTTGCAATTCTTAGAAAACAATATTGCCACCCCTTGGTCTTATCTTCAGCCTTAGACAAGTAAAAAACTGGAAAATGGGCATGAAGAAACAATGGGGTGTACCGCTGAGGGAAATGGGTCTCTTGTAAGAGTACAACATCAATATGACGGGATCTATAGGCTTGGAGGGCTTTCCTTCTTTTGACTGGGGAATTTAATCCCTGGGTGTTGTGAGACACAACACGAAGGGGTAAAGAGTTAGTGTTAGTGCCGGCCATGGAGCAAAAGGGGGAGAACTCTAAATAACCCACAGCCACCTACCTTCCTCCAGGAAGAACCAAGGGCATATAATGAAAGGTCTTTCACTATGTTAGGGGAGGATATACATAGCATCACTTCACAGGTAAATCTCAATGACATGTAGGCTGAAAAAGAAAAAAAAGTTAGAATGAAAGAAGAAGAGTAAAAAAAAATATTCAAATAAAAATAATAACAGTTGTAAAACGCAGTGTAACGAAAGGCCTATAAGCGGCCCAGAATGGGAGGAGGGGTATGGCTCCCTCCCCTCATTCAGAAAAAAATAAGTAGAATAGCCCAGATGTAGGGCTATATACCTACCCCTCAGCATGGTTTACAACAAAACTGAGCGGTAGGTGGAGGCACAATGCAGCAGCACCAGCCAGTGACAGCACTCAAACTAACGATGTAATATTAAATGAATGGAACCAAACATCCCTGGATTTCCAATATAGTAGCAATTAAGAATAGTTTAACTATTAGATTTTTTTCTATACAAGAGAGAAGAAGAAAAAAAAAAAGAAAAAAAAAAAAAACCATTATCTATTGAAAATTTAGCAACAGAACTATGTGTGGGAAAAAAAACCCAAAAAAAACCCCATTATCTATTGAAAATTTAGCAACAGAACTATGTGTGAAAAAAAATAAAAAAATTAATTAATTAATTAATAAAATAAAATAAAATTAACCCCCATTGTCTATTGACAGTTTAGCAACAGAACTATGTGTCAAAAAGAGTTGCACAGGAAATCCAAGAGTCAATGTAATGAATTGTGTTTCCTCCCAAGGAACCTACAGGGGGGAAGAAAAAGATGAAATACAGTAAAGTCATGTAAATCCTCTTCATGGGGGGATGTTATCCTTTACTCTCTTAATTTTGGACATCTCCCAAAGTGGCGCAGTCGGGCTCGGAGGCGATTGGTGTTTAGATGACCCCTGCATAGAGGGAGAGGTATCCATATTTGAATCCAGCGTAATGAGTCTCAAGTCAAGTAACAGGCGTTCTCCTTCTGGGAAATTGTGAAAAACATGTTGCTTCCCATTGTACGTAAATTTCAGGGCAAAAGGGAATGCCCACCGGTATTTAATATCCTTTTTGGTCAGGGCTGCAAGGAGGGGTTTTAAAGATATCCTCTTTTGGATGGTGTATGAGGATATGTCAGAAAAGATTTGAATAGAAGCACCTTGGAACTGTATCTGATCTTGTTGGCGGGATATTTTCATCACTTCTTCCTTGACAGAAAAAAAGTGGGGTTTTACTATAATGTCCCGTGGAGAGCCATCTTTCCTGAGGGGTCCCAAGGATCTATGCGCTCTATCCAATTCCAGTTTATTAGCTGGAATCGAAGGGAGTACATTTTTAATAAAATCTTTCACAGTTGTATGAACATCAGTGATTGATTCAGGCAGTCCTCTAATGCGAAAGTTTTCCCTTCTTGAACGATTCTCGAGGTCGTCTATTCTGGCTTGAGCGGTATCAAGCTGATCCTGCAAGAACTGCAAGTGCTCAGAATTTTGGTTTGTCTTAGTTATAGTAAAATCCAACTTATGTTCAATATGCTCTATTCTGCTTCCCAGGTTCTGAAAGTCTGCTTTAATTTCTCCTGTGATCCTGTCAGCATTTAAAGCTAACCTTTTGTCCAGCATATCAGAAATCCTGTTAAAAAGTTCAGTCATATTAAAAGACATATCAGGAGCCTGTTCAGGATGTGTATTGAGAGAGCCTATGTGAGGTAAATTCACTTCATGTGGTGGATGACCCTCAGATCCCACATAGTTCTCCTTTAGGTTTAATTTAAGCTCAGAAGGTTGTAAGGTAGCAGAGGAGTCTAAGCTCAATGACTGTGAGCTAAATGGGAGAGTTGCAGGCTGAATAACTTGCCTGCTAGTTGAGGAGACATCATTAGCAGTCTGTATCTTATTCTGAGGTGCGGCAGCCATTTTGGATTTCTCCCGTTTTTCAGAGAGCTTGTAGTTCTGTTTCTGCGCTTTTTTATATGCCTTACCTGGCATAGGTAGGTGCCTGGCACTATTCGCTGCCTTTCCCTGTAGTTTTTAACCGCAATGTGGCCTCTTTTTCCGCCGCTATTAGCGCTGTTTAGCTGGTGCTGAGCGGAGCTCTGGTCCTAAGCCTCCATCACAGGAGTCCCCCGCCTTGAGCTATTTTTAAGTGCAGTGCTCTAAATCCGTGCTTCTCAAGTACCCCCAACAGGCCATGTTTGCAGGTTTTCCTTCATCTTGCACATGTGCTTTAAATCACAGTCAATGGTTTGGTATTTGACAGCAATTCTCAATAAGATAAATTCACAAAACATGTCCTGTTGGGGGTACGTGAGGACTGAGGCTGAGAACCACTGCAGTAAAAAAGGAAAATTGAATACTTACTGCTCTGTATTTTTCATTTCCTGGTGATTTTCCATGGCAGCACACAATACATGCATATGCTAGCATGAAGGCACCAGGGTAGACAAATCACACCTGTTGTTTTGACATGCCAATCAGCTGTCACGTTTGTTGCAAAGAAAACGCAAAACAAACCTCAAAACTTTGCATCAAATTTTATTGGTCAACAAAACAAAGAATAATAAAAATAAATAAATAAAAAAACAGGGTCAATTTGAAACAGTTACAGCCTCACAACATCTTGAAAGATTTGGCAAAGTAATCAAAGTAATGCAGCACAGACAATTAAATCAAAGTGAACAAACGACAAACATTAACAACATCAAAATTATTTCAGGGGAACATTTCCCCCACACAAAAAAATACAATCCACAAAAGTAAACCAAACATCCTGTTTTGCAAAGACATAACAAATAAAATGCATGTGTTACAAACCCGATAAGGACACCAAAATGTACATTTTGCCCCCCCCCCCCCCCCCCCACACACACACACACACACACACACATTTGCCTCTTTTCAGGGCAAGGTAGAGAATGCTATCTGTGAGCTTTATATAACATAGGTTTGTGAGCTATCGAGGCAATTGAAAACACATGCACAGTCCATGAAACACCCAAAATGCAAGTTCACCCAATGTAGAGACTGAACTTCAAAGTGGGTACACCTGTTAAGGATGTCCTTCAATTACTAACCCATAAAAACACTCTCTGAGCATGCCCAGAAATATCCAGGTGCTGTTCACACACAAAAAGCACCACTAAAAAATCTAACTGGCTGGGCATGCTCAGAAGAACTCAAATGCAGCTAGCAGAAAATAACCCCCCCCGTCCAAAATTAAACACATCATCCAGCATGCTACAAAATTAGGGATGGGACAATCACTCCCCCCCCCCCCACCAACAAATACCATTGCAGTCTATGGGAACTGACATGTTAATTTTGCTAGTCCCCACTTGGCTGGCTTATCTTCTAGTTGTTGGCCTTAAAATAGGGGCCCAGGTCCCACCCTAAGGGACATATATCAATGTCACCAATTTGGACAACACCAAAAATAAAACAAGGAGAAGTGCCTTTAAATATGCCAAATTGCTTAAGGGCCATTTCACACCACATGCAGTCCATTGCGTTTTTTATGCATCAAAAATGCATGGAAAGTTGGTTATATGGTTCGAAATGGCAGTGTTTGTTCCAGTACGTTCGAGTTCCACAAAAAAAGTAGAACATGCTGCATTTTACCTGCACTGGACTGTTCTGGAACGCACAGCAAAACGCATCATAAACGCACTAAAACGCACAGGAACACACTTGTCCTTATCTATGGTTAATAAAAAACAGGGGTGAAAAAAAAGCACTGGACTGCATCAAAAACGTACCAAAAATGCACTGGAACGCATGAAAAACGTGCATGCAGAAAAGCACCTGGAACACATCCGGATTGCGTTTCTATGGTGTGAACTGGCCCTAGTTCACACCATAGAAACGCAGTCTGGATGCGTTCCAGGTGCTTTTCTGCATGCGCATTTTTGACACGTTTCAGTGCATTTTTGATGCGTTTTTGATGCAGTCCAGTGTTTTTTCCCCCCTTTTTTCACTTAGGACAAGTGTGTTGCAGTGCATCTTTGGTACATTTAGGTGTGTTCCGGTGCATTCCAGTGTGTTTTTGGTACGTTCCGTTGCGTTTTTGATGTTTTACTGCGGTCCAGTACAGTTCTGTACCTAAAAAATGCAGCATGACCAATTTTTTTTTTGCCTTTCTGAAACGCACTGGAACGGACTGCAGTGGTGTGAACTATGCCATTGGCATTAATTTGATCAACTTTCTTTGCGTTTTTCATGCATCAAAAAAACGCACTGCACTGCATCCGGTGTGAACCGGCCCTAAATATCATACCCGGGGTGTGTCTATAGTATGCCTGTAAAGTAGCGCATGTTTTCCATGTTTATAACAGTTCGAGAGCAAAATGACATTTCTAAAGTAAAATAATAGTCATTTAAAAGTACTCGCGGCTGTAATGAATTGCTGGTTCCCGTCAATACAGATAAGCTTATCGGAATCTGGAAGACCCCTTTAACAAAGGGGACCCCCAGATCCCGGCCCCCCCCCCTGTATGAAATGGTAATGGGGTACAAATGTACCCCTACCATTTCACAAAGAAAGTTTCAAAAATGTTAAAAATGGCAAGAGCCGGTTTTTGACAATTCCTTTATTAATGTCTTCTCCTTTCTTCCATCTTCTTCTTCCATCTTCTTCTTTTCTCCATTAAGGTTTCTTCCTCCATCTTGTTCTTCATCTTCCTCTTCCTCTTCCTCTTCTTCTTCCTCTTCTTCTTCCTTCGGTGTTCTCGTCCGCATCTTGCTCCGGCTTCTTCTTTCTTCTTCGGCCACTCCATTTGAATTGGAGGTTCCCGCTGTGCGACGCTTCAGTTCTTCAGTTCTCATCTGGGTCCGCTGCCACCCGGTGACCCCGCCCCCCTCTGACGCACATGGATTTCACGGGGACTTTCCCCGTGGTGTCAGAGGGGGGCGGAGCCACCGGGTGGCAGAGGACCAAGAGGCGAACTGAATCGTCACACAGCGGGAACCTCCAATTCAAACGGAGTGGCCGAAGAAGGGAAGAAGAAGCCGGAGCAAGATGCGGACGAGAAGACCGAAGGAAGAAGGAAGATGAAGATGAAGAGGAAGATGAAGATGAAGAACAAGATGGAGGAAGAAACCCGAATGGAGAAAAGAAGAAGATGGAAGAAGAAGGAAGAAGATGGAAGAAAAGAGAAGACATTAATAATGGAATTGTCAAAAACCGGCTCTTGTCATTTTTTACACTTTCTTTGTGAAATGGTAGGGGTACATTTGTACCCCATTACCATTTCACACAGGGGGGCCGGGATCTGGGGGTCCCCTTTGTTAAAGGGGTCTTCCAGATTCCGATAAGCCCCCTGCCCGCAGACCCCCACAACCACCGGGCAAGGGTTGTGGGGATGAGGCCCTTGTCCCCATCAACATGGGGACATCCTCCCCATGTTGAGGGCATGGGGCCTGGTACGGTTCAGGAGGGGGGGCACTCTCTCGTCTCCCCCTCTTTTCCTGCGGCCTGCCAGGTTGTGTGCTCGGATAAGGGTCTGGTGTGGATTTTTGGGGGTACTCCACATCATTTTTTTTTATTTGGGGTGGAGTTCCCCTTAAAATCCACACCAGATCTGAAGGGCCTGGTATGGATATTTGGGGGGAACCGCACGCATTTTTTTTTTATTTGCGGCGGAGTTCCCCTTAATATCCATTCCAGACCTGAAGGGCCTGGTAATTGAATTTGGGGGGACCCCCACGCTTTTTTTTTGTTTTTATCAATGACTTTTCTCTATATTGCCGGGAGCCGACAATTCATTATAGCCACGGGTGCTTTTAAATGCCTTTTTTTTCCATTAGAAATGTCATTTTGCTGGCGCACTGGGAAGTTCAGAGCTGCGCCTGTTCAACTTATGCAAATTGACTTACGTGACTTGACATTTACTACGATTTTGCCGGCGCAGTGTCTTGGCGCAAGGAAACAAGGAAAATTCCTGTGCTGAGCTCAAAAAAAAACTCCCGCAGCTCGAATCGTACTTGCCGGCGCAGCGGGCTGGTTTTGAAAAAGTTACTTTCTCACTCTATTTTGGGCATAATAGTTATTTGGGCAGGTGTCACTACACTTCCTCACATCACCCCACATCACCCCACATCACCCCCATTATATTCTCACTTCCAGCTTCTTTATTTTTAGATTTTAACAGGCCGTGCGCCAGGTCCATAGTGGCGCACTGAGCGCCTCCTCCCGTCCGCCGACAACACTATAGTAAATGGGAAATAGGGCTGCGCTACCGGCGCTAATGTTTTGTAAATACCAAAAACAGCCATTGCGCACGCAGATGCGCCGATACTCATGGCGCAAATGTTTTGTAAATCAGCCCCATAGTGTTGATGCAGGAATCCCTCCTGCTGGGGCATTGTCTTCTTAAGCCCTCCCGCCAGGAGAAGACACAAGAGAATCAACTTGGTACATTCAGCCTGCCCATTAACGGTTCCATTCTCGTTTTGTATGGCCCGCCTTGCTGTTATAAGAGCTCTAGTGGCATTAGAGTGCAACCAGTGGTGTAACGTAACACCTGCTCATCCAACTGAAACTGAGCTCCGAGTGGATGGATTTTAGTGCCAAGTTTGAAAAGTTTACACAGTGAAGTGAATACATTTAAAACGTAGCCCTGTTTAACACAGTAATGGTCAAATATACAGGGTGACCTTGTCTTACCTGTCCACGATGCCGGACTGAACATGAAGTCCAGGCTATGCCCGTCACGGTGGGCATACCTCCAAAGGGGTCTTCAGGGACTGAGTTCCAGAGCGATGGACCATACTCCTAGACCTGTACAGCACCCTACAGCTAACTCATGTGCCTGCTGTCAATATACAATAGTGCAGTGGGGAGGACTCTCCAATCCACTTTTATTGTGCGGATGGGGGAATTCATTCAGTTTTTTTTTATCAGCCTGCTGATAAATGTATGGACAACTTAAGACACAGATGTTCCAAGCTGGTGTATATTAGTGACTGAAATAGTATCCTTAGTGAGAAAACGAAACCTCCATTAAACAATAACATGTTTTGAGGCCATACCCCTCCTATAAAGTGCAATGAACAAGGGGCATGTTAGTGTTTGGAGGGGGGATGGTTTTTGTGATAACGATGGTTTCTTCTAGACATACAGAACACCTTAAAATATATATTTTAGTCCATAGTATGCAAGACAAAAATGGGACGTATATATAAAGGTACATTGGGGTACTGGTAACTATCAGATGATTATTATTTGTATTTTTATGCCAGATTTATGAAGTGCCAACAGTTGGTGCAGCACTTTACTGAATTAAGGGGAGGCAGTAAAGTTACAATACAATTCAATACAGGAGGATGCAGACAATCCTACTCGTGAGAACTTAAATGATGCCTGAAAGTTTTCCATAACATCAGTATTACTAGATTTTCCATGGTGAAGAAAGGTTAAAGAGATACAAAATATTAGAACAAGATGGGACAGCTAACACTGCCAAGCATTCCCACCCACTATGTTTCTCTGTGTTGCTAAGTAATAGTGTATCTTCAAAGAGTACCACTAATCCATCTCACTGATAGAATACAGGGCAATATTTGTAGTCCAGTTTTCAGCATTTGAGTTTCAAGTAATTCTAAGTATCTTGCCTTTCAAAATTTCAAAAGTTTGGACAGGATGTAAATTCGAGAACCATTACCATCACTATCAATGTGCAAAAGTTTTATAGTCCGTAAATTCAGGACACAATCAAAATTGAATATATAGTCTGTTGTAAAGCAATTTCTTTAATATCTGAAAATTACATTTCCTTATCTTGACTTTACACAAGATAAGTAGGATTAAAGACATGTGAGTAAAGTTAAGAACTGTGGTTGTCTTCTTTTTTTTTCCAGCATACGCATAATTCAAAGTTGTTTCTCAATGCATATTCTTCTGTTCTAATGACATCAGGCCGTTATAGAATGAATTTGACATTTGATCTCTGTGTAGAAATACCCTGTTCAGGGCCGCTGGTTAGTTTTGGGTTTTGCACGTTACCTCCAGCTGCGTTGTCCGGCTAGGAAAGTCTGTAGTAATGCAATGTCCACACAGAAACCTCAAACAGTTAGGCTTTATTTTTCTTATGCAGTAAACTTTGAGAAGTAGAAGGTACAGAAGAGTAGGGGAAAGTTCAGGCACTCGCCACAAACGTTGACAAAGGTACAAGTTCAAAGTCACTCACCACTCCCAATGTTAGAGTGGGTATTGGTCACCCGGATAGTCCCCTCTCACATGGCCGAGTAGCCGGGATGACACACAAATCAGTAAGAGGGCAGTCTCTGCCACAGACTGCCCAAGGTGAAGAAGGTCTCTGCCACAGTCCTGTTTAAATGTACAAAGTCTCTGCCACAGACCTGTTTGAAGTTGAGCAATGGATAGTCCGGGAACCCTCTGCCACAGGATTTCAAAGTCCCAAACTTCCAGCCTCAGGCCTCGTACACACGGCCGAGATTCTCGTCGAAAAAAACATGTCGTTTTTTTAGACGAGATTCTTGGACAAGAAAATTGTCCCGGCCGAGTGTACACACGCTCGATTCAAAGAACCCGCGGTTCTTTGAATGGAGCGTACGCGGTGACGTCATCGACTACGACGAGCATGCGCTCGTCACATTCGATGCCGTCGCCGCCATCTTGGTATACCCTACCTATGCCTAGGAAGCTACCGCGCATGCGTCAAATTCATTTCGAACATGCGCGGGCTTCCCGGCGGACAGGTAAGTGTACACACACTCACTTTTCTCGTCGAGAAACAGGCTGACGAGAATCTCGACGAGAAAATAGAGAGCAGGTTCTCTATTTTCTCGTCGAGGTTACTTGTCGGTTTTCTCGACGAGAAACCCGATAGCCGCGTACACACGACCGATTTACTCGGCAAGACATCTCTGCCAGCAAGTTTCTTGCTGGTTCTTGCCAAGAAAATCGGTCGTGTGTACGAGGCCTTACAGTTAAAGAGCCTTTAAGCCAATCCGGCGAACTGCAGGACTTGTAGTGTAATGGATCCCTCCTTAACCACTTCTCTACTGTGCACGAAAACCCCCTTCCTGCCCAAGCCATTTTTCAGCTTTCAGCGCTGTCACACTTTGAATGACAATTGCGCGGTCGTGCGACGTGGCTCCCAAACGAAATTTGTGTCCTTTTTTTCCCACAAATAGAGCTTTATTTTGGTGGTATTTGATCACCTCTGCGGTTTTTATTTTTTGCGCTATAAACAAAAGAAGAGCGTCCAGTTTGGAAAAAAAACACTATTTTTTACTTTTTGCTATAATAAATACCCATTTTTTTTTTAAATAAAATTTTCCTCAGTTTAGGCCGATACGTATTCTTCTACATATTTTTGGTAAAAAAAAAAATCGCAATAAGCGCGTATTGATTGGTTTGCGCAAAAGTTATAGCGTGTACAAAATAGGGGATAGATTTATAGCATTTTTATTTTTTTATTAGTAATGGCGGCGATCTGCGATTTTTTTATTGTGACTGCGATATTGCGGCGGACACATCGGACACTTTTGACACATTTTTGGGACCATTCACGTTTATACAGCGATCCCTGCTATAAAAATGCATTGATTACTGTATAAATGTGATTGGCAGGGAAGGGGTTAACCACTAGGGGGCGGGAAGGGGTTAAATATGTTCCCTCAATGTGTTCTTACTGTGGGGGGAGGTGACTGACTGGGGGAGGTGACCGATGGTTGTCCCTATGTACAAGGGACACACCATCGGTCCCCTCTCCCTCACAGGACGTGGATCTCTGTGTTTACACACAGAGATCCACTTTCCTGCTCGTTTCCCGGGCAATCGCGGGTGCCCGGCGGCAATCGCGGCCGCCGGGCACGCGCACCGGGGCCTTGTGAACGCGGCGGGCGGGCGCGCGCCGCTGGCGGCGAGCGCGCGCCTCCTAGCTCGTTTTAAAGGGAGGACGTCATATGACGTCCTCCCAGAACGAGAGTATCCTCCGCCCGCCGTCAATTGACAGTGGGCGGGGGACAAGTGGTTAATAAAGTTGCCAGGCCTCTCCTGAGACGGCAGCATTTTGCCGGTCTCCTCCGGGGCAGATCCTCCCCTGGTCTCCTTCATTAAGATGATTCCTCTCCATTTGAATGGAGAGCTTGGGATCCCTTTTCTGGATATAGGCCCCAACCAGTCTAGCTGGGCCTACTAAGTAGCAATGCAGCCTCGGCCCAACGTGGCCCCGAGACCAGGACCACACACACACACACGTTGCGCCCGGAGGTCTGCGGGGTGAGAGCGAACAAACCCCAATCAATGGCATCTGCCCCTTAAGTATCCCCTCCCAGCAAGCAGAGCGGGTTGACCACTCCCACTATACCACTTGAGGGGCCACTCAATGTACCATGATCTGCCCGTGTTCCAACAAGTGCCTGAGGTGGTAACGCCACCTACAGGCAAAAAGGGAAATCACTACCAGGCAAACCATAACTTAGACAGAGGCGAAATTAAATGTAATTATCAACCATCTGAGCCCAACTACTGGCTCAGACATCCCTCTAAATTTAAATAGCATCCCAACCTTTTGGGATGGGCTCTACATCTGTATACATATTTTCATTGGAAATGCCTTGAGGCCTTTTCTGCTGTAAGATTTCTACACGTATGCTAAAAAATTTATAAAACTTTATTCTTAAAAAAAAGAACTGTGGTTGTATTGTCTTTTGCTTTGAGGGACAGAATGAGGCCAACTTGGCCTGAATGAAGAAAGTGCTGTAAATGTGGTATTAGGTCTGTTAATGTGTCTAAAACGGGGGTTGGCAACCCCTCGTTTGCGATCTACATGTCATTTGCATACCTTTCTTGCCAACCCCTGGAACCTGGATAGGAGGGGGCAGCATTTACTGGAACAAATCTCCTGCATTTTCTCCCTTGCAGCACCTGAAAGCTGGTGGGAGAAGCCGGATTTCAGCTGTGCTGTGTTTAATTCATAACTTAAGCATAGTAAAGTGTGTTGACTATGCTTCCGTTTGTGAATGAACAGGATGACTCTTCCTGTTCATTCATTCTGTGCAGCTGAGGCTGTATAGATAAAGATTGAAGACACAATCCTCAATCACCTTTCTCTGTCTCAAAAGTGAGATATCAGGGGTCTGTTCTGTTATTTTACCATAGCCCCCCCCCCCCCCAAACAGGGCTGCTAAAAAAAATAAAAAATACATTGAAAAAAATAAGTCGTTAAAAAGGACTAGTGACACCAATCTCTGTCCTACTGACACCATCCACTGCTCTACTGACAAAGTCCACTGCCCTGCTGACACCATCCACTGCCCTACTGACACCAACCTCTGCCCCACTGAAACTATCCACTGCTCTACTGACACCATACACTGCTCCAATGACATCGTCTACTGCTCTACTGACATCGTCCACTGCCCTACTGACACCATCCACTGCTCTACTGACACCAACCTCAGCCCTACTGACACCAACCTCAGCCCTACTGACACCAACCCCAGCCCTACTGACACTGTCCACTGCCCCACTGAAACTATCCACTGCTCTACTGACACCATCCACTGCTCTACTGACATCGTCTACTGCTCTACTGCTCTACTGACATTGTCTACTGCTCTACTGACATCGTCTACTGCTCTACTGACATTGTCTACTGCTCTACTGACATCGTCTACTGCTCTACTGACACCATCCACTGCTCTACTGACACTATACACTGCCCTACTGACACCAACCTCTGCCCTACTGACACATCCATTGCCCTACTGACATCGTTCACTGCTCTACTGACACTGTCCACTGCCCCACTGACACTATCCACTGCTCTACTGACATCGTCTACTGCTCTACTGACATCGTCTACTGCTCTACTGACATCGTCCACTGCCCTACTGACATCGTCCACTGCCCTACTGACACCGTCCACTGCCCTACTGACACCAACCTCAGCCCTACTGACACCAACCTCAGCCCTACTGACACCAACCCCAGCCCTATTGACACTGTCCATTGCCCCACTGACACCATCCACTGCTCTACTGACACCATCCACTGCTCTACTGACATTGTCTACTGCTCTACTGACATCGTCCACTGCCCTACTGACACCATCCACTGCCCTACTGACACCATCCACTGCTCTACTGACACCAACCTCAGCCCTACTGACACTGTCCACTGCCCCACTGAAACCATCCACTGCCCCACTGAAACCATCCACTGCTCTACTGACATCGTCTACTGCTCTACTGACATCGTCTACTGCTCTACTGACATCGTCTACTACTCTACTGACACCATTCACTGCTAGTGATGAGCCGAACACCCCCGGGTTCGGTTCGCACCAGAACCCGCGAACGGACCGAAAGTTCGCACGAACATTAGAACCCTATTAAATACAATGGATGAGGGAGGAAAAGAGAGAGAA
>CM055119.1:273999692-274382192 GCA_029206835.1 Rana muscosa
TGAGGAGTTTGGGAACCCGGGTTCTGCACCAGGGGACATGTATCAATGCAAAAAGAAGTTTTAAAAACGGACGTTTTCCGGGAGCAGTCATTTTAATGATGCATAAAGTGAAAAAAAAAAAGTCAAATATTCCTTTAAATATTGTACCTGGGGGGTGTCTAAAGCATGCCTGTGAAGTGCCACGTGTTTCCCGTGTTTAGAACTGTCCCTGCACAAAATAACATTTCTAAAGGAAAAAAAGCCATTTAAAACTGCTTGCGGCTTTAATGCAATGTCTGGTCCCGGTAATATGGATGAAAATCTTTAGGAAATGGCATAGCTACCCCATCACCCCCCCCCTACCCCAGCCCATTACCAGCCCCTTTGGGTCTTGTATGGATATTAAGGGGAACCCCGCACACAAAATAAAAAAGGACCTATATACTCTGAACAGCCGTATACAGGCGGTGCATACAAGACAGGGACTGTAGGTTTGTTCTTATGTAGAATCTGTTTGTAATTTTGAACAGCTGCATTGTTTAAGTGGAGCTCCATGCCAAATTCCTTTTTTTTAGCTTTTTGTAAAACATAGGGAACGGTTATCACCCCTGTCACATTTTTTTTGCTGTCTGTGCCCCTGTTCAGAACATTTCACCTCACTTTGCGTCCCAATGACAACTGTTTTTGAAATGTGGTGTTTTTATTGAAACAAGGATTGGTGATAAAGCATCAGTAGAGAGGAGACACCTTTCTCCCATATTAATTCTTACAGGAGAGAATTTTCCTTCCAAGGGGTAGATTTCCTCTCACTTCCTGTTGTCTTCTTCCGTTTGCAAGAAGTAGTAGTTTGTAAGTTGGATGTTTGAAAGTAGGGACCTGCCGTATATACTCTGCAGAAATTGGCCCCTTAGGTGTTGGTGTTGGCACAACACTGAAAGCACTCACAGTTATTCTTGGTGGGTGCTGGAACGCCCTGCTGTCAACTATTATATCAGGAATTGTAATAACATATAATTGTTGATCAGTGGTAGTAAAAATTGGGCCTTTGATGGTGGTGCTGGTGCCACAACACTGTAAGGCCTGACAGTTACTCTTGGTGGGCGCAGCAATGGGCCCTGCTGTGAATTATTAGATCAATAATTATAATTGCATGCCCCTGTTGAACAGGGGCTGAAAAATTGGGCCTTAGGCACTGGTGGCACAACACTGCAACCCCTCACAGATACTGTACTTGGAGCACAGCAATGAGGCCTGTTGCAAAGTATTGCATCAAAAATTTTAATTACACGCCCCTGTTAAACAGGGGCTGAAAAATTGGGCCTTAGCCACTGGTGGCGTCATCTATAAACCAAAATGATCTTCCAAGCTATCATCATTAATCGTATCATTGAGGAGGAGGAGGAGGATAGCCAGTCAACATAACAGCACAGGCACTCAGCATCAGCATCAGTCTTGAAGGGATGTGACATTTTAAAATCAATTAGTCTGTTATATCAGCATCTGGTGTGTGGTAGCTGGTGGTGATCCAAGACTGGTTCATCTTGATGAAAGTCAGTCGATCAACCGAGTCGGTGGACAGGCGCACCCTGTGATCCGTGACAAATCCTCCAGCAGCACTGAATGTGCGTTCTGAAAGAACGCTGGATGCAGGACAGGCCAGTAGCTCAATTGCATACTGTGCAAGCTCTGGCCAGTGATCCATCCTCAAGACCCAGTAAGCCAGAGGATTTTCGGTGGGGAAGGTGTCCAAGTCTGACCTTGCCCCTAGGTATTCCTGGACCATGTATATCAGACGCTGGCGATGGTTGCTGGAACCGATCATACTTTGGGGCTGCGGACTAAAGAATTGTCTGAACGCATCGGTCAGACGGCCACCTTCCCCACCGCTCCTTCTTTGACTGCCCGAAGCCTCAGCAACTCGTTGTCCAGGACCAGGAGTTTGTAACCTCCCAGTCTCTGGGAACGCGTTGCACAGACCTTTCTGCAAGGCCTCCCGGAGTTGTCTCATCCTCTGCTCCCTCTGCGACGGTACGATAAGGTCCGCAACCTTACCCTTGTACCGTGGATCAAGGAGAGTGGCCAGCCAGTAATGGTCCCTCTCCTTGATCCGAAGAATACGAGGATCCTTCCGCAGACTTTGCAGGATCAGGGAGGCCATGCAGCGTAGGTTAGCTGAGGCATTCAGTCCGGAGTCCTCTGGGTCACTAAGGACGACATGATCCGCAGCCACCTCCTCCCAGCCACGTACAAGTCCACTGGTTTCTTGGGACTGTAAATCATCCCTAAAAGACTGCTGCTGATGATGCTGAGTGCCAGCCTCCACCTCCATGCTGACACAATCCTCCTCCTCCTCCTCCTCCTCCTCTTCCTGTGCGATGGGTGGGACAGAAGGAACACTGTCTGGGTAAAGGGGGCCTTGAGAGGCAAGGAAGTCCTCCTCTTCCTGCCTCTGTTCTGCCTCAAGTGCCCTGTCCATTATTCCACGCAGCGTGTGCTCCAACAGGTGGACAAGAGGTACAGTGTCACTGATGCATGCACTGTCACTGCTCACCATCCTCGTGGCCTCCTCAAATGGTGCCAGGACAGTGCATGCATCCCTGATCATGTCCCACTGGCGTGGTGAAAAAAACCCGAGCTCCCCTGACCCTGTCCTGGTGCCGTAGTCGCACAGGTACTCATTGATGGCCCTCTGCTGCGTGTGCAGCCGCTGCAGCATGGCCAATGTTGAGTTCCACCTGGTGGGCATGTCACATATAAGGCGGTTCTTGGGCAGGTTCAACTCCTTTTGCAGCTCAGCCAGGCGAGCACTGGCATTATAAGATCTGTGGAAATGCACACAGACTTTCCTGGCCTGCCTCAGGACATCCTGTAAGCCCGGGTACCTGCCCAAGAACCGCTGCACCACCAGGTTAAGGACGTGAGCCATACAGGGCACATGGGTCAGTTGTCCCTGTCGGAGGGCGGAGAGGAGGTTGGTGCCATTGTCGCAAACCACCATTCCTGGCTTAAGCTGGCGTGGCGTCAACCACCTCTCGGCCTGCCCCTGCAGAGCAGACAGGACCTCTGCCCCAGTGTGGCTCCTGTCCCCCAAACACACCAGCGCAAGCACGGCATGGCATCTTTTTGCCTGCGTACTTGCGTAGCCCCTTGAACGCCTACGGAGCACCGCTGGTTCCGAGGACAAACCACAGGAAGAGGCCATGGAGGAAGAAGAAGAGGAGGGGGTGGAGGAGAGAGGTGTGTCACAACCAGTAGTAGCATTTTGGAGGCGTGGCGGTGGAACAACCTCCAACACTACTGCACCTTGTCCTGCATCCTTCCCAGCTGCCAAAAGAGTGACCCAATGGGCCGTGAAAGAAAGGTAACGTCCCTGTCCATGCCTGCTGGACCATGAGTCAGCGGTAATATGCACCTTACCGCTGACCGCCCTGTCCAGCGAGGCCAAGACATTGCCTTCCACATGCCTGTAGAGAGCCGGAATCGCCTTCCGTGCGAAAAAGTGGCGTTTGGGAACCTGCCACTGAGGAACCGCACATTGCACAAACTCACGGAAGGGGGCCGAGTCTACCAACTGAAAAGGCAGCAGTTGAAGCGCTAGCAATTTAGC
The DNA here is from genome assembly GCA_029206835.1 of Rana muscosa. Classification (NCBI taxonomy): domain Eukaryota; kingdom Metazoa; phylum Chordata; class Amphibia; order Anura; family Ranidae; genus Rana; species Rana muscosa. The sequence goes on from CM055119.1 coordinate 274,003,279, forward strand.
CAAGCTAGCATTCAACCGCTGGGCATGTGGATGGCTGGGAGTGAACTTCTTTCGATGGTCCAGCAGCTGGGGCAGGGAAATTTCCCTGCTAGAATCGGACGTTGGTGTACTGCTAGCAGAGTGCCCACAAGTACTTGCCTGTGACACACCTAATTCTACACCTTCATTCCTCTCAGAGCAGGTTTCAGAGAGGAGTGAAGGTATAGTGGGGTTGGAGATCCCAGCTGATGCGGTGCAAGAAGAGGTCAGCTTTGTTCTTTGGTGTGGGTCTTTAAGGTAGGCTTGCCAACGAGCTGCATGGCAGGTCAACATATGTCTGATCAAGCATGTGGTGCCCAAGCGGCTGATGTTTTGGCCACGCGATATACGCTTGAGACATATGTTGCAAACAGCAGCTGTGCGATCTGATGCACTCGCCTCAAAAAAGGCCCACACCAAAGAACTTTTTGAATGACGGGCAGAGGCAGCGCCCTGCACAGGCGGAGCTCTGCGGTGTGATTCCGTCGGTGTGCTGCCCATACGCTGGCCACTCAAGGGCATCCTGCCTCGTTGGAGATGTGCCTCCTCCTCATCCTCCTCCTCCTCCTCCTCTCTCGTATTAGGCACCCACGTGGAGTCAGTGACCTCATCATCCCCTCCCTCCTCATCACTGGAGCCAATCTGGCAGTATGCTGCAGCTGCTGGAGCATGACTGCCAGATTGGTGTCCTTCTTGAGCATCCCCTCTCTCTGCTCTCACGCTGCTGCCTTCCTCTAGCTGGGTATCATCATCAGATCCTTCCAAACGCTGGGCATCCTCCTGGAGCATGTACCCAACACTGTGCTCAAACAGTTCGGGGGACTCCTCAGGAGGAGGACATGGTGGGTCTAGGGAAGGATTGACTAATGAAGATAATGATACCAGAGAAGAGGACGCTTTGGCAGCTGCTTTGCCAGTACCCTGAGCCTGGGTGAGAGAGGATGAGGAGGATGAGGTGGGCTTGGTCATCCACTCTACCAAGTCTTCGGCATGATGTGGCTCAACATGTCCAGCTGCCGAAAAGAAGGACAAGCGTGTCCCATGGCCATGTGCTGATGACAATGCACCGCGTCCACGACCAGCACTGTTGCCCCCAGACACAGAGCCTGCTTGCCCTCTTTTTTTGCCTCCTGACTGTCTGCCTCTCCTTGTTTGCCTTCCAGACATTTTAATGGATGGCCTGCAGGGAGATGGGAAAAGAGCAATAAGGGCTACCTTCAGGTGTATACTGTGCAGGAGGCTTAGCAACAATGACACTGACACTGTCCCCTGCCTATCCTTCTCTGTCCCTAAACAGAAGGATTGAAAATATGGTTCAGCAAAATTGGTTTAGAACAGAATAGCACACTGAGGCCTCGTACACACGACCGATTTTCTCGGCAAGAACCAGCAAGAAACTTGCTGGCAGAGAGGTCTTGCCGAGTAAATTGGTCGTGTGTACGCTGCTATCGGGTTTCTCGTTGAGAAAACCGACAAGAAACCTCGACGAGAAAATAGAGAACCTGCTCTCTATTTTCTCGTCGAGATTCTCCTCGGCATGTTTCTCGACGAGAAAAGTGAGTGTGTGTACACTTACCTGTCCGCCCGGAAGCCCGCGCATGTTCGAAATGAATTCGACGCATGCGCGGTAGCTTCCTAGGCATACGTAGGGTATACCAAGATGGCGGCGACGGCATCGAATGTGACGAGCGCATGCTCGACGTAGTCGATGACGTCGCCGCGTACACTCCTTTCAAAGAACCGCGGGTTCTTTGAAACGAGCGTGTGTACACTCGGCCGGAACAAGTTTCTTGTCCAAGAATCTCGTCGAAAAAGACGACATGTTTTTTTCAACGAGAATCTCGGCCGTGTGTACGAGGCCTGACACTTTCCCTCACTGTCCTACTCTGTCCCTCCCTACAAACAAGATTTAGCACAGAATAGCACACTGATAATTTCCACGAGTGTCCTTCTCTGTCCCTAAACTCAAGGATTGAAAATATGGAACAGCAAAATTGGTTTAGAACAGAATAGCACACTGAAACTTTCCCTCACTGTCCTACTCTGTCCCTCCCTACAAACAAGATTTAGCACAGAATAGCACACTGATAATTTCCACGAGTGTCCTTCTCTGTCCCTAAACTCAAGGATTTGAAATATGGAACAGCAAAATTGGTTTAGAACAGAATAGCACACTGACACTTTCCCTCACTCTCCTACTCTGTCCCTCCCTACAAACAAGATTTAGCACAGAATAGCACACTGATAATTTCCACGAGTGTCCTTCTCTGTCCCTAAACTCAAGGATTTGAAATATGGAACAGCAAAATTGGTTTAGAACAGAATAGCACACTGACACTTTCCCTCACTGTCCTACTCTGTCCCTCCCTACAAACAAGATTTAGCACAGAATAGCACACTGATAATTTCCACGAGTGTCCTTCTCTGTCCCTAAACTCAAGGATTTGAAATATGGAACAGCAAAATTGGTTTAGAACAGAATAGCACACTGACACTTTCCCTCACTGTCCTACTCTGTCCCTCCCTACAAACAAGATTTATCACAGAATAGCACACTGACACTTTCCCTCACTGTACCTCTCTGTCCCTACAAACAAGGTTTAGCACAGAATAACACACTGTCACTGACACTCTCCCTACCTATCCTTATTTGTCCCTAAACACAAGGAATCCAGGATTAGTAAAGGAAAAAAATGACACTGTCCCTGCCTATGCTTCTCTTTCCCTGCTCCGGAACACACTACACAAGGCCGCCGCGCTGGCGGCCTTTTATAGTGTGGGGCGTGTACTAAACCCCCTCAGCAATAATTGGCCACAGGCATCCTGCCTGTGGCCAATCATTGCTCTCCTCGCTGCCGGCGCTGTGATTGGCCAAGCATGCGGGGTCACAGTGCATGCTTGGCCAATCACAGCGCCTGGATGACACTGCGATGGCGTAGTGCATTGTGGGCCGTTCGCGTCACTCGAATTTGGCGTGAACGGCCCAAATCGTTCGATCTTTGTCGAACGATCGAACAGCCGATGTTTGAGTCGAACGTATGTTCGACTCTAACACGAAGCTCATCCCTATTCACTGCTATACTGATACCATCCACTGCTCTACTGACATCGTCTACTGCTCTACTGACATTGTCTACTGCTCTACTGACATCGTCTACTGACATCGTCTACTGACATCGTCTACTGCTCTACTGACACCATTCACTGCTCTACTGACACCATCCTCTGCTCTACTGACACCATCCTCTGCTCTACTGACACCATCCTCTGCTCTACTGACACCAACCTCAGCCCTACTGACACTGTCCACTGCCCCACTGAAACCATCCACTGCTCTACTGACATCGTCTACTACTCTACTGACACCATTCACTGCTATACTGATACCATCCACTGCTCTACTGACATCGTCTACTGCTCTACTGACATCGTCTACTGCTCTACTGACATCGTCTACTGCTCTACTGACATTGTCTACTGACATCGTCTACTGCTCTACTGACACCATTCACTGCTCTACTGACACCATCCTCTGCTCTACTGACACCATCCTCTGCTCTACTGACACCATCCTCTGCTCTACTGACACCATCCTCAGCCCTACTGACACTGTCCTCTGCCCTACTGACATTGTTCACACACCTTTTATTGCCCTACTGACATTGTGCATTGCTCTACTGACTGGCACTGTCCACTTTAAAGGTAGGCTAAGTTTATATGTTTACAGTGACATTTGTTTTTTTATTTCTTTTTCAAATTTTTTCCTTACTATTTAGTTAGGTCTTGTTAGTCAGTTTCTTAAAAGGAAAAAAAAGAGTGCCAAACCCCTGTGATCTTTGATCTCTTTCATGTTTTTCAGGTAGATCTCTACATCTCAAAGGTTGCCTACCCCTGGTCTGGACATATGACCTTGTTGTGAAGTATGATGAAAGACTCTTTGCAGGAAAGAGCTGCTAGTTTTCAGATACGTCTAACAGATGTGACGGCCACCAGAAAGGCTACTAGGCTGGTAAGAGACTCAATGGTAATATCCCAGATGAATTCAACCTGTGTTTTTTGCAAAGCCAGAAAGAGCCACGCTAAGGTCTCAGGGGAGCCTAATATTGGAAACACATAGAATAAAGGTTTTTATGAGGGAATGTGAAGCTACAGACCTTTGGAAAAGGATGCATAAGGCTGAAACTAGGTTTTGGTGAAGACCTGTTTATAGGAAGGCCAGAGTAAGCGCTGGGATTCAATTGACTGTGCTCACATCAGGCAAAGTAAGATTTCCAGGTACAATAAAAAAATCCCTTTTTTGTCAGAATGAACACCGCAAGTGATCGGTACCAATCGATACTGTGTTTATTCACAACTGAAGTAAATGGTGTTTACTATACTTTAGTTTGTGAATGCACAGGGAGACTCTGCACAGCTCTTCCTGTACATCCATTTTGTGCAACTGAGGCTGCAGAGATGGAGAATAAAGCAGAGTTCCAGCCAAAAATGTAACTTCCGCTTTTCAGATTCCTCCCCCCCTCCGGTGTCACATTTGCAGGGCCGGATTCCTGACAAGGCCGCCGAGGCCAGGCCTCGGGGCGGCAGTTGGTGCAGGGGCGGCAACAGAGGGGTGAAAAAATCCTGTCGTCCCGCAGTACGAACCACAACGGGGCTGGACAGAGCAAATCCTGACCCCGGAGGAAGAGGGGGGGCACAAGAGGCGCCTCTACCGCACGGCACTGCTGGACCGGCGATTAGGACTTTCTGCCGGTCCTACAACTCCCACTTACTGTTACCGTCTACCCTCAGGGTCAGGGCCAGAGATCCGGGGGGTCCCCACTTCCCTGCATCGGATCCAGCAAAACTTTCCTCCTCCCTGGACCCCCAAATGTGTGATCATGGAGCCCTCACTGGGCACACGCTGAGAGCCTCCCCCCCAGCCCATGGAAGAGGTATTTTCTCCCACTTCAGGGCATAGATCACTGCAGTATCTGTGGCAATCTATGCCATGTCCGGCCCCTCCTCTGGCCCCCCGCTGTCTTCTGGGAGACACACACAGGTCCCAGAAGACAGCAGGGACCAGTGAGATTTCACGTCGCGACCCGTGCATGGGCAGTAGGGACCCAGGAAGTGAAGCTGCAAGGCTTCACTTCCTGATTCCCTTACCGAAGATGGCGGTGCCTCCACCCGGGAGCCGAGGGACAGATCGGCTTCTGGTGAGGACCCCTGATATTTCACTAAAGCCTCCGAACAGGACTGTTAAAAATAGTAAAAAATTATCAATTTTTTTTTAAAATAATAAAGAATAGAATAGAATAATAAACATATAAAACTACTGACCCTGTCCACTGCCCTACTGACACGTCCACTGCTCTACCGACACCTTTCACAGCCCTACTGACACTGTCATCTTTGCTTGGCATAACAAACCAGATATAGCATTTTCTGTTAAAAGTCTTATATAAACTGACATAATATTTCCTAAACTTCCCTTTTGAGTGTTGGGCTAATATTCACACTTTAGTGTGTTTGAACTGAAATTATATGGGATATACGTTTTCTATAAAAAAAAAGGCTTGAGGTGTTACTGAGGCATTATCCACTTCACATGGATCAACCCAGTTATTATATGCTAAATGTGTTACCTTGATGTAGTCAGTATGTGCGCAATAGTGTTATGTGATTAAAAAAAAAAAAAACATGGTTACAATATAAACAGAGAGTTTAGGGCGAGATTAAACATGAATGTCAATTTCGTAACAGTTGTGTTTTATTTTAACACATTCTTATGCCGCGTACACAAGGTCGGAATTTCCGATGGAAAAAGTCAGACGGGATTTTTTCATTGGATATTCCGACCGCGTGTATGCCCCATCTGACTTTTTCCCTCAGAAATTCCGACGGACTTAGATGTTCTCTTTTTTTCAGACGAAAAAAATCTCTATCGGAAATTCCGTTCGTCTGTATGCAATTCCGACGGACTAAAAACCACACATGCTCGGAATCATTGAACTTAATTTTTCTCGTCTCGTCGTAGTGTTGTACGTCATCGCGTTCTTGACGGGCGGAATTTGTTGTGACCGTGTGTATACAAGACAGCTTGAGCGGAATTCCGTCGGAAAAAAACATCAGAGTTTATTCCGACAGGAAAACTGGTCGTGTGTACGCGGCATTAGTGTTTTATTTAGTAAATCCACATTGTACAGCAGTGTGATTACGTGTAAAAACTAGCAAGTAAAATGCTATGGATTTGCGTAGCTAGGCTATTTATTGCATGCAGAAATATAATAAAGGTACCTGTCTGTTCGCAGTGTTCTGCAGAATGTACACTGAGCTTTGTACGCGCAATTCACGTTTCTGGCAGTGTGCCTGTGTGCCAGAATGAAGGAACTCCTGTGCATGCATGAGAGTTATATCATCCTGCGCCGGTCAATCAAGACAACCTAAAACCAAAGCAATTTTTTTTGCTTTGTATACTGCCCACACACTTGGCATATGTCAGATGCCAAGAATGGAGTAAGGTGCTGGAACAATGTATCTCCAGTGTGAATGTGTTGGGTTTACATCATAAGTGGCCAATAAGCAGCCAAGGAAAAAGCAGCATGGAAGGCAATCTAAAGCTTGCCATAGATGGAACATTTTGTTCATTCGATTGACTTCTGTCGACCGGGAGCAGCCACAAAATTTTGATCTATCTATTGCCAGCTTAAGAGGCAAGTTTGCCATTAAGTGCAAATATGCTGTGCATTCACTCCCCCACAGGTAGGTTCAGCTGCTGGGTGCGAATATAACTTCATAAGTGTGGAGGAGAGTGATAGTCTTTGTTTTCATGGTGCTTGATGGCACAGCACTGTGACATGGATGTGGGGATACTCTACTCAGCCTTCCGTAAGCTCTTGCAGGAGGGACATTACATAGGTCTTCCTCTTCTTGTTGGCAGCTGAAGGAACTAGTGAGCATGTACTGTTAAGGTGGGAAGGGGGCATTAAAGCAAACCTGTTTCTTTGTTGCTTTGCATGGGTAAGCATTGAAATCTCATCACTTGAGTCCTTGAGACAGATTAGTGATAAAAAGAAATAAATGCGCTACCCAAAAAACACATAAATAATAACAACTCTATAGAGGGAGGTGAAGCAGCTGTGCTGGAATGTGACAAATTCAAACAAAGTGGAAGGTAATAGTACAGCACTACATATAGACCAGTAAAAACTGGACTGTAACTCAAATGTGACCATAAATGGAAACACACAAAAAAAGTGAGAAGGGGGAGGCTGAACGCCCTACCCAATATATATAAAATGTCCACAATAATTAACAAAAACAAAAAAATCATGAGTGTCCAAAACAGTGGATAAATAACAAGGAATGGATGTAAAACTTCTGGCACAATTCTTCACGTGGATGGTGACATTCATGTGTGCTTACCAGAAACGTTGGACCCGAATGTCATATGACAGCGGATCAATCAAGCTTGAGAGTATCTCCAACGGCTGCTCCACAGGAACGTCCCCGGATCTCTGATGGATGTTGAGGTATACCGGCTAGACAATCGGATGTCTTCAATCCTGAGTGGAACTGATGGATGCAGTACTTCTCGGGTCTCCAATACCCCCAAGGCTGGAGATCCCACCAGAAGACTGGCACTCTGGATCCCGGTATTCATCCGGACGATGGGATACGATCAAACTTAAATAGAAACTACCCCGACAAGGGTATTGTAGAAGGACCAACTGGAGAAAACTGAAAAAACTTTTCCTCACCGATTTCATGCAAAGAGAAGAAAAAAATAGGGGGCTCCAATGGTGTAGGTCAAAAAAAATTGGGTTTTTAATCAGAAAAACACCAACATACAAAGATAAAAAGTGATCACAGTTCATATATTAAAAGACAACATGGGAAGCAAAATGCATAGCCCGACGCGTTTCGTTCCTAACAGGACGTCTACAGGGGCATGCCCCTGTAGACGTCCTGTTAGGAACGAAACGCGTTGTATGTTGGTGTTTTTCTGATTAAAAACCCAATTTTTTTTGACCTACAGTAATAAATTAATATATCTCCTTTGTATTCAATGTAACACTGGGTTTTATAATATATCATGTACTATGTGTGGCATCTCTAGGTGTTATTTTAAATAGTCTTAAGTATAAGACGATTAAAGTTGTTTTATTGTTTGTATTAACATCAATATATATAGAAGGTGTATAAACACACATTGCCTGTCAGCAATGATGATTGGATGATTCCCTTTGCCGTTATGGCAACAAGCACACCACTTGTGTATAAATACACTTGTTTTTCCTGTCACGAGGCTAAACCCATGACTAAGTCACGTGACGTGTGACGTAACACATAGGGGGAGGAGCCTAGTCACGCTAGCGGTGTTCGAAGGAACTGGAAGCCGCAGCGAGTGAAGGAGATCGCTCCAACTGAGCTGAATAGTGGCTACTGTGTGCATACTCTGTCTATGGTCACGTGAGTGAGATGAGCAATTGAAATATCATTGCTTGTAGTACCTGCAGCGCTGCGCAATGAATGTTTCTCTCTCTTTTTCATTCCAAGATTCATCTGTTTGTTTAGCTACCATCTGTACTGCTCAAGCAATTCATCTGACCGCTGTTTGGACCTATGCACAGCTGAGCAATTGAGACTCACTAAGGAAGTCTTTCTAGCTGTTTGTCATTAGGACTGAATTAGTGCATGTGTGGAATTCTCCTGGCTGTTGGAAGCCAGCCATCCTGATGTAGAGGTTACTCAGTATTAGGAGATTTATACACTACTTGTGTTTTTGCACTGTTGTTGCACTGTGGATATCACATATATATTGTGTATTTTTCTACTACTGTATTCACTGGGGGTTGATTTATAGTGCACCAATATTGTTATTATTAATATACCATGTACTGTGAAAGACAAAATAAAAACTTTTTTCTGATTTAAAAAAAAAATATGCAAAGTAAACGAACAGAAGGAAAATCTAAATCAAATCAATATTTGGTGTGACTATCCTTTGGCTTCAAAACCAACATAAATTCTTTCACTTGCACACTTTGTACACTTGCCCAAAGTCAGGTATTTTGTAGGGTTACAGTCAGGTGTATGAGTATCCAAATATACCAAGCAGGGGCTAATGATCATCAATTTAAACAGTGTAGGAGGCATAAAACTGGGTAAGGAACAGCCAAACTCTGCTGCTAAGGTGAGGTTGTGGAAGACAGTTTTATGTTACAGGTCATACACCATGGCAAAACTGAGCACAGCAACAAGAGACAAGGTAGTTATACTTGTGTCAGCAAGGTCTCTCCTAGGTCAAGATTTCAAACCAGACTTGGGTTTCAAGATGTGCTGTTCAAGCTCTTTTGAAGAAGCACAAAGAAACTAGCAACGTTGAGCACTGTAGATGCAGTGATCAGCCAAGGAAACTTAATGCAGCAGATGAAAGACACATCATGCTTACATCCCTTCGACATAAGAAGTTGTCCAGCAATGCCATTAGCACAAAACTTGTGGAAACCAGTGGGACCCAGGTACACCCATCTACATTCCAGAGAAGTCTGTCTAGAAGTGGTCTTCATGGTAGAATTGTGGTCAAAAAGCCATACCTCCAACATGGAAACATGGCTAAGTGACTCAACTATTAACAAAAACATAGGAACTGGGGTGTAGCAAAATGGCAGCAGGTGCTTTGGTCTGATGAGTCAAAATTTTGAATATTTGGCTATAATAAAAGGCAGTTTGTTCACCGAAGGGCTGGAGAGAGGTACAATAATGTGTGTTTGCAGGCAACAGTGAAACATGATGCAAGCAGAGTTTAAGATTTGGTCAGGATCAATGGGTCCTCAATGCTGAGAAATACAAGCAGATACTTATCCATTGGGCTATGCCATCAGAGAGGCGTGTGATAGACCTCAAATGTATTCTGCAGCAGGTCAATGACCCCAAGCATACAGCCAATGTCATCTTCAGCGTAAAGAACAAGGAGTCCGGGAATTTATGGTTTGGCCCCCACACAGCCCTGATCTCAACATCATCGAGTCTGTCTGGGATTACATGAAGAGACAAAAGGATCTGAGGCAGCCTTCATCCACAGAAGATCTGTGGTTAGTTCTCCAAGATGTTTGGAACAACCTATCTGCCAAGTTCCTTCAAAAACTGTGCAAGTATACCTAGAAGAATTGATGCTGTTTTAAAGGCAAAGGGTGGCCACACCAAATATTGATTTAATTTAAATTTCTTTTCTGTTCATTCACTTTCCATTTTGTTAATTTATAAAAATAAAACACTTCTATTTCTGAAATATACTGTGTGAAGGGTATTGCTTCCTGTCACTACTAATCTCAAGAAGTTTGGCATAAGATTTGGTGATGTCACTGCTGTGCTGCATGAATCCCCATATCCATTCTGTGAGTATGTGCTTCCTCCACATCTCCTACTTCTTAAATATTTCCCCACCAGCTATCAGACAGTCAGTTATCAGGGGCCAGCTCTGGCATCAGAAAGGTCCTGCACCTCTGCCAAGATGGCCACTTATGTGAAGAGACACAGAACAGACTAAGACATGGTAAGGAAGTAATGAGAAAAGGGAAAAAGATAAGCTGCAGGGAGCCTACTGGCAATACTAGTGTCTAGTTATTTGCCCTCTGCTTACTTTGTGGGCACAACTCTAATGCCGCGTACACATGATCGGAAATTCCGATAACAAATGTTCGATGTGAGCTTTTGGTCAGAAATTCCGACCGTGTGTAGGCTCCATCGGACATTTGCTGTCGGAATTTTAGAGCACAAAAATTTAAGAGCTGGTTCTCAAATTTTCCGACAGGAAAAGTTCTGGTCGGAAATTCCGAACGTCTGTATACAATTCCGACGCTCAAAAAACCACGCATGCTCAGAAAAAAGTCCACGGTTTTGTTGTCGGAATTTCCGATCGTGTGTACGCGGCATTAGACTACATGTCTAAAAATTATGCTTCTTTGTTTTGGCGTTTGTTCTCCAATATATAATTTACCCAATTTTCATATCTACTTTTAAACATATCATAAAGCCCCTTCCTCAGTTCTTATGACAGATTTTTGGAAACTTCCTCAGCTTTTCTGGAACTTCCATAATCTTTATAATCCTCGCTCTCATCTTTCCATTAGCACACACTTTCCTATGACTTTAACATGAAGCCTCCTGGAAAACCACAGCACGTCACAGTCCACACCCACACTCATAAACAAAGATGTCAACATAAAGATTGGGGGGAAAACTAAATCACAAATCATGATAAACAAATGGGTATATTCACTAAGACGGGTAAGCTTTTTTAAACAGTGTTTGTTACTTTTCCTCGTAATAACTTTTTACATAAAAATGTTCGCAGCATAATAATGTATATCACACAAATGAGGTTTGTTTTCTGTGCATAAAATTTATGTTTAGAGAGCAGTTCTGCCCCCTCCCCCCCAAAAAATGAAAAGTCAGCAGCTATAAATACTGTTACTATTGGGGTACTTACCTGTCCAGGTATCCAGTGGTGTCCTCACTGGAGCTGATTCTTGAATTGACTCTCGGGTGCTGCCGCCACCATCTTGGAAAACTGGCGGGGGGGGGGGGGGCGAACTTCCCTGCCACAAAGTAAGCCGGAAGTGGGAGCAGGTACCTGTCAAAACCAGATACCCGCTCCCCCCCAAAAGGTGCCGAATGTGGTAGTGGAGGGGGGGGGGGGGAGGAGGCAGACAAGCGGAGCTTCCCTTTTTGGGTGGAGCATTGCTTTAAAGAGACTGTTACTTTACCCACTCAAAGACTCTTTTAGGGCTGATTCACACTAGCGCTACTCTCTGAAGTGAGAGAGTCTTCAGAGAGCATTTGATAGGCAGTGAGTAGGCGTTGCTCTCACTCTGATGTTCATGACGATACACCATATGTAAAAATACTTTACGCGTGGGACACTATGTATTCATTCGCATTTGCACTTGAGCAAGGGGGATGGGAGTGCTTAAAAAAAGAATTACATTTTATTATTTATTTTGTTTAAATTTATTTTTTACACTGTCCCTTTTTTTGTTGGATCAAAGCCTGATTCTAAAAGGGACAATAATCACAGTAGGTTAGTAAGTTCTAAATATTCACTGTTTCCATAGGTTTAAAAAATATGGCAGACTATAAGAATTTCTTGTGAACATAAGCGTGCGCACACGGTGTGCCGGGGGTGCCTAGGCACACCCTAATCACCCCATGAGCATTAGCATTATCGCTCTGTGTGCCGGCAGGAAGAAAAGAAAGATCTCCCTCTTACCGGCTCTGCCATAAGAGAAGTGTTTACGTACTTCTTTCACTGTGCTGGCAGGGCGATCAAAGTGCCAGGGGCATATACATGTAGACACACACAGGTTTGAGCTTCATGGTGCACACTCTAATGCAATACGCTACGCACACCTATGCTTGTGAAGATGGGATTGATTTACGAAAGGCAAATAAGCTTTTCACTTTTCAAGGGAACCTTCCCTGGAGCTTACTGAATTTACTCACTTTGCAAAGAACATCCAATCATGTGCAAGAAAAAAAAACTGCTTGCACATAATTGGATTATGGAAGTTATGGGAGTATTATCTCATTCACAAAGTAATAGGGATAATTCCTGTGCAAAGTACAACTTCCCTTGCAAAAATAACGCCTTTAGTAAATAATCCTCTGTGTGTTAACATATGGATAAAAGCAAACTTTAGCCAATGTTTGAGCATGTTTAGCGTTTTCAGTGAATTACTTTAGGTTAGAATTAGTACTGGATTAATGCTGGTCATAGACGGAGTGATTTTCTTTCCTGCAACCACGCGCTGCAGGAAAAAAAACTGCTTGATTCCCACATCAACACCGACTGCAGAGCCATCGTGTTCTCCCAGCGGAGAACACTGTGACTGCTGCTAGCAGCTATAATAGCCGCTAGTAATAACCATATGTAAAATCTGACAGGCTGGTTGCACCCAAGTTAATCGAGCGATCAACTTGGGTACATTCAGCCTGCCCGTACATGGTTCAAATCTCAGCTGGTCCCTGCTGAACCAGCCGAGATTCAAACTGTCTATGGCCGGCTTAAGACTAGACAAGGTCCTGCTCAGATTAACGCTCTGGTCCCACTTTCCCATCAAACCACCTTCCTTATCCTTTTCATGACTAAGCCCATTTCTGACATTTGGTGTTTACAAGTTAAAATGCAGATTTTTTGCTAGAAAATTACTTAGAAACCCAAAACATTATATATATATATTTTTTAGCAGAGAATCTAGAGAATAAAATGGCGATTGTTGGAATATTTTATATCACACAGTATTTGCGCAGCTGTGTTTTAAACGCAACTTTTTTGGAAAAATTTACTTTCATGAATTTTAAAAAAATTAAAAAGCAAAGTTAGTCCAATTTTTTTGTATAATGTAAAAGATGATGTTACGCCGAGTAAATAGATACCAAACATGTCATGCTTTATAATTGCCCGCACTCGTGGAATGGCGACAAACTACGGTACCTTAAAATTTCCATAGGCAACACTTTAATTTTTTTTACGGCTACTAGGTTAGAGTTACAGAGGAGGTCTACGGCTATAATTATTGCTCTCGCTCTGAGGATCGCGACGATACCTCACATGTGTGATTTGAACGCCGTTTTCATATGCGGGCGTGACTTCCGTATGCGTTTTCTTTGCCGCGCGAGCTCGCGGGGACAGGGGCGCTTTAATTTTTTTAATTTTTTTTTCTTATTTATTTTATTTATTTTTATAATTAAAAATAGTGTTTTTAAAAAAAAAAAAATTGATCACTTTTATTGCTGTCACAAGGAATGTAAACATCCCTTGTGACAGTAATAAGTGGTGACAGGTACTCTTTATGGAGAGATCGGGGGTCTAAAAGACTCCCAATCCCTCCTTTGCACTTCAAAGTATTCAGATTGCCAAAAACGGCGATTCTGAATACTGTATAGTTTTTTAAATTCGGCGCCATTGGCAGCCGAGTAACCCGGACGTGACGTCATGACGTCGCTTCCGTGGTTACAGGGAAGAGAAAAGATCAAAGCCGTTCGCGGCTTTGATTCAGTCTCTCTCTAGCCGCCCGAGGTGGCGGATCGTGGATCGGGTCTCCCGGTGGGACGGGAGGCCCGGTAAGAGCGGCGGCGGGAGGGGGATGTCCCCTCCCACTCCTCCGGTATAACCACCGAGCGGCTTTTAGCCGCATCGGTGGTTATACCTGGAAAGCCAATCGCCGGCTCTAAACAACGGTTACGGGATGATGCCTGCAGCTGCAGGCATCATCCCGGTATAACCCCGAAAGCCGAGGACGCATATATGCGTCCGCTCGGCGGGAAAGGGATATTATGCATACCCTGATCACATATTCCAATAATTTAAGAAAAATTGTACACAAATTATTAAGTCAAAGAGATCTTCATCTGTATCACCGCTTTATTTTCTGATAATGGACTGTAAACTATTTTACCTCCTGTATTTATATCAAAAACTGGCCATAGATGGATAGTTTTTTTGATCAGCCAGACGCCTAAACCAAAAAAAAAAAACGGAAACAATTCCACCATCTACGCATTCAGGGTTGCCAATTGTCCATAACAGCTTGTAAAATTCTGTCTTTTTTTTTGCCTGTTTGTAACTGTCCATGAAAGGGCAACAAGTACCTGTAAAATATTTGCCTGTGGTCGGCGTTAAAACTGTGCATGCACAGTTCCAAAGCCAGCCAAATGCTACTGCTCGAGGCAAGCGGCGAGGCAGGTTGGGTTTGTGCCTGCTTATGATTAGTGATGAGCCGAACACCCCCGGGTTCGGATTGCACCAGAACCCGCGAACGGACCGAAAGTTCGCACGAACATTAGAACCCTATTAAATACAATGGATGCGAACGTTCGGATTCTAAAGTGCTAATTATAACGACTATTATCCATGTTATTGTCCTAAACAGAGTTTGGGAACCCGGGTTCTGCACCAGGGGACATGTATCAATGCAAAAAGAAGTTTTAAAAACGGACGTTTCCCGGGAGCAGTCATTTTAATGATGCATAAAGTGAAAAAAAAAAAGTCAAATATTCCTTTAAATATTGTACCTGGGGGGTGTCTAAAGTATGCCTGTGAAGTGCCACGTGTTTCCCGTGTTTAGAACTGTCCCTGCACAAAATTACATTTCTAAAGGAAAAAAAAGCCATTTAAAACTGCTTGCGGCTTTAATGTAATGTTTGGTCCCGGTAATATGGATTAAAATCTTTAAGAAAAATGGCATAGCTACCCCATCACCCCCCCCCTACCCCAGCCCATTACCAGCCCCTTTGGGTCTTGTATGGATATTAAGGGGAACCCCGCACACAAAATAAAAAAGGCCCTATATACTCTGAACAGCCGTATACAGGCTGTAGGTTTGTTCTTATGTAGAATCTGTTTGTAATTTTGAACAGCTACATTGTTTAAGTGTAGCTCCAGCCCAAATACCTATTTTTAAGCTTTTTGGAAAACATAGGGAAGGGTTATCACCCCTGTAACATTTGTTTTGCTGTCTGTGCCCCTGTTCAGAACATTTCACCTCACTTTGCGTCCCAATGACAACTGTTTTTGAAATGTGGTGTTTTTATTGAAACAAGGATTGGTGATAAAGCATCAGTAGAGAGGAAACACCTTTCTCCCATATTAATTCTTACAGGAGTGAATTTTCCTTCCAAGGGGTAGATTTCCTCTCACTTCCTGTTGTCTTCTTCCGTTTGCAAGTAGTAGTCGTTTGTAAGTTGGATGTTTGAAAGTAGGGACCTGCCGTATATACTCTGCAGAAATTGGCCCCTTAGGTGTTGGTGTTGGCACAACACTGTAAGCACTCACAGTTACTCTTGGTGGGTGCTGGAACGCCCTGCTGTCAACTATTATATCAGGAATTGTAATAACATATAATTGTTGAACAGTGGTAGTAAAAATTGGGCCTTTGATGGTGGTGCTGGTGCCACAACACTGTAAGGCCTGACAGTTACATTTGGTGGGCGCAGCAATGGGCCCTGCTGTGAATTATTAGATCAATAATTATAATTGCATGCCCCTGTTGAACAGGGGCTGAAAAATTGGGCCTTAGGCACTGGTGGCACAACACTGCAACCCCTCACAGATACTGTACTTGGAGCACAGCAATGAGGCCTGTTGCAAAGTATTGCATCAAAAATTGTAATTACACGCCCCTGTTAAACAGGGGCTGAAAAATTGGGCCTTAGCCACTGGTGGCGTCACCCATAAACCAAAATGATCTTCCAAGCTATCATCATTAATCGTATCATTGAGGAGGAGGAGGAGGATAGCCAGTCAACATAACAGCACAGGCACTCAGCATCAGCATCAGTCTTGAAGGGATGTGACATTTTAAAATCAATTAGTCTGTTATATCAGCATCAGGTGTGTGGTAGCTGGTGGTGATCCAAGACTGGTTCATCTTGATGAAAGTCAGTCGATCAACCGAGTCGGTGGACAGGCGCACCCTGTGATCCGTGACAAATCCTCCAGCAGCACTGAATGTGCGTTCTGAAAGAACGCTGGATGCAGGACAGGCCAGTAGCTCAATTGCATACTGTGCAAGCTCTGGCCAGTGATCCATCCTCAAGACCCAGTAAGCCAGAGGATTTTCGGTGGGGAAGGTTTCCAAGTCTGACCTTGCCCCTAGGTATTCCTGCACCATGTATATCAGACGCTGGCGATGGTTGCTGGAACCGATCATACTTTGGGGCTGCGGACTAAAGAATTGTCTGAACGCATCGGTCAGACGGCCACCTTCCCCACCGCTCATTCTTTGACTGCCCGAAGCCTCAGCAACTCGTTGTCCAGGACCAGGAGTTTGTAACCTCCCAGTCTCTGGGAACGCGTTACACAGACCTTTCTGCAAGGCCTCCCGGAGTTGTCTCATCCTCTGCTCCCTCTGCGATGGTAACATAAGGTCTGCAACCTTACCCTTGTACCGTGGATCAAGGAGAGTGGCCAGCCAGTAATGGTCCCTCTCCTTGATCCGAAGAATACGAGGATCCTTCTGCAGACTTTGCAGGATCAGGGAGGCCATGCAGCGTAGGTTAGCTGAGGCATTCAGTCCGGAGTCCTCTGGGTCACTAAGGACGACATGATCCGCAGCCACCTCCTCCCAGCCACGTACAAGTCCACTGGTTTCTTGGGACTGTAAATCATCCCTAAAAGACTGCTGCTGATGATGCTGAGTGCCAGCCTCCACCTCCATGCTGACACAATCCTCCTCCTCCTCCTCTTCCTGTGCGATGGGTGGGACAGAAGGAACACTGTCTGGGTAAAGGGGGCCTTGAGAGGCAAGGAAGTCCTCCTCTTCCTGCCTCTGTTCTGCCTCAAGTGCCCTGTCCATTATTCCACGCAGCGTGTGCTCCAACAGGTGGACAAGAGGTACAGTGTCACTGATGCATGCACGGTCACTGCTCACCATCCTCGTGGCCTCCTCAAATGGTGCCAGGACAGTGCATGCATCCCTGATCATGCCCCACTGGCGTGGTGAAAAAAACCTGAGCTCCCCTGACCCTGTCCTGGTGCCGTAGTCGCACAGGTACTCATTGATGGCCCTCTGCTGCGTGTGCAGCCGCTGCAGCATGGCCAACGTTGAGTTCCACCTGGTGGGCATGTCACATATAAGGCGGTTCTTGGGCAGGTTCAACTCCTTTTGCAGCTCAGCCAGGGGAGCACTGGCATTATAAGATCTGCGGAAATGCACACAGACTTTCCTGGCCTGCCTCAGGACATCCTGTAAGCCCGGGTACCTGCCCAAGAACCGCTGCACCACCAGGTTAAGGACGTGAGCCATACAGGGCACATGGGTCAGTTGTCCCTGTCGGAGGGCGGAGAGGAGGTTGGTGCCATTGTCGCAAACCACCATTCCTGGCTTAAGCTGGCGTGGCGTCAACCACCTCTCGGCCTGCCCCTGCAGAGCAGACAGGACCTCTGCCCCAGTGTGGCTCCTGTCCCCCAAACACACCAGCGCAAGCACGGCATGGCATCTTTTTGCCTGCGTACTTGCGTAGCCCCTTGAACGCCTACGGAGCACCGCTGGTTCCGAGGACAAACCACAGGAAGAGGCCATGGAGGAAGAAGAAGAGGAGGGGGTGGAGGAGATCGGTGTGTCACAACCAGTAGTAGCATTTTGGAGGTGTGGCGGTGGAACAACCTCCAACACTACTGCACCTTGTCCTGCATCCTTCCCAGCTGCCAAAAGAGTGACCCAATGGGCCGTGAAAGAAAGGTAACGTCCCTGTCCATGCCTGCTGGACCATGAGTCAGCGGTAATATGCACCTTACCGCTGACCGCCCTGTCCAGCGAGGCCAAGACATTGCCTTCCACATGCCTGTAGAGAGCCGGAATCGCCTTCCGTGAGAAAAAGTGGCGTTTGGGAACCTGCCACTGAGGAACCGCACATTGCACAAACTCACGGAAGGGGGCCGAGTCTACCAACTGAAAAGGCAGCAGTTGAAGCGCTAGCAATTTAGCCAAGCTAGCATTCAACCGCTGGGCATGTGGATGGCTGGGAGTGAACTTCTTTCGACGGTCCAGCAGCTGGGGCAGGGAAATTTGCCTGCTAGAATCGGACGTCGGTGTACTGCTAGCAGAGTGGCCGCAAGTACTTGGCTGTGACACACCTAATTCTACACCTTCATTCCTCTCAGTGCAGGTTTCAGAGAGGACTGATGGTATAGTGGGGTTGGAGATCCCAGCTGATGCGGTGCAAGGAGAGGTCCGCTTTGTTCTTTGGTGTGGGTCTTTAAGGTAGGCTTACCAACGAGCTGCATGGCAGGTCAACATATGTCTGATCAAGCATGTGGTGCCCAAGCGGCTGATGTTTTGGCCACGCGATATACGCTTGAGACATATGTTGCAAACAGCAGCTGTGCGATCTGATGCACTCGCCTCAAAAAAGGCCCACACCAAAGAACTTTTTGAATGACGGGCAGAGGCAGCGCCCTGCACAGGCGGAGCTCTGCGGTGTGATTCCGTCGGTGTGCTGCCCATACGCTGGCCACCCAAGGGCATCCTGCCTCGTTGGAGATGTGCCTCCTCCTCATCCTCCTCCTCCTCCTCTCTCCTATTAGGCACCCACGTGGAGTCAGTGACCTCATCATCCCCTCCCTCCTCATCACTGGAGCCAATCTGGCAGTATGCTGCAGCTGCTGGAGCATGACTGCCAGATTGGTGTCCTTCTTGAGCATCCCCTCTCTCTGCTCTCACGCTACTGCCTTCCTCTAGCTGGGTATCATCATCAGATCCTTCGAAACGCTGGGCATCCTCCTGGAGCATGTACCCAACACTGTGCTCAAACAGTTCGGGGGACTCCTCAGGAGGAGGACATGGTGGGTCTAGGGAAGGAGTGACTAATGATGACATTGATACCAGAGAAGAGGACGCTTTGGCAGCTGCTTTGCCAGTACCCTGAGCCTGGGTGAGAGAGGATGAGGAGGATGAGGTGGGCTTGGTCATCCACTCTACCAAGTCTTCGGCATGATGTGGCTCAACATGTCCAGCTGCCGAAAAGAAGGACAAGCGTGTCCCATGGCCACGTGCTGATGACAATGCACCGCGTCCACGACCAGCACTGTTGCCCCCAGACACAGAGCCTGCTTGCCCTCTTTTTTTGCCTCCTGACTGTCTGCCTCTCCTTGTTTGCCTTCCAGACATTTTAATGGATGGCCTGCAGGGAGATGGGAAAAACAGCAATAAGGGCTACCTTCAGGTGTATACTGTGCAGGAGGCTTAGCAACAAAGACACTGACACTGTCCCCTGCCTATCCTTCTCTGTCCCTAAACACAAGGATTTGCAATATGCTTCAGCAAGATGGGTTTAGCACAAAATAGCACACTGATAGTTTCCCCGAGTGTCCTTCCCTGTCCCTAAACTCAAGGATTTCAAATATGGTTCAGCAAGATTGGTTTAGAACAGAATAGCACACTGACAGTTTCCCCGAGTGTCCTTCTCTGTCCCTAAACTCAAGGATTTCAAATATGGTTCAGCAAGATTGGTTTAGCACAGAATAGCACACTGATAGTTTCCCTCACTGTCCTTCTCTGTCCCTACAAACAAGATTTAGCACAGAATAGCACACTGATAGTTTCCACGAGTGTCCTTCTCTGTCCCTAAACTCAAGGATTTCAAATATGGTTCAGCAAGATTGGTTTAGCACAGAATAGCACACTGATAGTTTCCCTCACTGTCCTTCTCTGTCCCTACAAACAAGATTTTGCACAGAATAGCACACTGATAGTTTCCACGAGTGTCCTTCTCTGTCCCTAAACTCAAGGATTTCAAATATGGTTCAGCAAGATTGGTTTAGCACAGAATAGCACACTGATAGTTTCCCTCACTGTCCTTCTCTGTCCCTACAAACAAGATTTAGCACAGAATAGCACACTGATAGTTTCCACGAGTGTCCTTCTCTGTCCCTAAACTCAAGGATTTCAAATATGGTTCAGCAAGATTGGTTTAGAACAGAATAGCACACTGACAGTTTCCCTCACTGTCCTTCTCTGTCCCTACAAACAAGGTTTAGCACAGAATAGCACACTGACACTTTCCCTCACTGTCCTTCTCTGTCCCTACAAACAAGGTTTAGCACAGAATAGCACACTGATAGTTTCCCCAAGTGTCCTTCTCTGTCCCTAAACTCAAGGATTTCAAATATGGTTCAGCAAGATTGGTTTAGAACAGAATAGCACACTGACAGTTTCCCCGAGTGTCCTTCTCTGTCCCTAAACTCAAGGATTTCAAATATGGTTCAGCAAGATTGGTTTAGCACAGAATAGCACACTGATAGTTTCCCTCACTGTCCTTCTCTGTCCCTACAAACAAGATTTAGCACAGAATAGCACACTGATAGTTTCCACGAGTGTCCTTCTCTGTCCCTAAACTCAAGGATTTCAAATATGGTTCAGCAAGATTGGTTTAGCACAGAATAGCACACTGATAGTTTCCCTCACTGTCCTTCTCTGTCCCTACAAACAAGATTTAGCACAGAATAGCACACTGATAGTTTCCACGAGTGTCCTTCTCTGTCCCTAAACTCAAGGATTTCAAATACGGTTCAGCAAGATTGGTTTAGAACAGAATAGCACACTGACAGTTTCCCTCACTGTCCTTCTCTGTCCCTACAAACAAGGTTTAGCACAGAATAGCACACTGACACTTTCCCTCACTGTCCTTCTCTGTCCCTGCAAACAAGGTTTAGCACATAATGACACACTGACACTCTCCCTACCTATCCTTCTCTGTCCCTAAACACAAGGAATCCAGGATTAGTAAAGGAAAAAAATGACACTGTCCCTGCCTATGCTTCTCTTTCCCTGCTCCGGAACACACTACACAAGGCCGCCGCGCTGGCGGCCTTTTATAGTGTGGGGCGTGTACTAAACCCCCTCAGCAATAATTGGCCACAGGCATCCTGCCTGTGGCCAATCATTGCTCTCCTCGCTGCCGGCGCTGTGATTGGCCAAGCATGCGGGGTCACAGTGCATGCTTGGCCAATCACAGTGCCTGGATGACACTGCGATGGCGTAGTGCATTGTGGGCCGTTCGCGTCACTCGAATTTGGCGCGAACGGCCCAAATCGTTCGATCTTCGTTGAACGATCGAACAGCCGATGTTCGAGTCGAACGTATGTTCGACTCGAACACGAAGCTCATCCCTACTTATGATGTCATGGCACACATCGGGCATGTGAATAAAAGTCATGCTTGTTCCCGCCAGCTGTCTTTCCATTTCACAGAAGCCAGTGGAGTCTCTTGCCTTGTGGTCACTCTGCCTGCTGCTGCCCAGCCCTGGCCCCTGTCTGCTTGTCCAGTGTGCTCACCAGAAGGTCCACCCATCATGCTAAAAGTACCATACTAGCAGCTAGCTTGCTCTGCAGGGGCAATATGGAGCAGTCTCCCTGTGGAAAGTTTGGAGCAGTCTCTCTCTCTCCGTGGGGTCAATGGGAGCAGTTTCCCTTTCTGTGCCTGTGGGCAATGTGGAGAAGTCTCTCCTTTTCTTGAGGAGCAGATTGGAGCAGTCTCTCTCTCCCTGGGGGCAATATGGGAGCAGTCTCTCTCTTTCTATAGGAGAAAATTGGAGCAGTGTCTGGGGGCAATAGCAGTCTCTCTATCTGGGCCTGGGACAATGTGGAGCATTCTCTCTCAGGGGGAAAAATGAAAATTATCAGTCTCTTTTTCTTTGAGGGCAATATGGAAGGAGTCTCTCTCTGGGTCTGGGGACAATGTGGAGCAGTCTCTGTGGCCTGTGAGGACAGTCTCTCTGATGGGGCAGTCTTTCGCTCCCTCTGTGAAGACAGTTGCTCTTTGTGCCCTTGGGAGGGGGGGCAGGGGAAGAAGGGACTGGGGCTGTTGGAGATGGATAGGACTTTAGAGCCAGTCAGACCTTTCTTGTCCGCAGGTCGCTGGAAGTGGGGTGTCCAACTGATGGAAATCAGCCTTTATATTTGAGAGTGTTTTGGGTGGGCTTCGTTGGCATTATGTTTTATTCTAGGGTTTTTCACCTTCTTGCTCTTTGTTCAGTTACCTTCTCCTGGACTCTCGCCTACTAATGCCACAGATATTAACCAGTCTGTTCAACAGCCACCTTCGGTTAAGTTAACCGCACCAATAACACTCAGTTGCCTGCCTACAAGCACCACTGCTGCCTGCAAACTCGTGAAACATTTAGTGACAGCCTTAGGATTGAATATACAGCTACATCTTATGTTATGTTATTGTTTTCCCCAATATTTTGTTAGCTTTGCCTGGACTCTCACCCACCACTGGAACTGTATTTGACCAACGTCCTCGTTCCTTGCCTTATTGGATCATGTCACTGCACTGGGCTAACAGCCTGCCTACAAGCCCACTGCTACAAGGTCTGGTGACAGTCTCAGGATTGAGTATACAGCTACATCTAATAAGTACCTTCTTTTTTTTTTTTTCATTGTTATATGTGTCATAATAGGGTTTCTCCACCCTTGTGCTGGTAGCTTTTCTTGGACACTTACCCACTGCCACCATTGCTATTGACCAGTCTATTCAAGTGCTACCTTGGATCAAGTTAATTGCCTTCTACGACAGTCTGTATATTCAGATCTGTCCTCTGATAACTATATGCCAGTTTTCAAAGCCTCATTTTTTTTTTGTGTGTCAATTTTGTTTATATGTGTGGGAGTCAGACCAATCTGATTTTTTTTTTCAGTCCTAGAAAACAGTCAACGCATTGAAAAGCCAGCTGTATGGCGCTACAGCCTGTACTACCACCACCAAAACCAGATAAGACAACATGATCTACTAAATAAATGGTTTTGTGGTCTGACTATGGGTAGACACCTAATTTGACGCACCTCATCCCAAATTTTTATGACAAAACATGAGAAGAAAAGTGGACAGGACTATAACGGTGCTATTGACATGGTACTGAACACAGTGGAAGACTCAATTACCAATTGGTAAAATTATATTTTTTTATTAACAATTTATACAAAGTTTGTAAAAATGATGAGTAGTATCACACATCTCATAGTAGGGTAAATTCAAAAAGATGGTGGTTGTATCAATATTTGACTGAGAGGATCATACAGAGTCCAAACATGTTTCGTCCTTCAGGGCTTCATCAGGGGAAGTATATCTCAGATATCCAAACAGATGAATAACTGACCCTAACTCCTTATGTGCCCGTGTCTGAGTTTGTGAGGACTGGTGCGCAGCAGTGTTGCCAACCGTACGTAGATTTACGTACGGCACGTGAATTTAACCCCTTTTTCGGGGTGTACGTTAATGTCCGCTATGGGCACCGGCGCCCATAAAAAAGATGGCCACGAGCCGGCCATACAACTGCGCATGCGCCGTTCCGATGCCGGCCGAGCGCAGGGAAATTTGTTCACGCTCGGCCGGGCGGCGCACGTGCAGTAACGTGATGGCGCCGCTGGCGCCATTTTTGAATACACCGTGGCGACGGTGGCGTGACCACAGCGGCTGGCGCAAGCCACTCATCATCATAGATGGAGGAGCGAGCGGCGGAGCACTGACAGGGGTGGGAGGAGAGGACAGACAGACAGACTCGAGGTGAGTGAAACTGAGGGGGTCAGTGAGTGAGCCTGGACATACTGGGAGCGTGAAGCCGTGCCATGCAGGGGACACAGAGACTGATGTGCTCTGTCCACCATATTACTTATCGAAATCATCAGTGTGCTGTGTCCTCCTCCGGCTCCTGTGCACCTTTCACCTCTCCACAGGTCAGGGGTGAGGAGGGCACCATCATGTCCGCAGAGTGTCTCCACCGGCACCTCCTGTAGTATGTCCGCAGCCTCTGTCCACCTCCTGTAGTATGTCCGCAGCCTCTGTCCCCCTCCTGTAGTATGTCCGCAGCCTCTGTCCACCGCCTCTGTCCCCCTCCTGTAGTATGTCCGCAGCCTCTGTCCACCTCCTGTAGTATGTCCGCAGCCTCTGTCCACCTCCTGTAGTATGTCCGCAGCCTCTGTCCACCTCCTGTAGTATGTCCACAGCCTCTGTCCACCTCCTGTAGTATGTCCGCAGCCTCTGTCCCCCTCCTGTAGTATGTCCGCAGTCTCTGTCCCCCTCCTGTAGTATGTCCGCAGCCTCTGTCCCCCTCTTGTAGTATGTCCGCAGCCTCTGTCCCCCTCCTGTAGTATGTCCGCAGCCTCTGTCCACCTCCTGTAGTATGTCCACAGTCTCTGTCCAGTGTCCACCTCCTGTAGTATGTCTGCAGTCTCTGTCCACTTCCTGTATCGTGTCCGCAGCCTCTGACCATCTCTTGTCATGTCTACAGTCTCTGAGGGGATCCTAGAAAGGAGTCAAGAGTGAGAGTGCCGCCGGGATGGGGGTTACGGCCCAGGAAGAAACAGACGTGTGGACTAGGGAGAGGAGATCAGAGCCACCAAGCTGGAGCCGTCTGACTGAGCCCCACACTGTGCACCTGGGAAGAGGTAGGTGACAGTGCCGCCAGGCCATTCTGAGGGGGGGGGGGGGTCACTGATGTAAGGAGGTGAATGAATACAATAATGTAAGGGGGCACTGATATAAAGGTTTCCCCCTTATATTAGTATCCCCCCCCTTACCTTAGTGTATTCACTCTGTGGAAGGTGGTCTCTATTCACCAGAGCCCCCCTCCACATCAGAGTTCCCCCTTACATCATGATCTGCAGCGTTCCCCTTTACATAAGAGTTCCCTTGCACTGTAAGGGGGCATCCTGCAGACTCTGATGTAAGTGGGAACTCTGTGCTGGCTGGGTTATAGTAACCTAACCTTCATGTAAATTGAGAAATATGTTTTTTTACTTTTGTTTAACTTAAACACATTGATATTAGCATTAGCTGTGTGTTTATAGTTGAAATATTGATATTTGCACTGTTTAGCACTAAAAACAGTAATTTTAGGTACTTTTTTGCAGCGTCAGTAAAAAATGCGGCTCTGCCAGTAATCTTCATTATTTTTGCCAGTAAGAAATTGGTGGCGTTCAGAAATTTTGGCATCCTTGCCAGTAAATTTCACTTCAGGGGGTTGGCAACACTGGTGCGCAGTAACTTCTCTGATGAGCCTGGCGCGGCATCGCTGGTGACAGAGAGGCCTCCATTTCTCCCTTGAACGGATTTCTTTCTCTGACGGGCAAAGTGAGCGAAGGTAATTCACGTTCTATATTACCTAGTCAGTGGCAGTGACTATTCACCACTGGTGACAGCACAGTGGGCAGCAACAGAAGGGAAAGGATTGTGCCTCGATCTGTCCCCATTTTCCAAAGGAGAAAGATTGTTTTATTGCTTGGCAAGAAGAATAAAACTGAGTTGTACCTATTCACTGTGTGGAACTTGGGTTACTAAAGAAAAGGAGTCAGGGACGAAGGACTGGACTGGACTCTAGACACCTACACAAAAGCCCAATCTTCTGGCCTTCACCTCTTAGTTACGGAGGACATGGGCCGTGGTGTGTATCATCTCTCTCTCCCAGGTACCCCTAGACAACAGCCATATAACCGATAAAGCAAGGGAGAGGGGTGAGGCCGCTACACAAGTGATTGTGGTGAGCAGGCCCTGCCCCCCCCAAGGGTCTGAGCAAGAGGTGGTGGAACTGAGTTCCACCAAGTTCCCCCTGAAAAAAAGCCCTGAGTGTAAGACACTTAAATGGGCTGGTGTTGGCTGTAGTTCATACCCAGAAGTGGGTGGAGATTAAGAGGGCTGGTGTTGCTTTAGGTTACATCCAGAAGTTGGCTTATTTTAAAGGGGCTAGTGTGGCTGTAGGTTACACCTAGAAGTGGGTGAAATTTAAGAGGGCTAGCTTGGCCGTAGGTTACACTTAGAAGTGGGTGGATATTAAGAGATATTGTTTCGCTGTAGGTTTCCCACAAACGTGGGAAAACATTTTAAAGGGCTGTTTGACTGCAGATTAAAGTCTGAAACATTTAGAGCTGGTATTGGTAACACAACACATTTCAGGGCTTGTGTTGGTTGTAGGTTACAATATCTGCAGTTCCACTTTAGAAATGGAAGGGGCACCACCTCCTACCAAAAATACCTCACAAACAGGCATTGTTTCTTTTCAAGCTCATAGCTAACAGATGTTTCTAGTCAGTTGAGTTTAGAAGCCTTTTTTGGAATGAAAAAACATGGGTTCAGACCATGGGCGTCCGCTGTAATTTTTTCAGGGGGGGGGGGGCGCTTCGGCAGTGGCAATAGTCGCATTTAACCCTTTTTTCGACTGCTAGTGGGGGTTAAAAGCACCCCCCTCACGTTAAAATGTAAAAACGCCCCACTGTGCCCCTGCATCTTTCAATATCTCTTTGTCACTACTGTGTACCCCCTCTCCACAACTGCACCTCTGGACCCCTTTACATTACACAGCACCCCACAGCTCTGGACCCCTTTACATTACACAGCACCCCACAGCTCTGGACCCCTTTACATTACACAGCACCCCACAGCTCTGGACCCCTTTACATTACACAGCACCCTGCATCACTGGACCGCTTTACATTACACAGCACTCTGCACCTCTGGACCCCTTTACATTACACAGCACCCTGCATCACTGGATACCTTTACATTACACAGCACCCTGAATCATTGGACCCCTTTACATTACACAGCACCCTGCACCACTGGAAACCTTTACATTACACAGCACCCTGCATCAGTGGACCCCTTTACATCACACAGCACCCTGCATAAATGGACCCCTTTACATTACTGAGCACCCTGCATCACTGGAACCCTTTACATTACACAGCACCTGCACCCCTTTACATTACACAGCACCCTGCATCACTGGACTCCTTTACATTACACAGCACCCTGCATCACTGGAACCCTTTACATTACACAGCACCCTGCACCCCTTTACATTACACAGCACCCTGCATCACTGGACCCCTTTACATTACACAGCACCCTGGACTGTGCAGGAAATTAATACATGAATTACCATGACCAGTGCAGGACATTTACCCCCCTCCCCCCCGCCGCCATGCTGCATATTAAAAAAATCACAGACAGTCATCACAGTTAATAATCTTCAACCATACGGAATGCAGTCTGAAGATTATTAACTGTGAATGTGATGACTGTCTGTGATTTTTTTAATATGCAGCATGGCGGCGGGGGAGGGGGGTAAATGTCCTGCACTGGTCATGGTAACTCATGTATTAATGTCCTGCACAGTGCAGGACATTAATACATGAGTTACTATGACCAGTGCAGGACATTAATACATAAGTTACTATGACCAGTGCAGGACATTAATACACTGGTCATAGTAACTCATGTATTAATGTCCTGCACAGCACTGGTCATAGTAACTCATGTATTAATGTCCTGCACAGCACTGGTCATAGTAACTCATGTATTAATGTCCTGCACAGCACTGGTCATAGTAACTCATGTAACTCATGACTAGTGCAGGACATTTACCCCCTCCCCCGCCGGCACCGCCATGCTGCATATTAAAAAAATCACAGTCATCACATTTAAAAAATTTCAAACTGCATCATTCCGTATGGCATGCCATCGCCCATCTGCTTAATTTAGTTAGTGCTTACTTGGTTCCTCCTCGGCGGCGCTGGCTCCTCTAGCAGGCAGCTCTCTACGCTCCTCCCATCACAGTCCCAGCCATGAATGATAATCCCCTCCCGCCGTGAGTGACGTCTCGCCGACAGGACGGGCGCCGGGCGGGGCTGTAAACACTTAGGGGGAGCAGAGCAGCGTTGCAGCGCGATGATCATATTGGCTGGCGCCGGCAAACAGGGGCAGGCTGTGGGAGCGGAGTAAATGCAACAACACACTGACAGACATTGTCACACTGTCATCATCGGCGGCCATGGCCCACCGATGTGCGGGAGGCGGCCGTGGCTGAATGGTGTCATTTGTCAACACTCTTTTACAATTCCCTATGGAGCGTACGCCCATGGTCAGTGGCGGCTGGCGCTCAAAATTTTTGGGGGGGCGCAAACAAACTGAAAAAAAAAAATCAATTGCCGCCACTGTGCCCATTAAATGCAGCCACTGTGCCCAAATGCCACCAGTTTGCCCCCTCAAATACAGCCAGTTTGTTTCCATATACAGCCAGTTTGTTTCCATATACAGCCATTTAGTCCCCATATACAGCCAGTGTGCCCCCATATATATATAACCAGTGTGCCCCCATATATACAGCCAGTGTGCCCCCCATATACAGCCAGTGTGCCCCCCATATACAGCCAGTGTGCCCCCATATACAGCCAGTGTGCTCCCATATACAGCCAGTTTGTCCCCATATATATAGCCAGTTTGTCCCCATATATATAGCCAGTGTGTCCCCATATATATAGCCAGTGTGCCCCCATATATACAGCCAGTGTGCCCCCATATACAGCCAGTGTGCCCCCATATACAGCCAGTGTGCCCCCATATTAAGCCAGTTTGTCCCCATATATATATAGCCAGTTCCCCCCATATTCAGCCAGTTTGTCCCCCATATACAGCCAGTTCCCCCCATATTCAGCCAGCGTGTCCCCCATATACAGCCAGTTCCCCCCCAAATGCAGCCTGTTTGTCCCCCATATACAGCCAGTTCCCCCCATATTCAGCCAGTTTGTCCCCCATATACAGCCTGTTCCCCCCAAATGCAGCCAGCGTGTCCCCCATATACAGCCAGTTCCCCCCATATTCAGCCAGCGTGTCCCCCATATACAGCCAGTTCCCCCCAAATGCAGCCAGTTTGTCCCCCAAATGCAGCCTGTTCCCCCCCCAGCCCTGCACTTACCTTCCTCGGTCCACGCCGTCCTCGATGTGTTCTCCCACCCTCGATGTCGCTTCAGCCAATCAGGTTACCGGTAACCAGATCCGGTGAACCTGATTGGCTGAAACCTCCACACAGTCTTCTCCAAGGAATGCACCCCCGTGCGTACCTGGGAGGAGTTTTTGGAAGCCGAATACAGCGTGAGAGCTGTATTCGGAAAGCCTATCAGAGCTCTGATAGGCACTTCCAAGTTACACCCACCGCCGGCCACCGCTCTAATTCATATGGCCGGGGCCCACCAGGAGGCCGGCCATATGAATAGTGGGCAGCGCGGCAGCGGTGACAATACACATATTCATGCAATGCATGAATCTGTGTATTGTCTTTCAGTGGCGGTGCGGGAGCGAGAGGGGGCGGCTCTCAGGCGCCCTCTATGGACGCACCGCCACTGCCCATGGTTCAGACGGATGTTTAGAGGCATTTGAAACACCAAATGCCTGAAACAGCTTGTAAACGCTGCTAAACGTTGCAACTCACATTTAGCAGCGTTTCGTTTACAGTCGTTTTTCATTTTAACAAAATAAAAATAATTTTTTTTTTTTACAAACGCTTTTAGATGTGGCTAAACGCTGTATGTAAACGCGGCTAAATGGATGTTTGTAGATGCCGGTTTCTAGCTGTCAAGTTAAATCGTTTAGGAGAGGTTAAACAACGTCCCGTGTACATGAAGCCTTAAAGGGCTAATTTCACTTTATTTTGCTTGTGTTTTTGAAAGCAGAGCTGTCACTATTCTGGATAGGTTCACCCTTTGCTCTTGTGTTTATTATCACAGGGGCAGAAAGTGACACATTTCCCAAAACTTGGCAGTTGCCAGTAAAAAAACTTCAAATGGGGACACCTGTTCCACTGTACACTGCTGCAAGGTACTTCCTCGTTATTACAAAAAAAAAGGCGTTATCGACTCTTTATCCTGCTATGTCATGTTTTAATTGTGGTCGGTGCCACAGTTAGGAAGATTCACTCTCTATTTGGCTTGTTTACCATTATCACCAAAAGTGAAAGAAAATCCAGAACAGGAATATAGGGGAAAATTAAACCGGAGTTCCACTCAAAAGTGGAAGCTCCACTTATTAGCCTCCCCCCTCCGGTGCCACATTTGGTACCTTTTGAGGGGGGGGGTACCTGTTCTTGACAGGTACCCATCCCCACTTTTGAGAGATCGCTGCCGGGTTCCCTTGCTATGAATGGTGGTGGCAGCACCCAAAAGCCGATGGAAACATTGGTTGGGGTGCCGACATCACTGGATTCCAGGACAGGTGAGTGTCCTAATATTACAGTATGTGTAGCTGCTGACTTAAAATTTTTCCTCTTTAAGAATTGAGGTTGGAAAAAAATTCTGATCTTAGTGGCTACCTGGGATTATTAAAGGGAAATTTCTCCAATTGGACACAAGTTATAAAAAATGATGGGTTACAATAACCTGCCCTTACTTTATCCAGAATGAAAGATATACATTTATTTGCCTTTATGAAATGTGCACTGAAAACCGTAATTGTGTAAGTTCTAGAAAAGTCAGTAAAAACATGGCTGTATCAGTAAATTTTTGGTGTTGTGTCAGTAAAAATCACTTTGTGAGGTACCCTGGATGTGTGATTAGGTTTGTTACAAATCGAAATTTGGAAAACTTTTCGTTATTTGGAGATTCAGATGTATCTGATACTCCAAATCACAGTAGTAACAAATTTCTACTAATCCAAAATAAATTATAATGAAATAACGATTTATTTTGTTTCATTCAGACCTGTGTTAATGTTTGAAGCATCCAAAATAATGTAACAACATGATCTGAATTGATACAGATCTATTTAGTTTTTATGTTGTATTAACATTTTTCTTTATTATAAAAAATGTACTACATATGAAATAGAAACATATTGCAGTAAATATATATAAGGCTGCTTTCATACTGCAAAAAATGCTGCAAAAACACATATGCGTTTTTGCCATGTTTCTGTGTTTTTGATGCATTTTATTCAATGGAGCAGTGTGAAAGCAGCCTTATGCCACGTACACACGATCGGTTTTTCCATCGGTATAAAAAAAAGAACATGTTTTAAATTTTACCGATGGAAAAAAAAAGATAGCAAATTCCGATCGTCTATGGGGAACTCCATCGGAGAAAAAACCCACGCATGCTCAGAATCAAGTCGACGCATGCTCAGAAGCATTGAACTTCATTTTTCTCGGCTCTTCTGAGTGTTTTACGCCACGGCGTTTGGGACGGTCGGATTTTTGACTGATGGTGTGTAGGCAAGACTGATGAAAGTCAGCTTCATCGGAATTCCGATGGAAAAATACATCGGATTTTATTCCATCGGAAATCCGATCATGTGTACAGGGCATCACTGTATTTATTGCAACATTATTATTATTATTATTATTAGAATAAGAAGAATTTCTGAGAAAGGTGAAATAAGGCATAGGTAGAAGATACTGAATTTCAGAAAAGAGGGATATAGTAATCTCAAATTGAAATCTAAAAAGATGCCCCCCTTAACAAAATTATGAATATCCGCAGTTTATCTTCGGTTCTCACGACTATATCTCACATCCATGGTCATTGTCTAAGTATGGGGAGAGGTTTCAGCTGTATTATCCTTTCCCTACATAATATATATCTTTTTTTTTAATGCTTTATTTTGACAGTGTTCATTGATATACATTTTTTAGAACATTCTCCTTGACTTTGCTCCTGATGAATGGATATAATTCCATGAAACACGTCAAGCTTTTAGATGCTACATTCAGATGCTTACAATGAGCTTTCAGGTGTGTAGAAGAACATGGATTCTTAATCTATTCTTACCAATGTTTGGATGGTTTTGCCTACATTATTCATGTTGGGTTCTATTTTATATGAGAATATGAATTGATAAATTTTGCATATTGCAAGCCCTGTACCATTACCATGTTTGTTCACTTGTAAAAATAAGAACTTATTTGTTATTATTAATTTTATACTTGCATGTGTGCCATGAGTATGTGCATTGTTACATGGAATAAATACAATGTTATCAGTACATAGTGTCCTTGTTGCTTTCCTGCTGCATGCTTCATTTAAATTCTCAACCTTTCTCTTTTTACTATGAATATCGCTATGTTTTTTGAGGCAGTAACAAAACGATGCAAGAGATTGACTTGACAACAAATATTGGTGACAATGTAACCAAACAAGAAAAGAGGGCCCTCAATGAATTACATAGGAGAAAAGAGATTGTTGTTAAAGACTGATAAAGATGGTTATGTGGTTCTCCTTACTGAAGGATATTATGTAGGTAAAAATCAAGAGACAACTGTAAGATGTGGGTTGTTATAAGGAAAAAAAAGTGAAAATCCTTTCCCACTGTTGACACAGAAATGACATTGGAAAATTTCAAAGTGCATATATTGGAGTTTTGAAGAAAAGTTACTTTGAATTTATGAAAGCTGTGATATACAATATATAGTATCTATATTCTAGAAAAACTCCCAAAAGTGCATAAAAATATGAAAACTTCCCCACGGGAATCTAATTATTTTGGCTATTGGAATGTCCTCTAATCATAGAATAGGAGAATATATTGACAGGGTGCTAAAAGATTTGATCACAAATCTCTCCTTCTATGTCCAGGATAGCAGAGATCTCCTGAGAATTCTTATACAGTTGGAACACAGGGGTTGATTTACTAAAGGCAAATAGACTGTGCACTCTGCAAGAGCAGTTGCTCCAGAGCTTAGTAAATGAGGTAAAGCTTCAATTTGCAAAGATTACCCAATCACGTGCAAGGAAAATTAAAAAAAAACATTTTTCCTTGCACATGATTGGATGATGGAAATCAGCAGAGCTCTCCTTCATTTACTAAGCTCTAGGGCAACTGCACTTTGCAAAGCACACAGTCTATTTGCCTTTAGTAAATCAACCCCACTGTCTCAATTGATGTAGAATCACTGTATGTAAGAGACTATAATGTTGATTCCTCATAGAGTAAGTATGGAAGTGTTGGAGTTCTTTTGAAATTGTTATGACCAGATATGGAGTTCCAGAATAAGTTTGTCTTGGACCTTTAGAAATGCAGTTTGGAAAATAATGTTTTTCAAGAACATGCCCCTTGGGTGCCTCCCCTATAACCCTACCCCACTCCATGCAACCTCAGTTTTTTGTTACTGTCCTGAGGTTATAAACATCATCTCCTTCACAGAGAAATCACTTTTATCTTAACCATTTTATTTATTTTTTTATATTATCTTCAAATTCTATAATCAACTCCTCACTGCCCTGTAATTCCACAATCAGGAGCGGTGGATCCAGACTGGCACAACCTCTGTAAACGAGTGCAATGCATTGTAGTGAGCCGCAGGGTGCTATACAGGTCCAGGGCCATAGTCCATCGCTATGTGTGGGTGAAGCATGGACTTTATATACAGTTCAGCATCATGGACAGGTAAAGTTGTATGTATAGAAAAAGAAAATGGACTTTGTAGGCACATGAAAAAGTAATAAAGATTATTTAATATTTCATAAAGTAGTACAATTTTTTTTACATATAATGCATCCAATGGAATACACAGTAACAATGTTAAAAAAGGAAGCGATCCTCTTTTGATCGCGAAACATGTTGAGACACTTTTAGCATTCAAGAACTTCATGGTTACTCACCAAGGAGATACTCTTTTCGTCACACCGGCGTGGGCATTTATGCTATTATCCCCGCAGCGAGTGGAGATTATGTATTAGTATCTTCTTTGGTCAATCACGTGATTCTTCTCTTTTTTAACATTGTTACTATGTATTCCATTGGATGCATTATATGTAAAAAAAAAAGTTTACTACTTTATGAAATATTAAATATTCTTTATTACTTTTTCATGTGCCTACAAAGTCCATTTTCTTTTTCTATACGTTCAACTTAACCATTCAGGATGTGACACATTTGTTCAATTGGGTGTTAATTACCACCCAAGGGCATTCGTAATCAAACCATTCAATCGTGGACAAGTAAGACAGGTTCACCCTGTGTTTTTCTAACCATTTCTGCTAATCCCTGTGGTGATATTTGAATTGTATTCACTACAGTGTAGAATTTTCAAATTTGGCCCTAAAACTCAACAATTTAGAGCGTAGTCTTAGGTGGATGACAAGGTATATGATATCACACCACAGGTTGCACATTTTACCACCACATCCACCTAGGGCCCTTATAAGGTCCTCAAGTGATTCCTCATGCTCCTTAAAGCAGAGGTCCGCTTAAAAAAAATATATATTAAAAGCCAGCAGCTCCAAATACTGCAGCTGCTGACTTTTAATAAATGGACACTTAATATAGTGTGTCCCTCGCACTACTGTGAGTAAAAATTAATGTTAAAATAAACAGATACTAGTGATAAATATCAAAAAGCAGCAAAACCTAAAGTGTTCACAAAAATCAATATAAATCAAATAAAGTGGTCTCGCGCTATATAGTATAATCACCAAAACACTAAAGTCCTGTACACACGATCGGATTTCCTATGGATTTTAAACCGATGGATTTTTCCATCGGAAATCCGATGAAGCTGACTTCCATCAGTCTTGCCTACACACCATCAGTCAAAAAACCGATCGTCCCAAACGCCGTGACGTAAAACACTCCGACGAGCCAAGAAAAATGAAGTTCTATGCTTCTGAGCATGCGTCGACTTGATTCTGAGCATGCGTGGGTCTTTTATCCGATGGAGTTCCCCACAGACGATAGTAATTTGCTATCGTTTTTTTTCCATCGGATAAATTTAAAACATGTTCTATTTTTTAACACTGATGGAAAAAAGACTGATGGGGCTCATAAACGATCGGTTTGTCCGATGAAAACAGTCCATCGGACTGTTTTCATCGGTAAAACCGATCGTGTGTACAGGGCTTTAGTAGTTGGACTATTGAGAAGTCCTCAAAGCTGTATATAAATGTCCAAACGTACTACACCATTGTAAGCATCCTTTTCTCTCCTTCCCTACCTTTATATCCCACATATCCGAGTACATTAGGTTGCACTCGTGGAAGTAACGGTAACTCACGGGACTAGTGAAGAGTCCAAGAAAAGGCTGGGGGACCACTTTGCCAGAGGTTGGATCATCTAATCAATGCGAGTTACAACATCTAATGAGGTGAGAGTTCTGAGAGACCAGTCTTTGGACACTTACTATTGCTCATAGGATTCAGTCTCATCCATTTGTTACAATATACAATATATCTATTGGAAGATATTTTCTTTCATTATCCATTGATACTGTGGGACTACAATTTATCTCTTTATTTATGTAGTGTAATTGATACTCTTATTCAGCACGGATTTGAGTTTTTGGACATTTATATACAGCTTTGAGGACTTCTCAATAGTCCTACTAGTTAGTCTTTTGGTGATTATACTATATAGCGTGAGACCACTTTATTTGATTTAAATAAATGGACACTTACCTGTCCAGGGTGCGTGCGATGTCGGCAGGTGAAGCCGATCAATCGCTCGGCTCTCGGCTGCCCCCGCCGTCATCCTCGGTGAGGGAATCAGGAAGTGAAGCGGTGCGGCTTCACTTCCCGGTTCCCTACTGTGCATGCGCAAGTCGCGCTGCGCGTCCTAACTGGCCCCCGCTGTGTTCTGGGACCTGTGTGTTTCCCAGAAGACGGCGGGGGGAGAGGCATGACTCCCGTGGGAGTCTATGGCAGAAGTGGGTGCAAATACCTGTAGTATACAGGTATCTGAACCCCCCTCCCCCGTGAAAGGTGCCAAATGTGACACCGGAGGGGGGGGGGGTGTTCCAAAAAGTGGAGGTTCCATTTTTGTGTGGACCTCCGCTTTAACCACGAGGATTCGTACAGGGTGGTCTACAACTGGGTTATCCTATATTCTGCAACCTACTCTGTGAGCACCCAACAGAGTAATACCCTCACACATAGCTGTGGTAGAGACCAGGCAAAAGGCCATTGCAAATCTGCAGGCGAAC
Organism: Rana muscosa; assembly: GCA_029206835.1. Taxonomy (NCBI): domain Eukaryota; kingdom Metazoa; phylum Chordata; class Amphibia; order Anura; family Ranidae; genus Rana; species Rana muscosa. Next base: position 274,039,516 of record CM055119.1, read on the forward strand.
ATTTGCTCTCCTGAAGGCCAGCACAACACTCAACCTCAGAGTGCTGATAAGTCCCTTGCACTGGATCAGGAGATGGCTCTAATCCTGATCTCTGCATCCTATTCTAGCTCTTTTGCAACAAATGGCCTACTTGACAAAAGCTGAATTTTCTGCATCTATGTAACAATTCCTTAAACAAATAACCACTTTAATACAGCCTACCTTACCCAGGGATCAAAAATGCAATGCCTCTACTCTTATTCCCATTTCTCTACCTGATCCTGATCCTCAGATCCCAATATTCCAGCCCTAGACAAGGCAGAAACAGAAGGGTATGAAGGTCAGGAGGGAGCTTCATGCAACATGCTTGCTAATGTGGAAAGGCTTATTGCTGCTGTCCACAAGTTGTGGCATTGTGCAGTTTCATTCTCCTCTGTCTCACCATGCCCCCTTGTGTACAAAGAGATCTGCAAAATCTTTCCCTGTTCGTGAACAGAGAGATGTAAAGATCATGGCAAGTGGATCGCTGCAGACGGGATTTTTACCCTCCCCAAAATCTTTGCCGAACGCCATCCAGTGAAAAAAGAGTTCACAAAGAAATTGTCTATTCCTGTACTTGATCCTGTTGTCTCAATCTTAAAGTGGCTGTAAAGGCAGAAGGCTTTTTTTTCCTAAATGCATTCTCTGCATTAAGGTAAAAAAACTGTAGCCATTCCCCCGTAGAGGTTGCTGAAAGTTGTGGTTCACCCGTCACCCTGCCCAACCCGACGTCCATCTTACAGTGACTTAGTAACACAGACCAATTTTGTTTTGTTTTATTGGGGACATTAAACTTGAATGGGTATTAGGGAACAAACAATTGTGAATTGTGGATCACTCAATTGTGAATTGTAGAACAATCGATTGTGAATTGTAGAACAATCAATTGGGACTACTATGTACACTCCCTGTACATACACCTCAATCTTCTCTCCGGCACTTCCTTGCTGCACAATGTTCCTCAGTAAATGTATAAAGCTAAGAGTTATCGGTGGGGTTTGCACAAAACAGTAATTTACAGAGCATATTTGTATGCAGTTTTATGATATAAAGGTGCACAATTTCCTGGAGATAGAGATCACCTCCAGGAAGATCAGAGATGGAGATCATTGGAAGATTTGCATCCTGAATGTCTATATTAAATCATGAAAAAATAGGATTTTTTTTGTACTCACCGTAAAATCCTTTTCTTTGACGTCTATAAACTGACACAGCATCTTCATTCTTGACAAAGTGGGGTTATGTTCCTGCTCATAGGAGAAGACTAGGCAGAATATTAGATGTTTTAACATACATTCCATTACCAGAGCTGAACAGCCCCGCCCAGGGGGCGGTCCCTCTGGACATAACCCTCCTACATGCAGCCAGCTGCCTCAGTTCGTATCAAAGCAGTACAAACTAAAAAGGAGGGGTGGGTGTTGTGTCAGTCCATGGACGTCAGAGAAAAGGATTTTACGGTGAGTACAAGAAAATCCTATTTTCTCTTTCCGTCCATGGGCTGACACAGCATCTTCATTCTTGACAAAGTGGGACGTCCCAAAGCAGTGCCAAAAAATGAGGGGTGGGAACAGTATCAAGAAAAAAAAAAAAACTTCACCCCAAACAAGCAGAGCTCCTCAACAGAGGAGGTGCAACTTTAAACAGCCGCCTGCAAAACCTTGCCCCCGAAGGAAGCATTAGAAGATGCGGCCACATCAACCTTATAGAACTATGAAAGGTATGTGCGGACGACCAGGTTGCCGCCTTGCACACTTGTGCAACAGACACTTGATGTCGGAAAGCCCAGGAAGCACCAATTGCCCTGGTTGAATGCGCCGTAACCGGAAAGGGAGGCGCCCGCCTTTTAAGGGCATAGGCCTGTATGACAGTCTGATCCTCCTAGAAATGGTGGCAGACGAAACCGCCTGGCGCCGTTTTGGCCCAGACACAGACACAAACAGTGAGTCAGACTTCCTAAATGAAGCCGTAACAGACAGGTACACCCGTAAGGCACGTACCACGTCTAACGTGTGAAGCGCAAACTCTCTGGGATGCGATGGACGAGGACATAAAGAAGGAAGCACAATGTCCTCATTAAGGTGGAAGGCCGAGACCACCATCGGGAGAAAAGAAGGCTGCGGGCGTAGCACCGCCTTATCCTTATGGAGGATCAAGTATGGCGGTTTGCAAGACAAGGCCGCCAATTCAGAAACCCTTCTGACAGAAGTAATGGCTACTAGAAAAGCCACCTCCTGAGATAAAGGTAAGAGAGGAATCTCCCTCACGTTCTCAAAAGGAGGTTCTTGAGGAACCGAGAGCACCAAATTCAAATCCCCAAGAGAGAGAGGTGGGTTAATAGGGGGGAGCACATGGCGGACCCCCTGTACAAAGGTACTAATCAAAGAATGGCCCGCTAGCGGCCGCTGAAAGAAAACAGCCAAAGCTGAAATCTGACCCTTAATGGTGCTTAAAGCAAGCTTTTGGTCCACACCACGCTGTAAAAACGGCAGGTTCCTGGAAACGGAATACGTCCGTGGACGTCAATCCAGCTCCTCGCACATGTAGGCCCTCCAGGTACGGTGGTATATCTTCCTGGAGGAAGATTTCCTTGCCATCAGCATGGTCCAGATGACCGAATCCGAAAGACCTCGGACCCTCAGCACCTGGCTTTCAATAGCCATGTCGTTAAAGCCAGCGCCTGTAAAGCAGGAGGAAGTATGGGACTTTGAGATAGAAGGTCCTACCGCATAGGCAGTCACCATGGGATGTCCACCACTAGGCACACAAGATCGGCGTACCAAGGATGCCGAGGCCAATCTGGCGCGATAAGGATCACCGGAATCCCCTCGGCCTCCACCCTGCGAAGTAGTCGAGGAAGCAATTTCAATGGAGGATAGGCGTAAATCAGCCGATACCGACCCCACTGGGCCACTAACGCGTCTGATGCATCTGCCCAGGAACCCATGGACCTGGCCACGAATCTCGACACCTTGCGAGTGAGTCGAGAGGCCAGCAGGTCCACATCCGGCATGCCACACCTCCCGCAAAGGAGTTGAAACACCTCCAGATGCAAGGACCAATCCCCCTGGTCCAACAACTGGCGGCTCAGTTCACCTGCCAGTTGTCTACTCCTGGAAAATAAACGGCCGACAGAGCCGGCACGCTTCCTTCCGCCCATTTCAGGATGTGAGCGGCCTCGGACGCTGCTGCCGAGCTCTGCGTTCCCCCCTGATGGTTAACATAAGCCACCACCGTGGCGAAGTCCGCCCCTGTAGTCTCCCAGACCACGAGGAGAGACACAGTCTGAGTGCCCAAAGTTCCAGGACATCGATCGGCAGACGGGATTCGTCCGGAGTCCAAAAACCTTGGGCTGATAGAACCCCCCAGACTCCGCCCAGCCAGAAAGACTGGTGTCCGTTGTGATCACAGTCCACTGGACAGGAAGGAACGACTTCCCTGACCGAAGGGCTGGGAATCTCAGCCACCATGTCAGGGGCGCCCTGACCAGGTAACTGATGATCCAGTGAAAATGGAGACTCGACTCAGCAGGATAGAATCTCCCATTGTAAGGAATCGGACATATGGTACAGCCTCGAAGGAAGCCACCATAAGTCCCAGGACCCTCATGCAAAAACGGAGAAACGACCCTTTGTGGGACGGCAGCACCCGTACCGCAGATTGAAGAGACAGCAATTTTTCCAAGGGGAGAAAGACCCTCGCCTCTGAGGAGTCTAGGATCAACCTAGGCACTCCAGACGCTGAGTCGGAACCAGGACCGACTTCTGAATGTTCAGCAGCCAACCGAATTCTCGGAGGGCCCGACTGGCTATCAACACATTTTCCTCTAATTCTGAGCCAGAGTCTGCTCTTAGAAGAAGATCATCCAGATAGCCCACGATACCAATGCCCCGCTGTCTCAAAGCTAGAATCGGGGCAAGCTCCTTGATCCGTGCAGATTGGGACATGCAAGTAGGCGTCCTCAAGGTCCATGGACGACACAAATCCCCCAGGTTGAAGCGCAGCACACACCGAGCTAATGGATTCCATCCGAAATTTCTTAAAACCTTAACAAAGACATTCTAGGGTACCGAGGTCCAGAATCAGATGAACCCCGTCCTTATTTTGTAACCTCTCCTTTGACGGTACTGGCAACAGTACTTTGCACTTCAGCAAGTCCTGTACTGTCCCCAATAGGGCAGCCCGACGCGCCGGAAGGAGGGAGAGATTTGAAGGAAAGAATCTGTCTGGTGGCCAGGAAAGGAACTCTATCCTGTACCCCGAGGCGACCACCTCGCATACCCACCGGACGGAGATCCGGGATGTCCACCGATCCGTGAACCTGCAAAGTCCCCCCCCACCCCAGAGTCAGGCGGGGGCAAGACTTCATGCGGTGGAGGGTTTGTTAGCCGGCTTGTTTGACTCACTCACCCAGGGACGATTCCGTCCTCCAGCTGCACTCTTGTCAGTCTGGGAGAATTCACCCCGTGCTCTGACGGACGCAAAAAGCCTCATCTGTGAGAGAAAAGAAGGGCCCGGTTTACGGAGCGGCTCCTTCCCCTCAGTAGGCTGAGGAAGAAGGGTGCACTTACCTCCCATAACATTTTTACTAATGTCATCCAGGGAAGCACCAAATAATCTCCCACCCCTAAAGGTTAAATCTGTCGGGAGCTTCTTAGAGGCCAGGTCAGCAGACCAGCACTTTAACCAAATAAGGCGACGCAATACCGCCGCAGACACTGAGGCCCTTGATATTAAGGGGGCAGCGTCCATAGTGGCATCGCACACATACACCAGGCCCTGTACCAGTTGGTTGGCCAGTGGGATGCAATCTGGAGGAAGATTAGCTCCTGCACAGTTTGGTGCAAAATCTATGCCCATACCGCGAGCGTCTGAGACACCAGGGTCGCCTCCCAGCATGGTGAACATGGCCTTGCTCACCCATACCGACCTCCTACCAGTAGGGTCCTTAAAGGTAGGAGTCCCCTCAACCGGGAGAGCCGTGGCTTAAATTAACCAGGCGACCGGGGACTGGAGGAGAGGCCCATGTTTTAATCAGGCTCTCCTCAAAGGGGTATCTAACGGCCAGACGCTGCGAGACCGCAAAGGTCTTCTGTGGTTTGTCCCATTCCTGGTCTATGAATTTGTGAAAGGCGTACAGGGAAAAAACTTTTTTTTTTAAAAGGGTGAACCGTAAATGAACCAAAGGAGACAGCCTCCACCAGAGGTTCCACAGCCGCAGCATCCAGCTTGAGAGTGTCCCTCACAACATCAATGAGTTCACTAACAAGCGACCTGTCATTTACTGACCCAGAGAAGGAGTCTTCCTCATAAGGAATATCCTGGTCAAAATTATCAAAAAATTCAGAGCTAGTGTCCTGTGCTGCAGCAAGGCCCATATCTGAATCAGAGCACCCCCCCCCTCAGAAGATGGTGGGGGGAGAGGGCGCCTCTCAGCCCCCTTGCGCTCGCACGCCGCTTCCATCCAGGCAACAAATGTGCAGAGACACTGCTAGTTGCCTTGACATGTTAGGGGAAGCAGGTGAAACTGACTCCATAAAACCGCCCTCTGTGACATTGTTAAGAAACAAAAGTGCACCCTCCTGCTGCACTGACTGAATGGGAGATTGCCCAGGGGACTCACCGACCGAGGTAGGACCGCTCAGCGCCGCTGCCCGAACCTCCACAGCAGAAAATAGCAAAGAGGATGTGAGGAGATCACTCGCGCTGCTAAAGTCAGCACAAGAGGCCAAAATAGTACCCAAAAAGCGCGCGGCTCCAACGAAATGGCCTCTGCAATTATAAGTGCGCCATCGCGGGCCCCTGCAAAATGGCTGCCAAGCGGTTTTACACAGTAACACAGTGATACACAAAACATGGCGCCTGACAGCGCGAAAACTGCGATAAAACCCAGGGCTGACTAGCGGGCATCCCCCACACAAATTTCAGACCCCCGACACCACCGGCCCCACCTGGGACAGCGTGACCCTCAGGCACCCCCCAGTCAGTGCATGCACAGAAGCAAAGGTGACAGAGTATGAAAACAACAAGGGGGGACAGGGAACCCCCCTACAGTAGGAACACACAGTATGTACTCACCTGCTGAGGCAGGAGAAACAGTACTTACCCGTCCCGCAAGGACCCACTGGTGTGTTCCTGACAAGACTATCACAGTGCAGTACTGAGTAGCTGTCGGCCCGGTCCACTGTGAAAGATACAGCATGTGGACCCTTGAGCAAAAAAGCTCACCGGCCACCCCTGGAGTCGTGGGGTATGTCGTGGACTGATCTCACACAGAGTGAGGATCAGCACGCTCGATGGTCGGGCTGGGAAGACTACGAGGATAGCGTACTACCCAACCTGTTGCCGAGCCGACTGTTGATAGAAGATCTCAAAAATAAAATAATAACATTTTAAAAGAATAAAATATTTCTTCAAGAGACTGGCTCCAAAGAGAGCCACGTCCTCTCCTTTGCTAGGCAGAAAAAAACTGAGGCAGCTGGCTGCAGGTAGGAGGGTTATGTCCGGAGGGACCGCCCCCTGGGCAGGGCTGTTCAGCTCTGGTAATGGAATGTATGTTAATACATCTAACATTCTGCCTAGTCTTGTCAGGAATGAAGATGCTGTATCAGTCCATGGACGGAAAGAGAAATCTCTGTTTTTAAGATTATGTTGGACCTACTTGGATGATAGTCCCAATCATACTTAGAAACTATATATTGCAGCCCCTTATAGTTGTGACCACTGATTTGCTTTAAAGTAGATCTACAATACGTGAGATATAAATAGCACTTAAAAAAAATTATAGTAAAAGTATTCTCCAATTAAATCAACAAGATACAGTAAAGTGTGGAAAATATAATTCTTGTCCATTCTTGAATATCAAAGCCTACAGCCAGAAGTTTGACACACATGGTTAAGGGCTACAGCTACCAGCAGGTGGGTAGCAGTCTTATCCAAGAAGATGTGAAGCGAGGACTGGTTCCATTTGGCGGAAAACACACAGCCAATCGTAGTCCTTCTTACAGCCCGCAAAATGGTACACTTTGGTGGTAGTTCTAAGCTATGTTGCCACTAGTGCTCACTGCTCAGTATAAATTTGATTGGCACTCCCGCAACATCCTTCCATCCACAGAACTGAGACAAGTGCAATGCCCTTTAGTACATGTGCTCCCAGAAACACAAGGACACATCTCTGTTTCATGGCATGTGAAAGCAATTTTACTTCTTTCACCTGCGAATGCTAAGGTGTCAGGAGGAGAATTCAATCACATAGCAGTGCAACAAACTGCATTTTATAGGTATTTAGGAACAGTATATATAAAAAAATATAAGCAGGAAGATTCTCAACACTGCAAAATGCATCCTGGAATAGGGCTTTGGTGCCACAATTACTGGGGGGTATAATAATATAGGGGGGTCCTCTTCAGTTAAATGAGCAGAGGATTACAAAGCAAAGTCCACTTTTTATTTAATGCAGAAAACCTCTTTAAATTTTAACTGCTGAACAGATGAAATATAGACAATAACAGGCAGCCTATTAAACACATCAGTCACATACAGTAAATGTAATATTGTAATATTGTACATGCACGGAATAACAGATATTAATTGCAGCACGTACCCAATACTAAAATGTAACCATTGTTATCTGTGCTAGAGAGACCGTGAAGCAGATGTATGAAGAGAACTTTTTGTACAGATTCAGTCTTCTGTACATTATTAAAGTGACTGCTTGAGAGCAGACAAAAACTGTTCTTTGTTAAAAAAAAAAAAAAAAAAGAGTCATGTACCCTTCACCCCTACAATGAGTTGATCTTCTATGTGATTAATTGATTGTTCATATTAAATGTTATGCTTGTTTTGCTTCACAAAGCATTAAAGTGAACATACAGGAGATAATGAAATGTGCATTGACAGAAACCTGCATTGAGAGAACATAAAGATTTGGTTGTCATGCTGATCCAGGAGCTTTAGTACCTTTAAGGTACCTTTCACACCTAACACATTGGGATGCAGATGGCTGCAGTTGAATGCATTTTGGACGGCATTCCAAAATCAAGGTAATTCTATGGACATAGTTCACATTATTGCAGTGCAGTTAAAAAAGTAGAGCATGCTGCATTTTTCCACAATGTGCAAAAACGCACGCAGATGCATGCAAATGCACTGCAGCACATCACAGTGCACATAGAAGCCCAAAAGAAAGAAAGAAGAATGAGGAAGGAACCTCACAGAACAATTGCAGATAGAAAAATGTGCGTAAATGCACATCACACACATCAAATGCATGTACATGTGCAAGGAAAAAACATGCAGTAGATGTGCAGTTTCTAGTCTGAATGGGACCTAAGGCACTGACCTGTATGCTGATCAGTAGTTCTTACTTAATTTTAAAATTACTAATCTGCTTGCTTGTTCCTGTCCCTGCATATCTTGTTTGATCGCTACCCTTGTATCCCCTGCATTGTGTCCTCCTGAAATAACTAGACATTGCCTCTGTACTCTGCTGGACAATATTTAGTACTGTGGTGTGAGCATGTTTCAGCTACACACAGGGCCGATCCGCCCTATAGGCTTGCTAGGCAAGCTGCGTAGGGCCCCGAGTAATTACTGGGGGCCCCCGAATCTTCGCCGCTGCCGCAACCGCAACCGCCGCCGCCACTAGAGGTCCGCAGGCCGGGCGGAGACAATGTCCCCGCCGGCCGCCATTTTCTTGTAGACCAAGAGGAGGGTCAGGGTGGCTGCCAATAGGAATTGAGCTGCGGCACCGCCCACCTCCCGCCCCGCTAATGTCTGTCTGTGTGTGAGTGAAATGTGGGAAGGGGCGGGGGTGGGCGGCGGCGCCGCAGCTTAATTCCTATTGCCAGCCACCCGGCCGGCTCCTCCACTGTCCCCTCTGCGTAATGGCGGCGGAAAGAGTCTCTGCTGCTGGGGCATCACACCTGGTGTAAGGGGGGCCTCTGCTGGGAATGCCTGGTGTAAGGGGGGCCTCCGCTGGGAATGCCTGGTGTAAGGGGGGCCTCCGCTGGGAATGCCTGGTGTAAGGGGGGCCTCCGCTGGGAATGCCTGGTGTAAGGGGGGCCTCCGCTGGGGAGGCCTGGTGTAAGGGGGGCCTCCGCTGGGGAGGCCTGGTGTATAGGGGGGCCTCCGCTGGGAATGCCTGGTGTAAGGGGGGCCTCCGCTGGGGAGGCCTGGTGTAAGGGGGGCCTCCGCTGGGGAGGCCTGGTGTAAGGGGGGCCTCCGCTGGGAATGCCTGGTGTAAGGGGGGCCTCCGCCTGGGAGGCCTGGTGTAAGGGGGGCCTCCGCTGGGAATGCCTGGTGTAAGGGGGGCCTCTGCTGGGGAGGCCTGGTGTAAGGGGGGCCTCCGCTCGGAATGCCTGGTGTAAGGGGGGCCTCCGCTGGGGAGGCCTGGTGTAAGGGGGGCCTCCGCTGGGAATGCCTGGTGTAAGGGGGGCCTCCGCTGGGAATGCCTGGTGTAAGGGGGGCCTCCGCTGGGAATGCCTGGTGTAAGGGGGGCCTCCGCTGGGGAGGCCTGGTGTAAGGGGGGCCTCCGCTGGGAATGCCTGGTGTAAGGGAGCCTCCGCTGGGAATGCCTGGTGTAAGGGGGGACTCCGCTGGGAATGCCTGGTGTAAGGGGGGACTCCGCTGGGAATGCCTGGTGTAAGGGGGGCCTCCGCTGGGAATGCCTTGTGTAAGGGGGCCTCCGCTGGGGAGGCCTGGTGTAAGGCGGGACTCTGCTGAGAATGCCTGGTGTAAGGGGGGCCTCCGCTGGGGAGGCCTGGTGTAAGGGGGGCCTCCGCTGGGAATGCCTGGTGTAAGGGAGCCTCCGCTGGGAATGCCTGGTGTAAGGGGGGACTCCGCTGGGAATGCCTGGTGTAAGGGGGGACTCCGCTGGGAATGCCTGGTGTAAGGGGGGCCTCCGCTGGGGAGGCCTGGTGTAAGGGGGGCCTCCGCTGGGAATGCCTGGTGTAAGGGAGCCTCCGCTGGGAATGCCTGGTGTAAGGGGGGACTCCGCTGGGAATGCCTGGTGTAAGGGGGGACTCCGCTGGGAATGCCTGGTGTAAGGGGGGCCTCCGCTGGGAATGCCTTGTGTAAGGGGGCCTCCGCTGGGGAGGCCTGGTGTAAGGCGGGACTCTGCTGAGAATGCCTGGTGTAAGGGGGGCCTTCGCTGGGAATGCCTGGTGTAAGGGGGGCCTCCGCTGCGGAGGCCTGGTGTAAGGGGGGCCTCGCTGGGGAGGCCTGGTGTAAGGGGGGACTCCGCTGGGAATGCCTGGTGTAAGGGGGACTCCGCTGGGAATGCCTGGTGTAAGGGGGGCCTCCGCTGGGAATGCCTGGTGTAAGGGGGGCCTCCGCTGGGGAGGCCTGGTGTAAGGCGGGACTCTGCTGAGAATGCCTGGTGTAAGGGGGGCCTTCGCTGGGAATGCCTGGTGTAAGGGGGGCCTCCGCTGGGGAGGCCTGGTGTAAGGTGGGACTCCGCTGGGAATGCCTGGTGTAAGGAGGGACTCTACTGGGAATGCCTGGTGTTAGGAGGGACTCTACTGGGAATGCCTGGTGTTAGGAGGGACTCTACTGGGAATGCCTGGTGTAAGGAGGGACTCTACTGGGAATGCCTGATATAAGGAGGAACTCTACTGGGAATGCCTGGTGTAAGGAGGGACTCTACTGGGAATGCCTGGTGTAAAGAGGGACTCTACTGGGAATGCCTGATATAAGGAGGAACTCTACTGGGAATGCCTGGTGTAAGGAGGGACTCTACTGGGAATGCCTGGTGTAAGGAGGGACTCTACTGGGAATGCCTGATATAAGGAGGAACTCTACTGGGAATGCCTGGTGTAAGGGGGACTCCGCTGGGAATGCCTGGTGTAATGAGGGACTCGGGGCTTCCACTGATTCTGCATTATGGAGAGTTGAAAAATGTCATTCTATATTACAATGTAATAATAGAAATAATGCGCTTCAGTCATCCTGACACCATAACAACCATGGTGTCGGGATGATTGAAGCGCTAACACCAGGTGTTTGGAGTATCTTTATCTGCTGATTTGTTAAACTTTCTGGAGTACACATATTTCTATTGTGGTGTAGGATCTGGGCCTGCTGTCCCTCCACCCCTCTTTCTTTCTTTCTCTCCCTCTTTCTTTCTCTCTTTCTTCCTCCATCCCTCATTCATCTCCGACTCTAACCACACCCCTCCGAGCCACGCCCACATAAGCCACGCCCACCATCCCGCGTAAACCACACCCATTTTTTGCCACCGTAAAGGGCCCCTTAGCAGAATTTTGCTTAGGGCCCCAGGGAGGTCAGGATCGGCACTGGCTACACACCAGGCCTCAGTCACTAGTGTTTTCAGCACAGCACAGTGAGTGCCCGATCAATGGTTTGCCTATTAGAGATCTAAAAGTGGAGATCCTATAGTATATTAGCTTTTCAGTGTTAATCACCCAATAAAATACTATATCCAAGACTATAGCCCTGTACACACGCTCGGTTTTCCCGTGGTAAAAAGTCCGCCGGGAAAACCGAGGGGAAAGCCGAGAACCCGGCAGGAAAACTGCCATGAGAGCTTTGGCCGGGAATCGGCACTGCCTCGCAGTGTTTCCCATAGGAAAGTATTAGTAAATCTGGCAAAAAAAAAAACGGGAATCCCGACGGGAAAATAGAGAGCAGGTTCTCTATTTTCCCGCCGGGATTCCCGGCTGTTTTCCTGTCGGGAAAACTGCGAGGAAGCATACACACGTCCAGTTTTCCCAGCCAAAAGCTCTCTTGGCAGTTATCCTGGCAGGAAAACCGGTCGTGTGTACGGGGCTTAAGACTCATTTTAAAGCTCAACACATGCAAATATCAAGAATACACCTCAGGAACAATGATAGACAATTAATTTATTTTATGCAATTGAGTACTGTCCGTGATACTTATTTTTTTTGCACTAACATACAATTTTTCAGGACAAGCTTTTGGAGTAGGTCCCCTACTTCAAGGTCCAAGCAGTACTAATGTCTCCATTAAGAGTACCTGCCCAATGTTATCACATAGGGCTTTATTAACCCCTTGTGATAGCAATCAAGGAAAAATAAATATAAAAATAGAAGAAAAAAGTAAAAAAAAAATTAATACATTTTAATAAAATATATAAAAAAAATTGCCAAAAACCCCTGTAGCCCCTCAAATAGTTGCCCAGTGTGTTTAATTCAAACCACAGTCGCATACGTGTGACATATCGCTGAGAACGTCAGAGTGAGAACAATAATTCTAGGACAAGAGCTCCTAGTTAACTCTAATGCCGCATACACACGATCGGAATTTCCGACAACAAATGTTCGATGGGAGCTTGTTGTCAGAAATTCCGACCGCGTGTAGTCTCCATCGGACATTTGCTGTCGGAACTTCCGACAACAAAAATTTGAGAGCTGGTTCTCAAATTTCCCGCCACTCTGACCAGGCCTCCCGTCCCACCGGGAGACCTGATCCATGATCTGGAACTTCTGCCGGCTAGCCACAGACATAAACGGCAAGTGATGTTTACATTCCTTGTGACAGCAATAAAAGTGATCAAATTTTATTTGAATTTTTTTTAAACACAATTTAATAATATAAAAATCAATAAAATAAATACGATATTTTTTTTTAAATTTAAAGCGCCCCTGTCCCCGCGAGCTCGCGCAGCAAAGAAAACGCATATGGAAGTCGCGCCCGCATATGTAAACAGTATTCAAATCACACATGTGAGGTATCAATGCGATCGTCAGAGCAAGAGCAATAATTGTAGCACTAGACCTACTCTGTATCTCTAACCTAGTAGCCGTAAACATTTTTTAAAGCGTCGCCTATGGAGATTTTTAGGTACCGTAGTTTGTCGCCATTCCACGAGTGCGTGCATTTATAAAGCATGACATCTATTTACTCGGCGTAACATCATCTCTCTCATTATAACAAAAAATTGGGCTAACTTTACTGTTTCGTTTTTTTAAATTCATGAAAGTGTCCTTTTTCCCAAAAAGTTACGTTTAAAACACTGCTGCACAAATACCGTGTGACATAAAATATTGCAACAATTGCCATTTTATTCTCTGCTAATATATATATATATATATATATATATAATATGTTTGGGGGTTCTTAGTAATTTTCTAGCAAAAAATACAGATTTTAACTTGTAAACACCAAATGTCAGAAAAAGTCTTAGGCATGAAAGGGTTAATATCTACCCTAAGGTCTCTTGCACACGATACTCCTGTTTAGCATTTACTTTTTCATACTTTTTTTTTGTATGTATTTGCGCGCATTTTCGTGCATATGCTTTAGCGCAATTTTCACACAAATTTGCGCACACGACCGGAAACGTATTCACATGTTATTGTTCTGCACAATTTGTAAATGGAAATTTGCGTACATTTGTGCACAATCGCGTGTATTTGAGCGAATGAGGCGTAAATTACTGACCAAAAATGCAGATTTTTCTTTTTTGTTGTTTTGTTTTACTGAAGAATGCACGGCACTTGTTTGGACACACGTGTGTGCATAGGCACATTACAATTAATGGCCTGTATTTTAGCTCAGTAAAAAAAAAAAAAAAGCTGTACTGAGCTTTTTCAAGCTGCAGTGTGCAAGAGGCCTTAATCCCATTGCTAATTGCATATTGTACTTGTTTGTAGCCTAAAAACTATAATTTTGTAATTTATGGAAATATCAGTAAAAACGTGGCTGTGCCAGTAAATTTCGGGTGTTGTGTCAGTATATTTTAATCTGGTAGGTTGGCAACACTTCCCGTAATACATTTTTTATAATCAATTTTTTTACAGCAAGATGTTAACAAATAACTAATTTCTTCATCTTTATTACATGTGTAGCGGGGTATCGTTTTACCCGCAAGACTACATTTCCCAGCACGCTTTGCGGCACCCAGGGTGCCATTCCCTGCGCAAGGACTGCTGGGGTGGACTTTAAAAGAGAACGAAGCCCCGCCTCTCCTTCTCTTGGAACGCCACCCTCCTTGCAAGAGGATCCCCTGCACTCACCTGCTACGCGCGCTAGGCCTGAAGCTTGGGCCTCGCATTTTTTGTTCCAGAGAGCCTTCCGTTCCGCTGGGGAGTCTGTGAAGCATCCGATCCACCTGAGGTGCCATCATCTTCTGAAGGACCGAAGACTCAATGCATCATGGGCACTGTGACGCCACTCACAGTAGCGGAGGAACCAGACAGGAGTCGGTCCGGTTTGGGTGAGAGAGCGCCAGCTCAAAACCATAGATCAATAACTTTTTGCCTATTAACTTTGCCTAGGCCCATCATTGAACACAGTTATACTTTGGAGAGACTGTTGTGCTGAACTGAGTTTGTCAGTCTCTCCAGCTTTGCCAGGTTGGCGACTTATCTACTACCCCTTTTACTGGATTACAATTTGTTTCTCTATCTGCACCACCGACAGTTGCTAGCAAAGATTCTCCAACAACCTTTACCCTAAGTTATAGTCAGGCCTGACTGGGTAGTATAGGACATTGCTGGGCGCCATTTTATGCTCACGAGGGAGGATTGCTGCAGCGGGGTTGATGTGTTTTATTGCATTATTGACTGTTATACCCTTTTAAATGTGCACACCTATACTGCATAGAATATTGTACACCAATTACCCTGTTATCTTTCTACCTACAGTAAAAAGTTATAGTTAAGTAATTTGGTGGTGAGTGTCAATTACTGTGCTGGTATACAAGAAGGTTGTACCGTATAATAGTATATAGAGGTAATACAGATATACCATCCTTCCCCTTGTCCTAACTGTGCCAGAGAGAAGTCAGAGCCGATTGCCAGGGGTTGGTAGCGGTGCATTACAGGGGCCAAACAAACAAGCAGCCCTCTTAAGCTGAGGGTATCGCTACACATACATGTTAATAGTTATTGTTATAAGATGTGAAGATTGGAGGTGCTGTAGGCATTCCATGAAAACATATGATCTTAGCCACGTATGGCACAACAGTCACATTCAGGTATTAGCTCCATCTAGCCCACATGGTAATTTTTGTGTCACTTCTGTTTTTTTTCCATCATTGCATCAGCATGTACGGTGTGTGAATCTGTTCTCATCAATGGAAAAACAAAGAAAACAAATGCTTTAATCACATTAAAAAGCAAATCTGATTATTTTCTAAACTTCAGAATACAGTAACAGAATGATGTATTCCGATGGGCATTGTCCTGAACAGGAAGAAAGACTACTCTCCAATGACACAGGCATTTGGGATTTGTTGCTCATCATATTTTATCCCATAACAAGTTTAATCTCCTCCCTGGATTGCAAGAGCCGATTTGTATATATCCTACAAAAGAAATTCCCTATTGACCCCAAATAAATGACACAACAGGAAGTGGAAAATATGATGTTCTGTTTAATTCAGCAGGATTAACAGATTTCTGACCTTATTCTCTTTTATTCATGAAACGTGTTTCCTTTTGATGTTCAAAAAGTTTGTACGTCAACATCTAAATCCCACTTGCATTCTGCAGAGGATCATCATGTATTGTTTCATGGTTTACTCATAGGAGAATATACTTTGCCTTGTGGCAGATTTAATTCAATTCCACTGAAAACGTGTTGAGCCGCTACGGTAAGGGACAAACAATTTGTCAAAAATAGTTAAAATCTATTAAACCTTTTACCAGATGTTAATATTTATACTGAATGCAGTCATTGAAATGATGATTGCTTTCCCTATTTTAAACTTAAATGGCGGGTAGGTATAAAATAAAAAATTTAGACACAGATAGACTCAATTGAATTTAAAGTACATTTAAACCTAATCTTTAAAATTGTATCTAAGAATTAACGTATTATTTAATATTAAAATAATTTATAAAATATTTACATTTGCAGCTTTCAATAAAGTATTACCTTGTTACCTTGTGATTGATTGATTGATTGTTATGTAAATTTATATCGCGCCAAATACTGTCTTGGAGGACTGCAACTAAGCACGCTGTACCATAAATTCACCAATCAGCCTTGGGAAAAGAAAAAAACTACTTAGGAAAAAGGGAGGGGAGAAAAAAAAAGAAGGAAGGCTCACGAGGGGAGTGGAAAAACAAAGTTGACGTTAATTATTACAGAATTTAATGTCTCCACATCCGTAGTTAAGAAAAAGCGTTTTTAAAAAGATTGGTTTTTAATTGCCTTTTAAAAAGAGCTTGGGGCATTGGGAGCCGGAGATGGTCGGGGAGTTGGTTCCAAAGGGCCGCGCCCATAGTCTGCATTCGTCGACCTCCCAAGGACTGGAGTCGGGCAGGTGCTTGGATGATCCTATTTTGAAGCCCTGACCGCAATGCTCTAATTGGTGTGTAATGGGGGGCCATTTCCGTGAGATAGAGTGGGCCCAAGCCCCAATATGATCCTGCCATAAAGGTCCTTGTTCAGGCACTTCCTGTTATAGGATGACAGCACTCTGTCTCTGTCTCCCATTTGTGCTCTTTTGCCTTTTCACTTGTGTAGCGGGGTCTCTTTTGAGGGCCCAGGACTACATTACCCAGAACCCCATTCAGCCCTAGGGCGGAAGTTCCACCGCAAAGACTCATGGGAGGGCCTATTTAAGCGAGAGGGGAGGGGAGCTCGCTCCTTTTTTTTGGACACCGTGCTTCAAGCAACAAGTCATCCTGCGCGGATCTGCTGTGGGGTAAGGCCTGAAGCCTAAGGCCTCACCTGAAGTCCGAAGAGCCTTCCACCATCCTGCGGAGCCTGGGTGGATCCTGGACCGTCGGTGTAGGACGCCAGTTGGATCGGGGACCCGATCGGTTGCAGACGCTGTGTGCGATACACACACGCGGTGGAAGTCCCAGGCTGGGATCGCGCCTAGAGTGGTGAGCGGGCACCTGCCCATATTCATAGACTGAGTTATATTCAGGCCTATAGACTGCCTAGGCCCACTGTTCGCTCACCAGTGTTTCCTTGGGGAGTCCGGTATGGGGACTTAGTTGAAGTGCCTACCCCCCCCCGTTTTGCATACGGTTACTATAAGTTACCACCTATCTGGATTACAATTTGGTCATTTCTTCAAGTGCACCAACGAAAGCTGGCCGGTGAAGAAACCTTCCTCCCGCAGGGAAAGGAGACTCATTTTATTCACTGTCAGGCCTGACATAGGTGGGGAGAGTTATGAAGTTTGTGTTACTGTGTCATAGGGCGCGCACGGCATAATAGCTCCGCGTGGTGGAAACTGTGCGGCGCCATATTATAGCGCTGCCTCTGTTACGTTGATCGATGCAAAGTTCTGCAGGCCCATGTATGTGTTACGTGTCATATTTTATGCCACCCTTTTATAGTAAAGCTATTAACTATTCATATTCTTGCCTCAATGTGTTGTCTGCCTATTTAGGTACTGTTAAGTATCATACACCTGAGAGTGATAGGAAGTTAACCCTAGACTAACTGTGCCAGAGTGGGTCGAGCAAGATTGCCGGGGGTTGGCGGTGCTGTATACGGGGCCCGAGAAAACAAACCAACGGCTCTCTTAACTGGGGGTAGCGCTACACTTGGGTTTGTGGAGACTAATGCCTCGTACACACGTTCCGATTATCGTACGACGTATTGTTCGCATTTTGTTGTATAAAACTAATATCGAATACAACATTGCAAAATGTGCTCTACGAAAATTCCGATTTTTGTCGTACGATTCTGGAAAAACCTTCCGGTGTGCGTAGCTACGTATCTGAAATTATGTCAAATATGTGTGACCCCTGTGTCCTTCTGGTTTATTTTTGTGTTTACGATCATGCGCAGTGTTTGTCTACCAATTTTTAGCGGACGCATACTGTAC
The DNA here is from genome assembly GCA_029206835.1 of Rana muscosa. Classification (NCBI taxonomy): domain Eukaryota; kingdom Metazoa; phylum Chordata; class Amphibia; order Anura; family Ranidae; genus Rana; species Rana muscosa. The sequence continues at coordinate 274,057,307 of CM055119.1, forward strand.
TGATTAAACGATTGTCGTACGATGGGCTGTCGTCCGAGCAAAGTTTTCGTGTTTGTCCCTTCAGATTTTGTTGGACGGACTGTCATGATCGGCTGTCGAAAGCGATTTTTATCATCCGATAATTGGAACGTGTGTACGGGGCATAAAGCCTCGTACACAAGATGCGATTGTCTGTTGACAGACTGTTGTCCTAAAATCTGACTGTTAGTACGCTCCTTCAGACAATTGTTGTCCAACTTTCTGCCAACAAATGTTGGATGACATTTTCGGCGGACAACGGTTGGGTGTCAGATTTTTTGATGGTCAGTACACAAATCCGTCACACAAAAGTTGAAAGTACAAACACGCATGCTCAGAATCAATGCTCACCAAGCACAAAATTAGCAGAAGGGGCCCAAAGGGTGGTATTTCAGAGCTGAAATTCCTCGTAGTACGTCACTATGTTCGTGTTTGTTGGCCTACAATTGTGTAGCGTTAGTATGCAAGACAAGATCCAGGCACACGCCCTTAAGACAAAAATCTGACGCTCGGCTGGCCAACAATCGGATCATGTGTATGAGGCTTTAAACGGAAATTTACTAGCCTGCCATCCAACATTTGTTGGCCGAAAGTTGGACAACAATTATCAGAAGGAGCGTACTAAAGCCTGATATACACGATCGGATTTTCCACGGACAAAGCGTAGGAATGAACTTGTCTTGCATACAAACGGCAAAGAATTGTTGGCCAACAAACACTAAACTATGTGGTTTTTCAGCTCTTTGAGCAACTTCTGCTAATGTTGTGTTATGGTGAGCATTGCTTCCGAGCATGCGTGTTTGTACTTTGGAGTTTTGTCCGACTGACTTGTGTACACACGCTTGGAAAATCCGACAACACACAATTGTTGCCGGACAATTTTAAAGCATGCTATCCTACATTTGTCAGCGGAAAATCTGCCAACAATTGTCCGATGGAGCTTACAAACAGTCGGGTTTTCCGACAACAGCCTGTTATCACACAATTCCCATTGTATAATCCGATCGTGTGTACGAGGCTTAAAGGTCAGATTTTAGGACAACAGTCTGTCAACAGCCTGGTACACACGATCAGATTGTTGGCCAACCGGGCGTCTGATTTTTGCCTTCAGGGCGTAAGTCTGGATCTTGTCTTGCATACTTATGCCGCGTACACACGATTGGAATTTCCGACAACAAAATGTTCGATGTGAGCTTTTTGTCAGATATTCCGACCGTGTGTACGCTCCATCGGACATTTGTTGTCGGAATTTCCGACAACAAATGTTTGAGAGCTGGTTCTCAATTTTTCCGACAACAAAAGTTCTTGTCGGAAATTCCGATCGTGTGTATGCAATTCCGACGCACAAAAAACACGCATGCTCGGAATCAATTCAACGCATGCTCGGAATCATTGAACTTCATTTTTCTCGGCTTGTCGTAGTGTTGTACATCACCGCGTTCTTGGCGTTTGGAATTTCCGACAACATTTGTGTGACCGTGTGTATGCAAGACAAATTTAAGCGAACATCCGTCGTAAAAAAATCCACGGTTTTGTTGTCGGAAATTCCGATCGTGTGTACGCGGCATAACGGTACACTATTGTCGGCCAACAAACAGGAATGTAGTGATGAACTACGAGGAAATTCAGCTCTTGAGTGCCACCCTTTGGGCCCCTTCTGGTAATTTCGTGTTTGGTGAACATTGATTCCGGGCATGCGTGTTTGTACTTTCAACTTTTGTGTGATGGACATGTGTACTGACCATCAGAAAATCTGACAACAGACCGTTGTCTGCGGAAAATTTACTAGCATGTCATCCAACATTTGTTGGCAGAAAGTTGGACAACAATTGTCTGAAGGAGGGTACAAACGATCAGATTTTAGGCCAACAGTCTGTCAACAGACAATCCCCTTCCAACAATTTGATCTCTGAGGCTTTAGGGTGGCCGTTTCAACACACCTTTGATTTACTAAATCTGGAGAGTGCAAAATCTGGTGCAGCTGTGCATGGTAACCATCAGCTTCTAACTTCAGCTTGTTCAATTAAGCTTTGATAAAAAAAAAGCTGAAAGCTGATTGGTTTCTATGCAGAGCTGCACCAGATTTTGCACTCTCAAGTTTTAGTAAATCAACCTAGTCTACTGTTATCACTATCAGGAAATCCACCCGGGGGAATGCCATGCAGCCATTCCTTGGTCACATGCATGTAGGTAGGACGTAGTTGCAAAGAGGCTACAGGAGATCAGCAGCATTGACATACAATAAAAAAATGAAAAAAGTGAGGACAATATATTATATTAAAAATTGCATTTATAAAAATTGGTTTATGATACTCAATTATTTAAAGCAAAACTAAACCCATCGATTTAGACAAAAGAAAATCTGTTGAACTGTCCCTTTGATTGTTTCATATAAACATTACCTAATCACAAAAATGAACAACAATCAAAGTAAACAAAAATTTTAAAATTAGCAATGTGTCATTTTGTATTCATAAAGTCCATTGCAGTGCATGAGACCCAAATGTACCCAAAGTCCACCAATTAGTGAGGGTAGTTCTTCTTAAATCACACCACCCTGGTACCAGCCACCAAAGATCCACACAGCCGCTTACCAGAAACTTATGAGCAATATTTTGAGAGGAGGGCAGCCTGGAAGTGTGGAGTGTTATGCCAGGGATTGATTTACTATCATCACCATCCATCCACTGGGGTTTTGTCCCTTAAGCACTGTTAGACCTCTACGTTTCTGGTAAGCCACTGTGTGGATCTGTGGCGACTGGTTTGAGAAGAACTACTCTCACTAATTGGTGGACTTTTGATACATTTGGGATTCATGCACTTGGGATTTCATGAATGCTCAATGACACATTAATATGAGGATTGCTAACTTTACAAATTTTATTCACTTTGATTGCTGGTCTTTATTTTATTTTTTTTATTGGGTAATGTTTATATGAGCCATTTAAAAGGACAGCACAACACATTTTTGTTACTCTATTAGGTTATATTTACAGTCACGGCCAAAAATATTGCCACCCCTGCATTTCTGCCAGATAATGCACCACTTGGCCCAGAAAATTGTTGCAATTACAAATGTTTAGACATTCTCATATTTATTTTGTCTGTATTGATATGACACAAAAAAGTGGAGAAACAAAATGCCAAAATCTGATGCATTCCACGCAAAACGTATTGGCACCTTCTCAAAATTGTAATAAATAATTGCATTTCAAGTTTGTGGTGCTCCGGTAATTTGTAATTAAACTCACTTGTATCGATTTACAGGTGCTGACAATATAGAAATCACACCGGCAACCGGTTAAAATGCTAAAAAATTGACTCAACATTTCTGTATCTTTGTGTGCCACATGGAGCATGGAGAAGAGAAAAAGCAGCAAAGAATTGTCAGAGGATTTGAGAACAAAAATTGTGGAAAAGCATGGACAATCTCAAGGTTACAAGTCCATCTCGAGAGATCGTAATGTTCCTGTGTCCACTGTGCACAACATTGTCAAGAAGTTTACAGCCCATGGCACTGTACCTAATCTCCCTGGACGTGGACGAAAGAGAAAAATTTATCAAAGATTGCAATGAAGGATTGTTCAAATTGTGGATAAAGAACCTCGATCAACTTCCAGACAAATTCAAGCTGACCTTCAGGCACAGGGAACAACTGTGTCAGCTCGCATTATACGTCGCCATCTGAATGAAAAGGGGCGCTATGGTAGGAGACCCAGGAGGACCCCATTGCTGAGACAGAAACATAAAAAAGCCAGATTGATGTTTGCCGAAACATACCTGAGGAAGCCAAAATCCTTTTGGGAGAATGTGCTGTGGACAGACGAAACTAAATTACAGCTTTTTGGTAAAGCCCATCATTCTACTGTTTTCAGAAAAAGAAATGAAGCCTTTAACCTCCCTGGCGGTATGATTCTGTCTGGAATTATGTACCAAAAGCGGTAGAATTATTTTGCATGGAAATTTGGTGTTATGTATTGTAGGCCTGCGATTCTTAGTAATTACTTACTTAAACCTGACCAAACCAGAGTCTAGTAGACATCCCGGGTATGATAAAGTTTGAAACACAAAATCATAAATTATAATATAATAAACAACTATAAATAATTATAACAAATAGTAATGTAATTATAATAAAAATTATTCACTACATGTAATCAAATCAAAAACACTGAAATTTGCTCAGTTTCAGAATTGTCGCTGTCATTAGATTTAGTGTTTGATGACGAATTTCCCCACAAATCGCTATCGCTCAATTCTGTGAGTGATTTTAATTTATTATCGCTGTTTTCTAGCTGGTCTAAAACCACTTTTGACATAAAGGGACACTTTTTGGTTGCTATGGACAATCTCCAGTTTCCAGGCAGAAAGAACAGTTTTTATAATATAAAACTACATGCAGGACACTGGACAGACCACTAGGGACAAAGGGGATGTGAAATAAATCGATACAGTACTGTAATCTGTAAGATTACAGTATACTGTATGTATTGTGTGTTTTTCACTTTTTGAATTTGCCGCCGAACTCTGCCCCCGTGCGCCGCGTCGCTCGGGAACGGAGCTCGGCGGCACTGTGTGTGAATCGAGTGAGGAGACAGGTCGCACACACAGCGGGAGGACATTGCAGGATCCAGGGGACAAGGTAAGTAACTTCCCCTGTATCCTGCAATGCAATCCCGAGTCTGGCTCTGGGTTACCACCAGGGGGGGGGGTTAAAGGGGTTGTAAAGTGTCCTTTTTTTTTTCTCTAAATAGGTTCCTTTAAGCTAGTGCATTGTTGGTTCACTTACCTTTTCCTTCGATTTCACTTCTAAATGTTTTTTTTCTTTGTTTTCTTTGTCTGAATTTCTCACTTCCTGTTCCTCCTCAGTAAGCTGTTCTGGCTGACTAACCACCGCTCGGATGATGGGGGCAAGTTTACTGAGGAGAAACAGGAAGTGAGAAATTCAGACAAAGAAAAAAAACATTTAGAAGGGAAATCGAAGGAAAATTTAAGTGAACCAACAATGCGCTAGCTTAAAGTGGTCGTAAACCCAGATTTTTTTTTTTTTTTTTTAAATAAAAACCTGCAAGAAAATGGCATATTGAGCTAGTATGACTAGCATACTAGCTCATTATGAATTACTTACATTAGATCGAAGCCCCCGCAGCGGTGCTCGGACACCTCCGCCGCCGCGGCCATCTTGCCTCGGTTTCCTTTCCGTGATTGTGATTGGCCCCGGAGCGGCGATGACGTCACACGCATGTGCGCTCGGGCCGGTTAAATCCATTCAGAAATGGTAGTGCGCATGCGTGTGACGTCAGCGGCACCATTTTTAAAAGCAAATATCTCCTTAACCGTGTAGGTTAAGGAGATATTTCATGCACCTACAGGTAAGCCTTAATCTAGGCTTACCTGTAGGTACAAGTTGTGTAAGTGGGTTTACAACCACTTTAAAGGAACCTATGTAGAAAATAAAAAACTAACCTTTACAACCCCTTTAAAGAAAAAAAAACAGTCCCTACAGTCAAACATTGTGGAGGTTCACTAATGTTTTGGGGTTGCTTTGCTGCTTCAGGCACTGGATGTCTTGACCCTGTGTATGGCATTATGAAATCTGAAGACTACCAAAGGATTCTGGGGTGCAATGTAGGGCCCAGTGTCAGTGTCAGAAAATTGGGTCAGCAGGACAATGACCCAAAGCACCCATTAATAAGCACAATGACTTAAGACAAAGCTATGGAGAGTACTGAACTGGCCAGCATTGAGTCCAGATCTAAATCCCATAGAGCACCTGTGGAGAGATCTCAAAACAGCAGTTGAGAAAAGGAACCCTTCAAATCTAAGAGACCTGGAGCAGTTTGCAAAAGAAGAATGGCCCAGAATTCCAGTAGAGAGGTGTAAGAAACTCATTGACGGTTACAGGAAGCCATTGATTTCAGTTATTTTTTCCATGGGGTGTGCTACTATATATTGAATTGAGGGTGCCAATAATTGTCCAGTCCATTTTTTTGTTGTTTTTGAGTGGAATGTGTAAAGCCCTGTACACACGATCAGATTTCCTATGGATTCTAGTCCGATGGATTTGTCCATCGGATATCCGATGAAACTGTTTTCCATCAGTCTTGCCCACACACCATCAGTCAAAAAACCGACCGTTCCAAACGCGGTGACGTAAAACACTCTGATGAGCCGAGAAAAATTAAGTTTAATGCTTCTGAGCATGCGTCGACTTGATTCTGAGCATGCGTGGGTTTTTGATCCGATGGACTTGCCCATAGACGATCTGAGTTTTCGATCGGTTTTTTATCCATCGGAAAAATTTAAACCATGTTCTATTTTTAAAACCGATGGAAAAAAGACCGATGGGTCCCATACACGATCGGTTTGTCTGATGAAAAGAATCCATCAGACGAAAATCCATAGGATATCTGATCGTGTGTACAGGGCTTTAGGATTTGGCTTTTTGTTTCTCCACTTTTTTGTTTCATACCAATACAAAGAAAAGAAATAAACATGAGAATGCCTAAACATTTGTAATTATACGAAGTGGTGCATTATCTGACAAATACAGGAGTGCCAATATTTTTGGCCACGACTGTATATCTGTGTTTAAATATTGGTGAGTGCTTCTGTCAAGTTTTATGATTGTAGTGCACTTAGCTCGGGTGAACCAATTGGTCAACTGCCCGCCCGCAATGTACTGGTACATCGCTGCCTACTCCTGGGTTTAGGGTGCATGCATGATCGCCCCCCCATCCTGCACCTGCTGTGATTGTACACAGCGGGAGCCTGTCAGCATGGCCCGGCCAATGATTCATGGCTGGGACCAGCTGATCGGTTGTGTGCAATCACAGCCCAGAGCTCTGTACAGAGGCAGTGATCTATCAGTTTTCTCATCCCTGCAAAGCATGCGCAGCATCATGGCAACTTTAGGTTAAAGAGAGGCTAAGATGGCAGCTTCTTTGACTGTAAAGGATAGAAGGGTTTAGTTCCAATTTAAGAATCTAAATATTATTGAAAGAATGAGCATTTCATTTGTGCTGCTTCTGCTTTAATACCATACTCCTAATTTTACATTTATTCTAGAGCAGCAGTAGTAGTGATGCCTCATACAGTACAATGTTTTGTGGTACAGTGGTGATAAACAGAAGATCTTTCAATATTTTGGATCATTGGAAAGCCCCAAGGAAGGGATGGGTACTGTACAGGTGGGTGGTATTATAGAAATCAGGTGTGGATGGGTGTGTCAGTACATAGTACATATAGGTGTATATATTCCAAGTAGATGAAGAGAGGATTGTACTGAATAACTGGCATTCATCATTGCTCAGGTAAGATGCTGAAAAGCAGAACTTACATTATTTTCTAGTTTAGCAATATGATTATCATTTCTAGACAAACAAAAATACTCTTTGTTAGATACCCAAGTTTATATTTGATGACTTTTTAGTTTTGATAGAATATTATCCTTAAATATATATTTACTTATAATACTCATTGGGGATGATTTACTAAAGTAGCAGTGGCAGTTTATTTAGCTAAGTGAACATTTCCTTTACTAAGCCCCCAGTCACACTAAAGGCTTTGAAATCGTTCGACTTCAGAACCGCAGGTCAATGCGATTTCAGGTGCAACTTGGCTAACACCTGTACGACTTCATGCACAGATGTCTATGCAAGTCGCACCTGAAATTGCAAAAAATAGTGCAGGAACTTTTTTTCAAATCGGTGGTCACCACAAAGTCGCACCAATTTGAACAGTTCCATTGCTGACAATAGGGCGCGACTTGTCATGCAATTTGAACCTGACAAGTCGCACTGGTGTGAATGGGGGCTAAGTGAGAATGTTTTGTAAATCAACCCTTTTATGTGTTTTGTGGGCTTATAGTTTGCATAGGAGAAATAGCTCTAAGCCAGAATAAGTCACATTTCAGTTACATTTAGTGACTAGCGTAGTTAGGAATGATGACTATACTAAACTGTTTTTTATCTCTTCCAATACAGCCTACAGCCATCATGTACTTGACATTTGCCCCTGTTATCCTAATCTTTGCTGCACTCACCCCAAAGACTCAGAGCTATGATGCCGCTACGCCAGGATGCCACATTCACCGTAAGTGAGCACTGGAGTCTAATAAGGTGCTTGGGAAATTCAGCAATATAGATCTATAGATACAGAAAAAAATGTAACTAGCAAAACTGCCAACATGTATAAAGGTATCTGTAGCCTGCCTATTGAAGAATGCCATATTATAGCAAAATATTGTTTGTTGAAATAACGATAAATGAGTAAACATTTCAAATAATTGCATAATAACACATTTTGGGGGTGATTTACTAATGGCAAATAGATAGCACTTTGCAAGTGCATTTGCTCCAGAGCTTAATAAATGGAGGAAGCTCTGCTGACTTCCATCATCCAATCATGTGCAAGCAGAAATGCTGTTATTTTGTTTTCCTTTCATGTGGTTGGGTATTCCTTGTAAATTGACTGTGCACTTCGAAATGTGCAGTTGCACTCTTCAAGTGCAGTTGCTCCAGAGCTCAGTAAATGAGCAGAAGCTCTGCTTAATTCCATCATCTAATCATTTGCAAGCAAAACATTTTATTTTATTTTTTTAAACATTCCTTGCACATTGGGTGTTCTTTGAAAAGTGAAGCTTTACCTCCTTTACTAAGCTCCAAAGCAACTGCACTTGCAAAGTGCAGAGTCTATTTGCCTTTAGTAAATCAACCTCTTTATCTCATTTACTAAGCTATGGAGCAACTGCACTTGCAAAAGTGCACAGTGTATATGCTTTTATTAAATCAACCCCCCATGTGCAATAGTGTTTTGTGAATTTAAATAAGTTTAGTATATCAAAATACAATAATATATTGTTCTGCTCTTAGCTAAAAGATAAAAAAAAAAGTTAATTTAAACAGGAAAAAAAGAATCACTGAGCATCCTCAGAAAGATATAACTGCAAATGATCCAGAGGAAGGCAAAAAAACAAAAAAACAAAAAACCCACATGAAGGATAATCTAAATTGATCCAACAAAAATCTTTCCTGTTCCTCAAAAGCAATTGGATAACATATAATTTTGGATAACTTCATAATTTGACCCTTTTTTTTTCTCTACCCTGCAGCATTCAACGTTACTATAAGAAGTGATCGTAAAGGAACCTGCAGAGGGACACACATTATAAATGCATGCGTTGGCCATTGTGAATCCAGTGCATTCCCGTCCAAGTATTCTGTTTTAGTGGCCAGCGGATTCAAACACAATATAACATCAGTGTCACAGTGCTGCACCATCAGCAAAATGCAGAAGGTAAGTACCTGTAACAATCAATTAAATATTTATTAAAATGTAATGACAATCGGGAGCATTCATAACAATAATTCCAACAGTTTGCTACAAATCTGCAATTTTGGTATAGAATAATTCACACTAAAGAAAAACAAATACCGTATATACTCGAGTATAAGCCGACCCAAATATAAGCCGAGGCACCTAATTTTACCACAAAAATATGGGAAAACTTATTGACTCGAGTATAAGCCTAGGGTGTCCATCTGCATGCCTCACTGTGCCTCACTTTGCCTCACTGTGTACATGTGCATGCCTCACTGTGTCCATGCCTCACTGTGTCCATGCCTCACTGTGTCCATGCCTCACTGTGCCCATGCCTCACTGTGCCCATGACTAGACTGACGTTTAACATGGGAGTCTATGGAAGGGATGCCCGACTTTGAAAAATCGGTGCTCCCCGGCCTTAGGTCCCCCAGACAAAAGACCTTGCACACTTATAGAGGAGAAATGGGGGCTACATGTGTGCCAAGTTTCGGGTCCAGGGGACCTACTACCGGCCAGTACCGGGTCCCCAAAATTACCAGAGAAATTATCGTTTAACATGGGAGTCTATGGAAGGGATACCGGGCTTTGAAAAATCAGTGCTCCCCGGCCAACAAACTTTGCACACTTGTAGAGAAAGAGTGGGGCTACATGTGAGCCAAGTTTGAGGACCCGGTACCAGGTCCTCAAAGTCCGGCAAATCAGGCGCAAAAAGGTGACTCGAGTATAAGCCGAGGGGGGCATTTTCAGCACAAAAAAATGTGCTGAAAAACTCGGCTTATACTCGAGTATATATGGTACATACCGATATATAAAATATATAGTGCACTAAAAGTGCCTGCTTTTCAGCCTACACACATTTTTTGAATGATTCCTAATATGTTTTCTTTTGGTGTATTTGTGTGTTTTCCCTTTTTTATTGTGCAAATGATTCCAAGAAAAACTATTACTAAAGGATGACAATAATCCGGGATAATTTTCCCTCTGCTGACAATAGTAAACCTCTTTTGGGTTCAGTAATTACAAAAACACTGCACTTATATTTATAGTACATTTATCATAGTTAAAACTAGGGCTTTTTTCTCAGAGAATAGGTGCAGGAACTCCTCCTTTCTGAGTCACACTTAGTTTCTGTACCCCTACCCACCTCTGAGGACCCTCCCTTGGTTCCACCTCCCAACTCCCAATACTGCCCCTTTTAGAGAATACGGAGCTCAAGTATCATTTTGTCCTACTATGTGATTTTCATGAAATTTGTTAATGATAACAAAGACAGTAAAATAGATCTGACGCAGTGAGCCACAATAGGCCCCCCCTAGGAACAATTGATCCTCCACGCAACAATAGACTTCCCCTTCAGCAACAATGGACCCCTGCAACAAAATATCACCCCAACAATAATAGATCCCCAGCAGCAGCAACAGATCTCCCAGCAGCCAGTAACAATGGACCTCTCCCTCAACAGTAGATCCATCCAAGAAACAATTGACCCCCACAGCAAATAAGACCCCACAAGGAACAATAGACCTACACAGCAACAATAGACCCCCACACAAAAAAAGATCCCCACCAGCGACAATAGATCCCCCAGCAGCACTTCTTTGCATTATGTACATTCATTGCTGGAGGTGGTGGAACTGCATTCCTCCACGTTCCCGCTGAAAAAAAGCCCCGGTTAAAAATGTCTAACCATTAGAAACGGCGCTGGAAACTGAAATCAATATGTAAGCTTGGAGCACTAAATATTCGTTTTCACTACATGCTTTTTCTTACCGTATCTTAAAAATAGAAGGCTATACTTGATACAGGAAAATTATTATATTGTTCTGCTTGGTAATTATTTGATATCTAATAATGAAAAAAAGGGGACTGTTATGTTGCGCCTTATTATAAGTATATCTGACTAAAATGTTGACTGTCAAGTTAATCTTATTTCGAAAATATCCAACAGTAACAGAGTTCATGTTGATGGGTGTCACTGACAAATACTGCCCTTTGCATTTAAAATCAGTGATGCTCAAACCCATGCATTCAAACATAAAATGCAGCTATATATGTGTAGCGGGGGTCTAAAATATAGGGGGAGTGCATGGGTGGTAGTATGACCCAATGCACCCTGATTACTAGGGAATTGGGGACCATTTACAGAGTTGGAGGACTCTGGTGGTGTGAGGTTCCCTGCGGCCTGCAGATGGCGTGATCACCCTGGGCCGTGGTTGAACCCACACCGCAAAGACTGTGCCTTTTTGTCCTTTCCTGGCGCTTGTACAGTGGGGCGGGGAACCCGCTGTGACGCAAAGGGAGAGGGGATAAAAGGGGCGGATGCCTGGAGTTCAGGGTTCAGAGTCGGAGGACGCGGCCGCACTCAGGCACCCTCAGCCTGGGTGCTGGCGTTCCGGAGTTCCGGGCCCAGGTGCCCTTGGCCTGGCCTGGAGCGAGAGATGGAGTCCATATCAGGCACCTTTAGCCTGGGGTGAGTTACTATGGCGGAAGCCTGGAGCTCAGTACCTTCGACTGAGTTCCGCGAGGGTGGAGGAATCCGGGGGGGCCCTAACGCCTTGGGTGCCCGAGTCTGAGATGAGGAGGCTGGTGAGCGGAACTTCTCCGGAGAGTCCGGCGCAGAATTTGCTGGTGACGGAGAGGCCTCCAGTAACTCTCTTGGACGGATATCTTCCCTCTGACAGGGGCTGTGATAGCGAAGGTAATTCATGTTCCTGTTCTATATAGTCAGTGGCAGTGACTATTCGCCATTGGTGACACCACAGTGGTTAGCTATACCCTAAAGCAGTGTTTCTCAACCTTTTTACCGTGGAGGAACCCTTGGCAAAAAGTCTGAGATCTCGGGGAACCCCTAAAAAAAAATTCAGATCTACAGCTCTCGGAACATCGTATCTGATCAGCAAGCTGTAGATATAACCACGTTTATTGTAGAAATAGCTTTAAATAATGGAATAAAAATTAGAACTCACCTGACACCAACATTATAGTGTGAACAGTGCACATAGAAATCAATTGTTTTCTTTATGTCCCTGCAGAGACCTGCGTTACAACAAGCCCAAAATATTTTAAGCAAGTCAAATTTGTACACATTTTCCATTTTTTGCACATATGCTGTGAACGAGGCCTTACTGAACTTGAACAAAACTCCCAAATATTGTAACTGATAAATAGGATAGCAGACTACGGGAACAGTTGGGACTTGTTCACAACATTCATGCATAAGAATTGATGGTGCAGATTTCATCTGCATAGACTACTTTGGTCTTGTCCATGTCATGTGCAGAGAGACATGCACTTTCCTAACGTAGGTCTCTGCTAGAACATAAAGAAAATAACTGATTTCTATGTGCCCTGTTCACACCACAATGTTGGTATCATTTGAGTATTTTTCTCTGCAGAGAAATGCATACATGTTGCATATTTCTGTGCAGAAAAAATATGCACATGATACCAATGTTGATTTCAATGTGCACTGACAGCGAGTACTGTCAATGCGCATTAATACCTGGTGCCTCCTCTATAGTTCCAGCTCCTCTGAACCTGTGAGGGTGGTACCAGGAAGAGTGCTGACAGTGGGAGCACATGGCTGAATATTGCAGGAGGTGAGATCCTGTGTATGGTAGTGACTGAATGCAGACTGCAGGGGCCTGTGGCTGGATGAGCTAGCCATGTGTGCTCCTTTTCTCTGCTCCCCCCCTCCACAGTGTGCATTACTGCTACCATTGAGACAGATCTCACCTTCTGATCTGGTGCTTCCGCCTCCATAGTCCTCATTCTCGGCTCTCTTCACGGCTCCCACTCTGTGCTCCCTGCCTCCAGTCTTCATTCTCGGGTCCCATGGCTCTCCGCTCTCCATGCCCGGCTCCCCGCTCTCCATCAGTGGCGTCACTAGGGTTGGTGTCACCCGGTGTGAAAAAAATTGGTGTCAACCCCCCTCCACCCACTATAGTCCCTCTTCAGTACAGACCCCCCATTAAGTACAAACCCCCCTCCATCAGTATAGACCTCCCTCCAAGTGCAGAAACCCTATCAGCATAGACCACCTCAGAGAAGACCCCCCTCCATCAGCATAGACCCCCCACATAGGCACCCCAAGTGCAGACCACCTCCATCAGCATAGCCGCCCTCAATGCAGACCCCCTTCAGCATAGACACCCCCCAGTGTAGACCCCCCTCCATCAGCATAGACCCCCAGTGCACACCCCATCAGCATAGACACCCCCAGTGCAGACCCCCCTCCATCAGCATAGCCCCCCTCAGTGCAGACCCTCATCAGCATAGACACCCCCTAGTGCAGACCCCCTTCCATCAGCATAGCCCCCCTCAGTGCAGACCCCATCAGCATAGACACCCCCTAGTGCAGACCCCCTTCTATCAGCATAGCCCCCCTCAGTGCAGACCCCCTTCAGCATAGACACCCCCAGTGCAGACCCCCCTCCATCAGCATAGCCCCCCTCAGTGCAGACCCTCATCAGCATAGACACCCCCTAGTGCAGACCCCCTTCCATCAGCATAGCCCCCCTCAGTGCAGACCCCATCAGCATAGACACCCCCTAGTGCAGACCCCCTTCCATCAGCATAGCCCCCCTCAGTGCAGACCCCCATCAGCATAGACACCCCCTAGTGCAGACCCCTTCCATCAGCATAGCCCCCCTCAGTGCAGACCCCCATCAGCATAGACACCCCCTAGTGCAGACCCCCTTCCATCAGCATAGCCCCCCTCAGTGCAGACCCCCATCAGCATAGACACCCCCTAGTGCAGACCCCCTTCCATCAGCATAGCCCCCCTCAGTGCAGACCCCCATCAGCATAGACACCCCCCTCCATCAGCATAGCCCCCCTCAGTGCACACCCCCATCAGCATAGACACCCCCATCCATCAGCATAGCCCCCCTCAGTGCAGACCCCCATCAGCATAGATACCCCCTAGTGCAGACCCCCTTCCATCAGCATAGCCCCCCTCAGTGCAGACCCCCATCAGCATAGACACCCCCCTCCATCAGCATAGCCCCCCTCAGTGCAGACCCCCATCAGCATAGACACCCCCATCCATCAGCATAGCCCCCCTCAGTGCAGACCCCCATCAGAATAGATACCCCCTAGTGCAGACCCCCTTCCATCAGCATAGCCCCCCTCAGTGCAGACCCCCATCAGCATAGACACCCCTCTCCATCAGCAAAGCCCCCCTCAGTGCAGACCCCCTCCATCAGCATAGATACCTCCACTTGTGCTAGTAGTCCCCCCCTCTCCCCTCTCATAGCGCCCCCAGCACATGTCCATAAAATACACTATTCAGACCTCAGAACAGCGCAGCATAGACATAGCGGGTGTCCCTCCTCAGACTGCCTCCTCCTGTCCTGTGTATATGTAAACAGAGGAGGGAGGACTCGGGGAGGCGGCTTAAGTCCGCTCCGCTGTGAGAGACACAGATCAGTGCAGGGGTGTGCGGACCGTGTGATGCCGCTGCCCACAGGCGTCACCCGGGTGCGATCTGCACCCCCCACTCAGCAACACCACTGCTCGGCTCCCCGCCAAATTTTAAAACTCCCGCTCTCTGCCTTTCCGCTCTCTGAGTTCTCTGAGCCGGAACTACAGAGAGAGCATCGGGTATCAATGCGCGCTGACTGTTCTCACTGTCAGCGCGCATTGGGAACAGTGAAAACAACATTGGACGGATATACATCCGCCACAATGTTGAATCGCGGCGGAACCCCTGGGGACTTCTCGCGGAACCCCAGGGTTCTGCGGAACCCCAGTTGAGAAACACTGCCCTAAAGGATTGTGCCTTGACCTACTCCCCACAAATACTGAACTGTTCGTTGGGTCCCAACCTGTCTGTGTTGAATGACTATTTGTCGAGAATAATAAATACGAGTTGGACCGTTTTCAGTGTGTGGAACTTCAGTTACTGGAAGCAAAGGGGGGTCATTTGGTGAAGGATTTGACTCTAGGACATATACACAAAGCCCAATAGTTCTGGCCTTCACCTCTACACATTGGAGGACATGGGCCGTGGTGTATCTCATCCCTCCCCCCAGTACTAACCCACTAGACAGTGGCGGCCCATTCATAGGGGGCGTCCGGGCGCCGCCCCCCCCCCCCCCTCCTGTGGTCACCAAAAAATAAAAAATAAAAATAAAAATAAAAAACGGGCCCTTTAAGATTTTTTATTTTTTTTTATGTCTTTTTTTTACACATGGCGGCGCGACCATAGTGGGCGTAGAAGCGCCGCTACCGCTCGCTTCTGCGCCCGGCCGTCACTCACCACAACAATACATAGGTTCATGCATTGCATGAACCTATGTATTGCTGCCGCCCACTATTCAGATGGCCGGCCCCTTGAGCGCCGGCCATCTGAGTCACAGCGTCTGATTGGCCTTTAGAAGTGCCTATTAGAGCCAGCAGGCTCTGATAGGCTTCCCGACTACAGCCTGAGGGCTGTAATCGGCTTCTACATACCTAATGAGAGGACGCACAGGGGTGCGTTCCCTGGCCAATCAGGTTCACCGGGTCTGGTTACCGGTAACCTGATTGGCTGAAGTGACATCGAGGGCGGGAGAAAATATCGAGGACGGAAGAAGGACGGCGCTGACTCGAGGAAGGTAAGTGCAGGGCTGGGGGGGAGAAACTGGCTGTATTATGAGGTCAAACTGGCTGCATTATGGGGGAGAAACTGGCTGAATTATGGGGGAGAAACTGGCTGTATTATGAGGACAAACTGGCTGTATTATGGGGGAGAAACTGGCTGAATTATGGGGTAGAAACTGGCTGCATATTGGGGACAAACTGGCTGTATATTGGGGTAGAAACTGGCTGCATATGGGGTAGAAACTGGCTGCATATAGGGGAGAAACTGGCTGTATATTGGGGGAGAAACTGGCTGCATATGGGGGAGAAACTGGCTGTATATTGGGGTAGAAACTGGCTGCATATGGGGTAGAAACTGGCTGTATATAGGGGAGAAACTGGCTGTATATTGGGGGAGAAACTGGCTGCATATAGGGGAGAAACTGGCTGTATATTGGGGGAGAAACTGGCTGCATATGGGGGAGAAGCTGGCTGTATATTGGGGTAGAAACTGGCTGCATATAGGGGAGAAACTGGCTGCATTATGGGGGAGAAACTGGCTGTATATTGGGGGAGAAACTGGCTGCATATAGGGGAGAAACTGGCTGCATTATAGGGGAGAAACTGGCTGCATATGGGGGAGAAACTGGCTGCATTATGGGGGAGAAACTGGCTGTATATTGGGGGAGAAACTGGCTGCATTATGGGGGAGAAACTGGCTGCATTATGGGGGAGAAACTGGCTGCATTATGGGGGAGAAACTGGCTGTATATTGGGGGAGAAACTGGCTGCATTATGGGGGAGAAACTGGCTGTATTATGGGGGAGAAACTGGCTGTATTATGGGGGAGAAACTGGCTGCATTATGGGGGAGAAACTGGCTTTATATTGGGGGAGAAACTGGCTGCATTATGGGGGAGAAACTGGCTGTATTATGGGGGAGAAACTGGCTGTATTATGGGGGAGAAACTGGCTGTATTATGGGGGAGAAACTGGCTGCATATAGGGGAGAAACTGGCTGCATATAGGGGAGAAACTGGCTGCATTATAGGGGAGAAACTGGCTGCATATGGGGGAGAAACTGGCTGCATTATGGGGGAGAAACTGGCTGTATATTGGGGGAGAAACTGGCTGCATTATGGGGGAGAAACTGGCTGCATTATGGGGGAGAAACTGGCTGCATTATGGGGGAGAAACTGGCTGTATATTGGGGGAGAAACTGGCTGCATTATGGGGGAGAAACTGGCTGTATTATGGGGGAGAAACTGGCTGTATTATGGGGGAGAAACTGGCTGCATTATGGGGGAGAAACTGGCTTTATATTGGGGGAGAAACTGGCTGCATTATGGGGGAGAAACTGGCTGTATTATGGGGGAGAAACTGGCTGTATTATGGGGGAGAAACTGGCTGTATTATGGGGGAGAAACTGGCTGCATATAGGGGAGAAACTGGCTGCATATAGGGGAGAAACTGGCTGCATATAAGGGACAAACTGGCTGCATATAGGGGAGAAACTGGCTGCATTTGGGGGAGAAACTGGCTGTATTATGGGGGACAAACTGGCTGCATTATGGGGGAGAAACTGGCTGCATTATGGGGGATTAACTGGCTGCATTATGGGGGATTAACTGGCTGCATTATGGGGGAGAAACTAGCTGCATTATGGGGGAGAAACTGGCTGCATTATGGGGGAGAAACTGGCTGCATTATGGGGGAGAAACTGGCTGCATATGGGTGGGAAACTGGCTGCATTTGGGGACAAACTAGTGGCGTTTGGGCACAGTGGCTGCGTTTAATGGGCACAGTGGCGGCAATTGATGATTTATTTTTTTTCAGTTTTTTTGCGCCCCCCCAAAAAATTTGAGCACCAGCCGCCACTGCCCCTAGACAAGACAAACAAGCCGAGAATAAGAAGGAGTGAGAGGGGTGAGGTCGCTACATATACAAAAAAACAGATCTCAATAGTACTGCATTCAAATAAACACAATGGTCAAACACAACCTCAATATTTATTAATACTACACCATTTAAGTTAAAGGAAATCACAGATGTGGATTTAAAGTGCTCTTAAAGTGGTTGTAAACCCAAAAAAATAAACAAATTAAAAATAAAAACCTGCAAGACAAAGGCATGATGAGCTAGTATGACTAATATACTAGCTCAGTATGAATTACTTACCTTAGATCGAAGCCCCCGCAGCGGTGCTCGGACACCTCCGCCGCCGCCATCTTGCCTTGATGTCCCTTCCGTGTATCGCCGCTCCGGCGCTGTGATTGGCCCCGGAGCGGCGATGACGTCACACGCATGCGCGCTCGGGCCGGCTAAATCCATTCAGAAATCCGGCTACTATGCCGGCCCGCTAGTGCGCATCAGCGGCGCCGTTTTTAAAAGCAAATATCTACATAACCGTGTAGGTTAAGGAGATATTTCATGCACCTACAGGTAAGCCTTAATCTAGGCTTACCTGTAGGTGCATGTTGTGTAAGTGGGTTTACAACCACTTTAAGCACAAGTCTATTTTTGGAACACGTTCTATTTACTATGTGCTGCTAGTTTTCACAGTTATATTTATTACTATTACAACAATTCAATTTGTTACTATTTTTTTACAATATTCACTCCTTTTATTATTATTATATTATTATTATACACGATTTATATAGCGCCAACAGTTTACGCAGCGCTTTACAATGTATAGGGGGACAACACAATTACAGTACAGTTCAATACAAAAGGTACAGGAGGACCCTGCTCGTAGAGCTTACATTCGGGGTGGTGATACAAAAGGTAATAGCTGCAGAGAATGATTCAATGGGGGTCCACTCCTGGACCCATTTACTTTCTTCTCATATTGCTGACTCTGCTAACACACTGTTTTTCTGATGGCTGACAAAACAACTGTTAAAACCATTCCAATTTAATTGTGTATGCTGGATTTACCAGGTCTATTGTAAAGGAGGGCATATAAGAAAAAAAGAGGGATAGGTACACAAAAAAGGAGAGCTCATCCCCTGTAATCACACAGGAATATTATTTAAAGAACCTTTTAAATCACCAGTAATATTACTCTTGGAGCTTATCCGCCGATGTGGGTGATGATATTAATGGTTTTGAGGTTATTATCCTGTATATTCCTCTGAATTATTTTAAGCATATGAACAACAGGTTTTTAGACTAGTCTAATTTTAAATATATAGGTGAAGGGTGTGTATATTAAGTGTTTGTTAAATCATTATATTATATTGCGGTTTATATAATAAAGAAAATATATATATTTTTTCACAATTCCTCACTGAAGAATTTCTTTTGGAAGGAACTATTTCCTACCCCCCTTTTTGTTCTATTGTAAAGGAGGGTTGTATTTATAAAACATTTGCATTGCAATTTTCAAGTGCATGTAAATTCAGTCAGAGCAAATGGAGCAAAAACAAGTGTTTTTAAGCCATTTCCTGTGCTAGTCAAATGTTTTTCATTGATTTAAATTGAAAATACTGTATTTCACCAATAGAAAGTTCCTATGATACTTAGCACCATTTAGTAGCCAAACGCTGTATCTTCTGTTTTAGTTGTCCTTAACCTCCCTGACGGTATTCCCGAGTCAGGCTCGGGGTGGAATTTCAGTACCATTAGCGATAACCCCGAGCCTGACTCGGGATTGCATTGCAGGATACAGGGAAAGTTACTTACCTTGTTCCCTGGATCCTGCAAAGTCTCCTCGCTCGATTCACACAGTGCCCGAGTGCCGCCGAGCTCCGTTCCCTGCGACGTTGCGGTGCACGGGGGCGGAGATCGGCGCCAAATTCAAAAAAGGAAAAACACAAAACACATACAGTACACTGTAATCTTACAGATTACAGTACTGTATAAAATAATTACACATCCCCTTTGTCCCTAGTGGTCAATGAACAATGAAGTGGCAGCAGGACACTAATGAAATCAGCCCTCTGCTCTCTATTTCAGGAAGCATATTCACAGACCGCACTGTGCATTGGCTCAGAATACTAACACACCCTGGGGAGGTGTGACACCATAATATGGTTTTATAAAGAGTAGAACTGGATGGAATTATATTTAAAAATTTAGCGCAGACCAACCCTTAGTAAGACCTTGTCAGGAAGGTCCTTAATGTCACATTATTTATTTAAGTACTTCTTAAATGATGTACTTTGAAAATATACTTTCTTTCTCGTACATCACGGGACACAGAGCGACATAGTCATTACTAATGGGTTATATAGATACCGTCAGGTGCTGGCACTGGCAACTTCCAAAACCGGAAGTACCCTCCCCTATATAAGCCCCTCCCATCCGGGAGCACCTCAGTTTTTTGCCAGTGTCTAAGGTGTTGGCCAAGAAGAAACATGTGTTTTTCACTGAGCTTGCGTACAGGTTCTTTTGGGCCTCAGTAAGCTATTCCGGATCCGACCAAAAAAGCTTCATAGCTAAACGGTCGGTACCCGGGCCTTGCAGAGAAGAGCAAGGTTTTGCCTGTAATGCTTCTCTTAGGAGAGCTGGACCCTGGGATCCAGAGCTCTGGTCATACCCACGACCAAGATGTTTTCTGTGCAGGGTGCTATACAGGTCCAGGGGAGTGGAATCCTTGGGAACCCGGTCCCTGAAGGTTTGATTACAATGCCTGCCGTGATAGGTGAAGTTTGGGCTTTTGTGGACCAAACAAAGTCCTGCGGCGGGGAACAGGTAAGTGGGGGCCCCCAGGAACTTGGTTCTATTGGGGGACCCCCAAGCCTAATTTGTCTTTCTGTCTGTTACCTAATGGTATTCCCGCAAAATTCTGTGCATGCCTGTAACTACTAAAAAAATGTAATAATTTTTAATGGTGGTCAAGAAAAAAAAAAAATTTTTTTTTAAAATATATTTAATATATTAGACTGCGGTACCTGTGTTTGTCCACTAGAGGCCGCTGTGGAATGTTTTCTTGTCATGTGGACTAGTTTCTTCTCAGCAGAGCAAGTCCAGGCAGATGGTGAGTTCTCTTATGGGAAACTGCTTCCTCTGCCATGTTGCAATGCTCGTCCATCCCCCGGCCTGCGGCAAAGAGGGGCCCTGGCTCTTGTCCCTAGTTTCCATTTTTCAAAATTAGCGCCGAAGGCGCACGTGGCCGTGCGCGTGCGCGTGCACGCGCCTCTATATATAGAGGTGAGCCGGGAAAAGGGGGCGGAGCCTGGGGGATGAGGCTCTGTGCCCGCCGCAGCGCTTCTGCGCATGTGCGGGAGTCCCAGCATGTTAAAAACCACAATTTTGTGTGGTGAGCTGGCTATGAAGTACAGAGACAGAGCTGGCAACATTTAAAAAAGGGCATACAGCAAGCGGTTGATACAGGCATCCCCTAGAAAGGCACATTAGTAGACACCAACTGTTTCTTATAGCAGCATTTATGCTAGACTATTGTCAGTAACTGGTGTATTTCGGCTGGAATACCTCAGCTTTGTGGCTTAGGAATATGCCATCTAAAAACTCCGGGACTAGAAATTCCAGGAGGAATAGGGGGTCTCCATCGGGCTCTGAGGATCTTGGGCATGCTTTGGCTGCACCAGTCTCCCCTGAAGAATCAGAGGTTAGTGACCGTAGAGCACCCTCAGGAGTACCTGGTACTGTGGCTGTCCTCAGTTCACCTGCTCCTGTGTATGTAACAGAGGAGGTTTTTTCCTCAGCTCTGGGAGGGCTGGAAGAGAGATTGTCAGCATTGATCGCGGCTTCCCTGTCACAGGAGAAAAGCGCCCGATCTCCGTCTCCTCCCTCAGAGTGCCTGTTAACAGAGCAACAGTCCCATACAGGGATCGACCTACCTGAAGGGGATCAGGATGAGGTCGATTCGGTTGTA
This sequence comes from Rana muscosa, assembly GCA_029206835.1. Taxonomy (NCBI): domain Eukaryota; kingdom Metazoa; phylum Chordata; class Amphibia; order Anura; family Ranidae; genus Rana; species Rana muscosa. The sequence goes on from CM055119.1 coordinate 274,079,054, forward strand.
GAGGAATCAACAGTGGAAGAGCCGTTCTCAGCATCACATGCTGAAAGGTTATGGGTTCAGTCCCTGACTAATATGGTCCGATCAGCATTTAAAATGCCACTTGCGGAGCCATCATCCACTTCTGTCTCCTCGTTGGGGTCGCTAAAAGCTCCCCAGACTGTTTGTTCCTTTCCGATCCATCCTTTACTGGAAGGGCTCATTTACCAGGATTGGGAGCATCCTGACAAAATATTTACTCCCCCTAAGAGATTTCCGGTGGTCTATCCCATGGAGGATAAGTTCATCAGAAAATGGAGGGTCCCTACAGTGGACGCAGCCATCTCTTGTGTGAATAAATCACTGACATGTCCGGTGGATAATGTCCAAATGTTCAAGGACCCAATAGATAAAAAATTGGAGTCCTTATTAAAATCTGCTTTTTCTACAGCAGGATTGGTGACACAACCAGCAGTGGCAGCTATTGGGGTCTGCCAAGCAGTGAAGGATCAGTTGAAACAGGTCTTAAGGGACTTGCCAGATCAGCAGGCTCTTGCCCTAGCTGATCTACCTAGAGCCTTATGCTTTGCGGTGGACGCCATAAAGGATTCAATCCATCAGGCCTCCCGCCTTACGCTGTCTGTAGTACATATGCGCAGGCTTCTATGGCTCAAAAACTGGTCTGCTGAAGCTCCCTGTAAAAAATTGCTGGTCAGCTTCCCATTTCATGGTGAGCGCTTATTCGGGGAAGACCTGGACAAGTATATCCAGAGAATTTCCAGCGGTAAAAGTACACTTTTGCCGGTTAAAAATAGAGTTAGAGGTCCCTCTTTTAAGAGGCCGGCTTCTCCAGTCCCTAGGACATCGGCTGTGAAACAGTTCCGACGGCCTCCTCGGTCAAATCCCGGAGGTAAAAATCAGGGACAGTTGCAGGGTAACAAGAAGCCCTGGAGCAGGAGAGGTACAAAACCTCCCCCAAAGTCAAATGCATGAAGGGTTGCCCCCACCCAATCGGGTGGGGGGAAGACTTCAGTTGTTCACAGAAACCTGGCGGGACACGATCCGAGACAGATGGGTGCTCTCCGCAGTAAATCTGGGATACAAATTGGAGTTAAAAAACTCCCCTCCTTCCCGCTTTATATGGTCAAACGTGCCAAGGGATCCCCAGAAGAGAGGATCCCTCCTGTTGGCACTGGAACAATTATTGCTCCAAGCAGTAATTATAGAGGTTCCCCTGGAAGAATGGGGGTTCGGGTTTTACTCAAACCTCTTTACAGTTCCGAAGCCAAACGGGGACGTGAGGCCCATATTAAATCTAAAAGGGCTAAACAAATTCCTACATATCAGGACTTTCCGGATGGAGTCGATCCGATCGGTAGCCACTGCCCTACAAGGGGAGGAATGGTTAGCCTCGATCGACATCAAAGATGCTTATTTGCACATTCCCATCTTTCCAGCCCACCAAAAATGTCTACGCTTTGCGGTAGAAGGGCGCCATTTTCAGTTCAGAGCCTTACCCTTCGGTCTGGCCACAGCACCAAGAGTGTTCACAAAAATTCTGGCCCCATTATTGGCCAATCTAAGAACACGAGGTGTAACGATAATGGCATATCTAGACGACTTGTTGCTGATAGACCACTCAGTGGAAAAACTAGAAGTGGTTGTTCACGAGACAATCAAGTTTCTGGAATATCACGGTTGGATTATCAACCGAGACAAGTCAGCCCTAAAACCAGTCAAAAGTCTGGAATACTTGGGGCTAAGGCTGGATTCAGACCAGAGAAAAATTTTCTTGCCTCAAGAAAAGGGGTCGTCTTTGAGAGATTTGATCCACTTAGTGGGTTCAAAAAGACAGCCATCCATACGCCTGTGCATGAGGCTGCTGGGAAAAATGGTGGCATCATTCGAAGCAGTACCCTACGGTCAATTCCATTCAAGGAAGTTGCAAAGGGCCATACTGTCAGCCTGGAACAAAAAAGTTCAGGCTCTGGACTTACCAATGTCCTTGTCCCCTTCCGTTCGCAAGAGCCTCCGCTGGTGGTTGGTTCCCCAGAATCTGGAAAGAGGGAAATCCTTCAGTCCGATTTCCTGGAAGGTGGTCACTACAGATGCCAGCCTTATAGGCTGGGGAGCAGTACTGGAGCAATGGTCTCTCCAGGGCAAGTGGTCAGAAGCAGAAAAGGCCCTGCCCATCAATCTCTTAGAGATACGAGCAGCCCGGTATGCCCTAGTAGCATGGACATCCAAACTCCAAGGGTCCCCTGTCAGAGTTCAATCAGACAATGCCACAGCAGTGGCATATATCAATCGTCAGGGGGGCACCAGGAGTCGTGCAGCCCAGAGGGAAGTAAATTACATCCTGAGATGGGCAGAAAGATATGTCCCAGCCATATCTGCGGTATTCATTCCAGGAGTGGAGAATTGGAAGGCGGACTTTCTAAGTCGCCAACAATTATGCCCAGGGGAATGGTCCCTTCATCCCGAGGTTTTCCGGACAATATGTCAGCGGTGGGGAACACCGGATGTAGATCTGCTAGCATCCAGATTCAACACAAAAGTGGACAGGTTTGTCTCTTGGACAAGGGATCCCCTAGCGTGCGGCTCGGATGCCCTAGTGTTCCCTTGGGATCAGTTCAAGCTGATATATGCATTCCCACCGCCACAATTGTTACCTCGATTACTCCGCAGAATCAGGGTAGAAAAGAAACCAGTGATTCTGGTGGCTCCAGCGTGGCCCCGAAGAGCATGGTACGCGGAGATTGTAAAAATGTCTGTGGGGAGTCCTTGGACCCTCCCACATCGTCCGGACCTGCTTTCGCAAGGACCGATATACCACCCTTCCTTACCAGCCCTAGGTTTGACGGCCTGGCTATTGAAGCCCACATTCTAAAAAAGAGAGGGCTCTCTAATGCTGTGGTATCTACCATGATCAATGCCAGGAAGCCGGTATCCAGGCAGATCTACTATAGAATCTGGAAGGCGTACATCGCCTGGTGTGAGGCCAAGAAATGGCATCCACGTAAATACGTAATAGGTAGGATTCTGGACTTCCTACAGTGGGCTGTAGATAGGAAGCTTGCCTTGAGTACTATCAAGGGTCAGATTTCGGCCTTGTCAATATTTTTTCAAAGGCCCTTGGCTTCGCATTCACTAGTCAAAGCCTTTATACAAGGAGTGATGCGTATTAGTCCTCCGGTTAATATTCCCATATGTCCATGGGATCTAAACTTGGTTCTGTCGGTTCTACAGAAACAACCATTTGAACCATTACAGCATATTTCCTTGGTGCTTCTCACCAGGAAATTGATTTTTCTAGTAGCCATTTGTTCGGCTAAAAGAGTATCGGAATTAGCAGCTATGTCCTGTAAGGAGCCATATCTGGTTATCCATAAGGACAGAGTAGTGTTACGTCCTCATCCAGCCTTTCTTCCTAAGGTGGTATCGAGGTTTCATTTGAACCAAGATGTGGTTCTTCCTTCTTTTTTCCCCAAACCTACTTCGGTAGAGGAAAAGTTATTGCATTCTTTGGATGTAGTAAGAGCAGTTAAAGCTTATCTAAAAGCCACTGCTCAGATTCGCAGAACGGATACTTTGTTTATTCTGCCGGAAGGCCCCAGAAAGGGTCAGGCAGCGTCAAAATCTACTTTAGCCAAGTGGATTCGACAGGTCATTATGCAAGCTTATGGCTTGAGAAGGAGACCGCCTCCGTTCAAAGTTAGAGCGCACTCCACGAGAGCAGTTGGAACTTCATGGGCAGTGCATCACCAGGCCTCCCTGGCTCAAATCTGTAAGGCCGCAACATGGTCTTCAGTACACACGTTTACTAGGTTCTACCAGGTGGACGTTAGAAGTCAGGAGGATGTCGCCTTTGGGCGCAGTGTGTTGCAGGCCGCAAAAGATCCTCATGTCTGATAGCGCTCAGCTTATATATGGTGTATCCCCCCCCTCATTTGGCATTGCTTTAGGACATCCCATTAGTAATGACTATGTCGCTCTGTGTCCCGTGATGTACGAGAAAGAAAATAGGATTTTTATAACAGCTTACCTGTAAAATCCTTTTCTTGGAGTACATCACGGGACACAGAGCTCCCGCCCCTCTTTGGGGACACTTATTGCTTTGCTACAAAACTGAGGTGCTCCCGGATGGGAGGGGCTTATATAGGGGAGGGTACTTCCGGTTTTGGAAGTTGCCAGTGCCAGCACCTGACGGTATCTATATAACCCATTAGTAATGACTATGTCGCTCTGTGTCCCGTGATGTACTCCAAGAAAAGGATTTTACAGGTAAGCTGTTATAAAAATCCTATTGTCCAATAGACTTGTGCACAACGGAAAAATTCGTTCCGTTTCGGTTCGTTTCTTTCCGGTCCTGTTGATTCGTAATCATTCGTAATTTTGCTAGACGGGATTTTTCGTGTTCGGACTCATTCGTATTTTTGCAAGCGACATTTTTCGTTGAATTTTTTGTTGCTTTATAATTCGTACTTTCGGTAGAGTACATTGTTTTTCGTTGATTCTGGACACAACTCCTACTTTCGTAACTTTTTTTGGGTTCGTTGATTCGTAATTTTCCGTGTCTCTCTCACAACGACGCTGCCTATTATGCCTAATGTGCTTCGAATGGATTTGTACTTTTCTAAATACATAGCGGTTATTTGTAACGATTCGAAATCTCGTATTTTACTTTCGTTTTTTACATGCGGCTATAGGCTCCGCCCCTGTACACCATTTTGAGAGGGTTCAGCACGGTGAGGGAGAAGCAGAGAGCAGAGCAGAGTGAGTGTTATTGTGCTTCGAATGGATTTGAAATCTCGTATTTTACTTTCGTTTTTTCATGCGGCTATAGCCTCCGCCCCTGTACACCATTTTGAGAGGGAGTTCAGCATGGTGAGGGAGAAGCAGAGAGCAGAGTGAGTGTTATTGTGCTTCGAATGGATTCGTACATTCGTAACTTTTTTCATAACGAATTATGCCGAAGACCTTCGGGCATTCGCTATTTTGCGGTATAATTTATTTCGGATTCGGTTTTATTCGTAATTGCTCTGTTCAGAAATTCGAATGCTTCCGAATGTCCGAAAGTTGCTAAATTCGGACGAATTTTGATTCGTTACGAAACGAATTGCACAAGCCTATTGTCCAACATGATTACCGTATTTATCGGCGTATAACACGCACAGGCGTATAACACGCACCCCTAACTTTAAGAGGGAAGTTTCAGGAAAAAAACTTTCCACAGCCCCCTGCGTATAACACGCAGGCACAGTTTACCCTCTATTTTCAGGGTAAAAACGTGAGTGTTATACGCCAATAAATACAGTAATTGTGAAAACGCTAATGGTTTGCACAAGTACTTGGTCGGAATTGAACTTAGGTTCAGTTCTCTCAAGGATCCTACAGTATCTGCATGCAGTTCTTATATTCTCATTGTATCTGTGTGGATTTCCTTCCAGTGATCCAGTTCCTGCCCGAAACGCACAAAACTTGCTAATAGGATATTTGGTTTCCAGTCAAATTGATTCTGCTGTGTCTATCTATCTGTGTGTATGACTGCAATGGGAATACCACTATGAAAGTTGTTTTGGAATGAAAGGACTGATATGATCTTCATAATATGTAAATTGCTGTATATTTGGTTGTCGTTATATATGAAAAAAAGCCTAAAATATGTCAATGTGATTCTGTCCCTTTCCAGGTGAAGGTTCGTCTGTTTTGTGGGACATCTCGCTGGGAGGAAATCGAAATCGGTTCTGCAGAGACATGCCAATGTGATATGTGTCGTCTAGCCCGATATTAACTTATGTACACCACCAGAATCACCCAACCATATATAAAGGCTTACAGTAATTGCACTATGCTTTAAAAACATTTAAAAGTTGGGACCCTATTTACAATAAGTAGGCATCAATCAATGTAGCCATTGTACAGCTTTATCACATAGATGCAATGTGATGGACATTTAGGTAAAGTCTGGTGCATGGAAAGGTGCATTCATTTTTATTGATACTCAAGGTGGGAATCAAGCTAAAACTGGTGCCTGGTGGCACCAATTCGTAGGCCAGGAATTGATCAGAATTCTCATTTTAGATTAGTCCACCTAAAACTTAAGCTGGTCATACATTATACATTTTTTAAATTCAATTTCCTTTAGATTCACCTTCAACTATGTAGTGCAAGGGTCTGCCTGATTGCACACAAATTGAAAGTGTTTAGGTTTGACCTCATATTATATGGTTTTGGTAAATTTAAAGAAAAATTGTACAAGATATTTGTATAATGTATAGCCAGGATTACATGTATTTTTGCAGTTGATACTGGTGGGTTAAGTAGTTAACTATTTAAAGATCTGAAAATTATTAGACAGAAATAACAAAAAGCAGATAAGTGAGTCAACAAACTAGTGTCTGTCCATGAAATACTACTTTTAGTTGGATGTACCCTTGAAAAATGACAATCAACCCTTAATTATTCCATATTTGATTAGCAAACATAAAGTAAATATCTTTTTATTTACTATGGACCCCAGCTTGAATTTTTTGTTTGGAGCATTTATTAAAATGTGTAAAATTCCCGTTGTATACCCCTTCACCCCTTAATTTATAAGGCTTTCTAGTTTTATTTATATAAAATATTCTATGTAAATTGTGATTCTGTGCAGGTTTGAAATTCAAGCACTGCTCTGAAATACATGTGCATTTTTTTAATTTAATATTTATAATAAATTGTGTATGGTTTTGCTTTACCTTTCTAGTAAATATTTAATAAATGAAAAAAAATATTGTTTGTATTGGATTTATTCTTTTCCCAGCTCTTTCCAGAAAAAAGCCTCATTCAGATGGGTGCTGACACCCATAGTCTGTAATTGAGTGCCCTGTTTATACGGCTTCAGCCACCAGATGCTGCGTCCAGGCAGCCCATTCACTGGGACACAGTGGTTGCATGGACAGAGACGCTCATCCCAATTTGAAAGGTGTCAAATTGTGACCAGTGGCTGTGTCCATGCAGCCACTGTATCCCAAAATAAATAAATTGCCTGCCTGTACGCATCATCTGGAACCTAAAGCTGCATAAACAAGGCCCTACTTTATGGTCTATGGGCATCAGTACCTGTCTGAATGAGGCCCCAGAATTTTTCTCATTGTCCTTTAGGGCAGGGCTCGACAAACCCCGGGCGCCAGGTCGCCATTGCGACTAGAATTAGCGACCTGGCGCCTGGGGCAGCACAGCTGGGGTATCCTGTCTCATTGCCCCCCCCCTCTGCGCCGCGGGATCGCGTCGGGCCGCGCCGGCCGGTAATTGAGGCCGCGGCTTTGCGGCCTTCTGCAGGCCTATGCTTCCTTCTGTGAACTAGCGCCATCTTGTGGTGGCCGTTGGTATTGCAACCAGCAATGCTAATGGAGTTTCCCTGTCTGTCTTCCCTGCCATCTCCTTCCCTATAATTAGAACCCCTAAACATTATATATATTTTTTATTCTAACACCCTAGAGAATAAAATGGCGGTCATTGCAATACTTTCTGTCACACAGTATTTGCGCAGCGGTCTTACAAGCGCACTTTTTGGGGAAAAAATACACTTTTTTTTTAAATAAAAAAATAAGACAACAGTAAAGTTAGCCTCATTTTTTTTTATATTGTGAAAGATAATGTTACGCTGAGTAAATTGATACCCAACATGTCACGCTTCAAAATTGCGTCCGCTCGTGGAATGGCGACTAACTTTTACCATTTAAAATCTCCATAGGCGACGTTTAAAAAATTCTACAGGTTGCATGTTTTGAGTTACAGAGGAGTTCTAGGGCTAGAATTATTGCTCTCGCTCTACCGATCGCGGCGATACCTCAACACCGCTTTCATATGCGGGCACTACTCACGTATGCGTTCGCTTCTGCGCGCGAGCTCGGCGGGACAGGGCGCGTTCCTGGCTCCTAACTTTTTTAGCTGGCTCCTAGATTCCAAGCAAATTTGTCAAGCCCTGCTTTAGGGTTTGCCTAGTTATGTCTAATTTGAAGGTGCAAGTACGTGTATAGACTCAAAGGAGGACAAAGTCAACAATGGGCCCCAATACTAGAACAATTTTTAGACCTCTTATTCACTTTTTCAACTACTGCCCAAGCACAGACACTTATTCCCTTCGTAAAGAAAGATAGATGTTACAAAACAGGTGCATGGTTAGGGAACCCTGAAGATTGCCTACTGCTTTTTACCTGCCATAGGGGGGAGATGTGCCCAGATCTATGTGGTGATAGGAGAGCTGGCAGCCCGTGCCCGACCTTCATTTAGTATAAATGGGCCACTAAGTTCCATAGGGCCATGCACAGACTGCTTAAATGGTCTGGAGCTGACTCACTAAATGGGTAAAATGTTTACTTAGCTTAACTGAGCTGTGTTAAATTGAATTATTCATTAATGTGCAAAGGAATATTCAATTATTATTATACAGGATGTGTATAGCACAGTTTGCGCCGTACTTTGCAACATGAGACAGTAAAGTTGCAATACAATTCAATATACGAGGAATCAGAAGGCCCTGCTCGGTAAATGATGGATACTTGTATTCACATCAGTTCACACTTTAGTAAATTATTCCTACTGGTTTAGGCCGGGTTCACACTGTGGCCGCATGCTGCGCATAGTAGGGGTCTGGTGCGTGCTGGTTCACCGTTTCAGGTCCGAATTCAGCCCAAATTTTGGGCTAAAATCGAACCTGAAATGCACCAAAAAAGAACATGTTTTTCCGGCACACCGCACTGGACCCGCTGCGGAGATATGTGAACCGGCTCCATAGAGAGCCAGTCACATTCTCCTGCTATGCGAATTGAATGCAGGGAAACGCGTATTCAATTTGCATAGGTATGAACCCGGCCTTAGAGACATTCTTTGCAAATGTAAGCCAGGCATAGATATTATAGAATTGTAAACCAGTCCTGCTGAATTTGTCTGCTATGATGTCTATAGGGGAATTAGAGAACTCAGAAAACACAGTCTTCCTTGTACATAAGTCTGGGTTATATTTTTCAATTCAGTTGTTTTAATTTTTCAATCAATGACCAATGGTTAGAGTTTCACTACTGAGATACACAGTGCACATAAAAATGTACATTTGTGGGATAAAACACAGGGGCTGCTTAAAGAAATGTTGGCGCATTTGCGCGGGCAGGAATAATTATTGCGACATGGCGCATGCTGTTGACTTGCGACAGATTTGCGGAATCGTTGCGCGTACGGGCGCATACACATTCTTAAATATGAAACAGACATTGGGCACTTGCTCATTGTAATGCTGATCATGTTAATGAGCTTTTCCTTATCACATGGAGAATATTGCTTCCAATTTTATTCCTTTCATTCATTTCTTTTTGAAACAACTCAATAATCATTCTAGAGATCTTCCTCCCATGGGCGTCCACTCCATAGGGCAAGGGGGGTCGTTTGCCCCCCCTGGAATTGAGAAGGTGTTGGCCAAATTGGCAGTGTTCTACACCCTCCGCCGCCCTTACACCCACTTCCAGCCCCGCACAGAGCTGCACCGCAGCACATGTACTCCCTCCTCCTCCCCCCGGGCCCACCACACCTCCCCGTCGCCGCTTTAAGGCGGGCGCGTCTTGTGGTTTGGCAGCGCTGGCTGGGCAGGGCCTCGCGCTGCAATCCGATTGGCCCCGGCTCTTCTCGTTCTCCCTGGCATGGGCTGGATCTGCCTCTGGCCCTTGGACTGTGCAGCACACCCGGGGAGAGAAGAAGAAAGAGCCGGGGGGGATGGCGGAGCGGAGGGTGTCTCGAGTCGGTGGTGGTAGTACCTTGGGGGCCTGGCCTCCTGCGGGGTGGCCTGCTGCACACACCCGCTGGACCTGCTGAAGGTGAGAAGGAAGGAGAGCCGGGCTGTGTGTGTGGTATGGAGGGAGGAGGAGATGTCCTACAACACGTGTGTGTGTCACTGCAGAGACATGACGTCATAGGACACGTCATACATATGGTCAGTGTGGTCAGTGTGCAGTGTAGTGGTCAGTAGTCAGTGTGTAGTGTAGTGGTCAGAGTGTAGTGTGTGTAGTGTCCAGAGGTGCAGGGTGCTGCTGTGTAATGTAAAGGGGTGCAGGGTGCTGTGTAATGTAAAGGGGTCCAGTGATGCAGAGTGCTGTGTAATGTAAAGTGGTGCAGGGTGCTGTGTAATGTAAAGGGGTCTAGTGATGCAGGGTGCTGTGTAATGTAAAGGGGTGCAGTGATGCAGGGTGCTGTGTAATGTAAAGGGGTCTAGTGATGCAGGGTGCTGTGTAATGTAAAGGGGTCCAGTGATGCAGGGTGCTGTGTAATGAAAAGGGGTGCAGGGTGCTGTGTAATGTAAAGGGGTCTAGTGATGCAGGGTGCTGTGTAATGTAAAGGGGTCCAGTGATGCAAGATGCTGTGTATTGTAAAGGGGTCCAGTGATACAGGGTGCTGCGTAATGTAAAGGGGTGCAGGGTGCTGTGTAATGTAAAGGGGTCCAGTGATGCAGGGTGCTTTGTAATGTAAAGGGGTCCAGTGATGCAGAGTGCTGTGTAATGTAAAGGGGTCCAGTGATGCAAGGTGCTGTGTAATGTAAAGGGGTCTAGTGATGCAGGGTCCTGTGTAATGTAAAGGGGTCTAGTGATGCAGGGTGCTGTGTAATGTAAAGGGGTCTAGTGATGCAGGGTGCCGTGTAATGTAAAGGGGTGCAGGGTGCTGTGTAATGTAAAGGGGTCCAGTGATACAGGGTGCTGTGTAATGTAAAGGGGTGCAGGGTGCTGTGTAATGTAAAGGGGTCCAGTAATGCAAGGTGCTGTGTAATGTAAAGGGGTCTAGTGATGCAGGGTGCTGTGTAATGTAAAGGGGTCTAGTGATGCAGGGTGCTGTGTAATGTAAAGGAGTCTAGTGATGCAGGGGGCTGTGTAATGTAAAGGGGTGCAGGGTGCTGTGTAATGTAAAGGGGTCCAGTGATGCAGGGTGCTGTGTAATGTAAAGGGGTGCAGGGGGCTGTGTAATGTAAAGGGGTCCAGTGATTCAGGGTGCTGTGTAATGTAAAGGGGGCCAGTGATGCAGGGTGCTGTGTAATGTAAAGGGGTCCAGTGATGCAGGGTGCTGTGTAATGTAAAGGGGGCCAGTGATGCAGGGTGCTGTGTAATGTAAAGGAGTCCAGAGGTGCAGGGTGCTGTGTAATTTAAAGGGGTCCAGTGATGCAGGGTGCTGTGTAATGTAAAGGGGTCCAGAGCTGTGAGGTGCTGTGTAATGTAAAGGGGTCCAGAGGTGCAGTTGTGGAGAGGGGGTACACAGTAGTGACAAAGAGATATTTAAAGATGCAGGGGGCACAGTGGGGTGTTTTTAAATTTTAACGTGGGGGGTCGCTTTTAACCCCCGCTAGCGGTCGAAGAAAGGGTAAAATGCGACTGTGTATCGCCGCTGCCGAAGCGCCCCCCCCCCCCTGAAAAAATTTCAGCGGATGCCCATGCTTCCTCCTATCAACAACTGTGCAGATGTTTACTGGACTTGTAATCATGCATTTTATGGTGATAGTCTATAATCATTGGTGGAGCCAAAACTTCCATGAAAACATCTTCTCAAAACATGTCTGTGTATTGTGCATTCTGGACAATTCTTTCCCCATACAGTGTCCAATCTGATTGGATGATATTTACATCCACTCATTTCTCTGAGCAATTCATTTCCCCATACACTGTGCAATCAGATTGGAGAGTGTATGGGGAAAGAATTGTCCAGAATGCACAATACACAGACATGTGTTGAGAAGATGTTTTCATGGAAGTTTTGGCTCCACCAATGATTATAGACTATCACCATAAAATGCATAATTACAAGTCCAGTAAACATCTGCACAGTTGTTGATAGTAGGAAGATCTCTAGAATGATTATCGAGTTGTTTCAAAAAGAAGTGAATGAAAGGAATAAAAGTGGAAGCAATATTCTCCATGTGATAAGGAAAGGCTCATTAACATGATCAGCATTACAATGAGCACAAGCTCAATGTATAAGCAGTTGTGCACTCTGGAGAACGCAAATACGCCCGTGTGCAACACACATATTTAACAAGCTAAAGCATGTGCGCCCTGTCAGGCAAGCATAAAATGGTGTGCTTTGTCAATGCACATGTGCAGTTGAGTAAGCTGAAAGAAGGGTGATTAGTTGTAAGACAGATCTACATGTTCTGGACAGAATTTGTGCATTTAAACAATATTACATACATACTTTTTAGCCTGGTAACAGAAGATGGTAAACTAGTAAAGTTATCTACAGTATTCAGGCAAAAATGTTGAAGATTACATTGGCTGCGCTTGCTAATGGTAGGCGCGAAAGATTGCGCAAGTGCGCAACAGCGCTTCCTATGTAAATATGGTTTGGTGCATATAAGTGCACCATAATTTTTGATAAATGTTTTGAGTCACGTTTTTTGTGCAATTGCTCCAATTTCTCCACTGCACCACAGGCGCAGGTCTTTAGTAAATCACCCCCACAGTGTCTCAGCCAGGGTTTTTTTACAGCTGGAATTTGGTGGAACTCAGATCCACCAACTCTGGCTCAGGCCCTCTGCTTCCTGCTCACCACTATCACTGGTAAAGACAGAAGTCCGGCTTCTGTGTTTACCAGGGATAGCTTGTCACCCAATGGCTCCCACAGATCCGATCTCCTCAGCAGCTCCCACTGAGTGCAGGATGGGAACAAGGGAGATGCAGGTGCCCGGGGTGCATTGCGGATGCTGACACCCCTACTACATGATCTCCCTGCAAGCGAGATAGGAGGAGTCACCTACAGTATGTGGAGAGGTACTAGAGCCGACTGGGTGCTTCAGCCTAATACAGCAACAAAAGATGGTAAAGCTTTTAAGAGGGGGGGGGGGTATGGGTAAAGTGAAGAGGGAGCTGAACGCTGCACTCTGTGTGTAGCACACCCCTAAACTCTGCACTCTGTTTGCAGCGAACCCCCGGACTCTGTAAATAGCACAGCCCCGACCTCTGCATGTAGCACATCCCTAAACTCTGTACTATGTACCAAGCACTCACCGGAACTCTGCACGTAGCGCACCCCTGGGGGGAGGGTTTTTTGGGGGGTTATGGTTGAGTTCCTGCACCCATTTTTTTAGAAAAAAAGCCCTGGTCTCAGCCATTGAGATTCTCCCTCCTGATTGGCTGAGACACAGCAGTGGCGCCATTGGCTCCTGCTGCTGTCAATTAAAGTCAGCTAGCCAATCAGGAGAGAGAGGGGGCAGGGCCGGGTTGGGGCTCCCTGTCTAAATGGTTAAACGAAGCTGTGACTCTACTCAGGTGCCCCATAGCAAGCTGCTTGCTGTGGGGGCACTCAACGGGAGGGAGGCGCCAGGATCACAGAAGAGGCACCCGAGAAGAGGAGGATCCAGGGTGCTCTGTGCAAATCACCACAACAGAGTAGGTAAGTATAACATGTTTGTTATTTTTCTGTTCAAAGTTTTTTATTGAATATAATCATTACCAGATAATCTCAAATGGACATCAGAGAACATAACATACAGAACATCTCATGGGAGAGTAATACAGAGATAATAGAAAGAAGTGAAAAAAAACGTTTGCGATGCGGTGTTACAGGATAAAGTAGTTTCAGAGAATCGTGTATATATAGATTAGAACCACAGGAGATGCTGACATTTAAGAGGAAAAGCCCCACTACTATAGCGTGATTGGGCATAAACATTCCTTTGCGAGTAGGGGACATAAAGTCCGCAAGGTAGGTCCGGTTAGTAAGTAACATTACTGGTGTAGAGATTATGGATAAGGCAAGTAAGTAGTCAGGGATAGTGATGAGCCGAACACCCCCGGGTTCGGTTCGCACCAGAACCCGCGAACGGACCGAAAGTTCGCACGAACATTAGAACCCTATTAAATACAATGGATGCGAACGTTCAGATTCTAAAGTGCTAATTATAACGACTATTATCCATGTTATTGTCCTAAACAGGGTTTGGGAACCCGGGTTCTGCACCAGGGGACATGTATCCATGCAAAAAGAAGTTTTAAAAACGGACGTTTTCCAGGAGCAGTCATTTTAATGATGCATAAAGTGAAAAAAAAAAAGTCAAATATTCCTTTAAATATTGTACCTGGGGGGTGTCTAAAGTATGCCTGTGAAGTGCCACGTGTTTCCCGTGTTTAGAACTGTCCCTGCACAAAATAACATTTCTAAAGGAAAAAAAAGCCATTTAAAACTGCTTGCGGCTTTAATGTAATGTCTGGTCCCGGTAATATGGATGAAAATCTTTAAGAAAAATGGCATAGCTGCCCCATCAACCCCCCCCCCCCCCCCCACCCCAGCCCATTACCAGCCCCTTTGGGTCTTGTATGGATATTAAGGGGAACCCCGCACACAAAATAAAAAAGGCCCTATATACTCTGAACAGCCGTATACAGGCGGTGCATACAAGACAGGGACTGTAGGTTTGTTCTTATGTAGAATCTGTTTGTAATTTTGAACAGCTACATTGTTTAAGTCTAGCTCCATGCCAAATTCCTTTTTTTAAGCTTTTTGGAAAACATAGGGAAGGGTTATCACCCCTGTAACATTTTTTTTGCTGTCTGTGCCCCTGTTCAGAACATTTCACCTCACTTTGCGTCCCAATGACAACTGTTTTTGAAATGTGGTGTTTTTATTGAAACAAGGATTGGTGATAAAGCATCAGTAGAGAGGAGACACCTTTCTCCCATATTAATTCTTACAGGAGAGAATTTTCCTTCCAAGGGGTAGATTTCCTCTCACTTCCTGTTGTCTTCTTCCGTTTGCAAGTAGTAGTCGTTTGTAAGTTGGATGTTTGAAAGTAGGGACCTGCCGTATATACTCTGCAGAAATTGGCCCCTTAGGTGTTGGTGTTGGCACAACACTGTAAGCACTCACAGTTACTCTTGGTGGATGCTGGAACGCCCTGCTGTCAACTATTATATCAGGAATTGTAATAACATATAATTGTTGATCAGTGGTAGTAAAAATTGGGCCTTTGATGGTGGTGCTGGTGCCACAACACTGTAAGGCCTGACAGTTACTCTTGGTGGGTGCAGCAATGGGCCCTGCTCTGAATTATTAGATCAATAATTATAATTGCATGCCCCTGTTGAACAGGGGCTGAAAAATTGGGCCTTTGGTGGTGGTGGTGGTGGTGGTGGTGGTGGTGTTGACACAACACTGTAAGGCCTGACAGTTACTCTTGGTGGGCGCAGCAATGGGCCCTGCTCTGAATTATTAGATCAATAATTATAATTGCATGCCCCTGTTGAACAGGGGCTGAAAAATTGGGCCTTTGGTGGTGGTGGTGGTGGTGATGGTGGTGCTGGTGCCACAACACTGTAAGGCCTGACAGTTACTCTTGGTGGGCGCAGCAATGGGCCCTGCTGTGAATTATTAGATCAATAATTATAATTGCATGCCCCTGTTGAACAGGGGCTGAAAAATTGGGCCTTAGGCACTGGTGGCACAACACTGCAACCCCTCACAGATACTGTACTTGGAGCACAGCAATGAGGCCTGTTGCAAAGTATTGCATCAAAAATTGTAATTACACGCCCCTGTTAAACAGGGGCTGAAAAATTGGGCCTTAGCCACTGGTGGCGTCACCCATAAACCAAAATGATCTTCCAAGCTATCATCATTAATCGTATCATTGAGGAGGGGGAGGAGCATAGCCAGTCAACATAACAGCACAGGCACTCAGCATCAGCATCAGTCTTGAAGGGATGTGACATTTTAAAATCAATTAGTCTGTTATATCAGCATCAGGTGTGTGGTAGCTGGTGGTGATCCAAGACTGGTTCATCTTGATGAAAGTCAGTCGATCAACCGAGTCGGTGGACAGGCACACCCTGTGATCCGTGACAAATCCTCCAGCAGCACTGAATGTGCGTTCTGAAAGAATGCTGGATGCAGGACAGGCCAGTAGCTCAATTGCATACTGTGCAAGCTCTGGCCAGTGATCCATCCTCAAGACCCAGTAAGCCAGAGGATTTTCGGTGGGGAAGGTGTCCAAGTCTGACCTTGCCCCTAGGTATTCCTGCACCATGTATATCAGACGCTGGCGATGGTTGCTGGAACCGATCATACTTTGGGGCTGCGGACTAAAGAATTGTCTGAACGCATCGGTCAGACGGCCACCTTCCCCACCGCTCCTTCTTTGACTGCCCGAAGCCTCAGCAACTCGTTGTCCAGGACCAGGAGTTTGTAACCTCCCAGTCTCTGGGAACGCGTTGCACAGACCTTTCTGCAAGGCCTCCCGGAGTTGTCTCATCCTCTGCTCCCTCTGCGACGGTAACATAAGGTCCGCAACCTTACCCTTGTACCGTGGATCAAGGAGAGTGGCCAGCCAGTAATGGTCCCTCTCCTTGATCCGAAGAATACGAGGATCCTTCCGCAGACTTTGCAGGATCAGGGAGGCCATGCAGCGTAGGTTAGCTGAGGCATTCAGTCCGGAGTCCTCTGGGTCACTAAGGACGACATGATCCACAGCCACCTCCTCCCAGCCACGTACAAGTCCACTGGTTTCTTGGGACTGTAAATCATCCCTAAAAGACTGCTGCTGATGATGCTGAGTGCCAGCCTCCACCTCCATGCTGACACAATCCTCCTCCTCCTCCTCCTCCTCCTCTTCCAGTGCGATGGGTGGGACAGAAGGAACACTGTCTGGGTAAAGGGGGCCTTGAGAGGCAAGGAAGTCCTCCTCTTCCTGCCTCTGTTCTGCCTCAAGTGCCCTGTCCATTATTCCACGCAGCGTGTGCTCCAACAGGTGGACAAGAGGTACAGTGTCACTGATGCATGCACTGTCACTGCTCACCATCCTCGTGGCCTCCTCAAATGGTGCCAGGACAGTGCATGCATCCCTGATCATGCCCCACTGGCGTGGTGAAAAAAACCCGAGCTCCCCTGACCTTGTCCTGGTGCCGTAGTCGCACGGGTACTCATTGATGGCCCTCTGCTGCGTGTACAGCCGCTGCAGCATGGCCAACGTTGAGTTCCACCTGGTGGGCATGTCACATATAAGGCGGTTCTTGGGCAGGTTCAACTCCTTTTGCAGCTCAGCCAGGCGAGCACTGGCATTATAAGATCTGCGGAAATGCACACAGACTTTCCTGGCCTGCCTCAGGACATCCTGTAAGCCCAGGTACCTGCCCAAGAACCGCTGCACCACCAGGTTAAGGACGTGAGCCACACAGGGCACATGGGTCAGTTGTCCCTGTCAGAGGGTGGAGAGGAGATTGGTGCCGTTGTCGCAAACCACCATTCCTGGCTTAAGCTGGCGTGGCGTCAACCACCTCTCGGCCTGCCCCTGCAGAGCAGACAGGACCTCTGCCCCAGTGTGGCTCCTGTCCCCCAAACACACCAGCGCAAGCACGGCATGACATCTTTTTGCCTGCGTACTTGCGTAGCCCCTTGAATGCCTACGGAGCACCGCTGGTTCCGAGGACAAACCACAGGAAGAGGCCATGGAGGAAGAAGAAGAGGAGGGGGTGGAGGAGAGAGGTGTGTCACAACCAGTAGTAGCATTTTGGAGGCGTGGCAGCGGAACAACCTCCAACACTACTGCACCTTGTCCTGCATCCTTCCCAGCTGCCAAAAGAGTGACCCAATGGGCCGTGAAAGAAAGGTAACGTCCCTGTCCATGCCTGCTGGACCATGAGTCAGCGGTAATATGCACCTTACCGCTGACCGCCCTGTCCAGCGAGGCCAAGACATTGCCTTCCACATGCCTGTAGAGAGCCGGAATCGCCTTCCGTGAGAAAAAGTGGCGTTTGGGAACCTGCCACTGAGGAACCGCACATTGCACAAACTCACGGAAGGGGGCCGAGTCTACCAACTGAAAAGGCAGCAGTTAAAGCGCTAGCAATTCAGCCAAGCTAGCATTCAACCGCTGGGCATGTGGATGGCTGGGAGTGAACTTCTTTTGACGGTCCAGCAGCTGGGGCAGGGAAATTTGCCTGCTAGAATCGGACGTCGGTGTACTGCTAGCAGATTGGCCGCAAGTACTTGGCTGTGACACACCTAATTCTACACCTTCATTCCTCTCAGTGCAGGTTTCAGAGAGGACTGAAGGTATACTGGGGTTGGATCCCAGCTGATGCGGTGCAAGGAGAGGTCCGCTTTGTTCTTTGGTGTGGGTCTTTAAGGTAGGCTTGCCAACGAGCTGCATGGCAGGTCAACATATGTCTGATCAAGCATGTGGTGCCCAAGCGGCTGATGTTTTGGCCACGCGATATACGCTTGAGACATATGTTGCAAACAGCAGCTGTACGATCTGATGCACTCGCCTCAAAAAAGGCCCACACCAAAGAACTTTTTGAATGACGGGCAGAGGCAGCGCCCTGCACAGGCGAAGCTCTGCGGTGTGATTCCGTCGGTGTGCTGCCCATACGCTGGCCACCCAAGGGCATCCTGCCTCGTTGGAGATGTGCCTCCTCCTCATCCTCCTCCTCCTCCTCTCTCCTATTAGGCACCCACGTGGAGTCAGTGACCTCATCATCCCCTCCCTCCTCATCACTGGAGCCAATCTGGCAGTATGCTGCAGCTGCTGGAGCATGACTGCCAGATTGGTGTCCTTCTTGAGCATCCCCTCTCTCTGCTCTCACGCTACTGCCTTCCTCTAGCTGGGTATGATCATCAGATCCTTCGAAACGCTGGGCATCCTCCTGGAGCATGTACCCAACACTGTGCTCAAACAGTTCGGGGGACTCCTCAGGAGGAGGACATGGTGGGTCTAGGGAAGGAGTGACTAATGATGACATTGATACCAGAGAAGAGGACGCTTTGGCAGCTGCTTTGCCAGTACCCTGAGCCTGGGTGAGAGAGGATGAGGAGGATGAGGTGGGCTTGGTCATCCACTCTACCAAGTCTTCGGCATGATGTGGCTCAACATGTCCAGCTGCCGAAAAGAAGGACAAGCGTGTCCCATGGCCATGTGCTGATGACAATGCACCGCGTCCACGACCAGCACTGTTGCCCCCAGACACAGAGCCTGCTTGCCCTCTTTTTTTGCCTCCTGACTGTCTGCCTCTCCTTGTTTGCCTTCCAGACATTTTAATGGATGGCCTGCAGGGAGATGGGAAAAACAGCAATAAGGGCTACCTTCAGGTGTATACTGTGCAGGAGGCTTAGCAACAAAGACACTGACACTGTCCCCTGCCTATCCTTCTCTGTCCCTAAACACAAGGATTTGCAATATGGTTCAGCAAGATTGGTTTAGCACAGAATAGCACACTGATAGTTTCCCTCACTGTCCTTCTCTGTCCCTACAAACAAGATTAAGCACAGAATAGCACACTGATAGTTTCCACGAGTGTCCTTCTCTGTCCCTAAACTCAAGGATTTCAAATATGGTTCAGCAATATTGGTTTAGAACAGAATAGCACACTGACACTTTCCCTCACTGTACCTCTCTGTCCCTAAACTCAAGGATTTCAAATATGGTTCAGCAACATTGGTTTAGAACAGAATAGCACACTGTCAGTTTCACTCACTGTCCTTCTCTGTCCCTACAAACAAGATTTAGCACAGAATAGCACACTGATAGTTTCCACGAGTGTCCTTCTCTGTCCCTAAACTCAAGGATTTCAAATATGGTTCAGCAAGATTGGTTTAGAACAGAATAGCACACTGACACTTTCCCTCACTGTACCTCTCTGTCCCTAAACTCAAGGATTTCAAATATGGTTCAGCAAGATTGGTTTAGAACAGAATAGCACACTGACAGTTTCACTCACTGTCCTTCTCTGTCCCTACAAACAAGATTTAGCACAGAATAGCACACTGATAGTTTCCACGAGTGTCCTTCTCTGTCCCTAAACTCAAGGATTTCAAATATGGTTCAGCAAGATTGGTTTAGCACAGAATAGCACACTGACAGTTTCACTCACTGTCCTTCTCTGTCCCTACAAACAAGATTTAGCACAGAATAGCACACTGATAGTTTCCACGAGTGTCCTTCTCTGTCCCTAAACTCAAGGATTTCAAATATGGTTCAGCAAGATTGGTTTAGAACAGAATAGCTCACTGACACTTTCCCTCACTGTACCTCTCTGTCCCTAAACTCAAGGATTTCAAATATGGTTCAGCAAGATTGGTTTAGAACAGAATAGCACACTGACACTTTCCCTCACTGTACCTCTCTGTCCCTAAACTCAAGGATTTCAAATATGGTTCAGCAAGATTGGTTTAGAACAGAATAGCACACTGACACTTTCCCTCACTGTACCTCTCTGTCCCTAAACTCAAGGATTTCAAATATGGTTCAGCAAGATTGGTTTAGAACAGAATAGCACACTGTCAGTTTCACTCACTGTCCTTCTCTGTCCCTACAAACAAGACTTAGCACAGAATAGCACACTGATAGTTTCCACGAGTGTCCTTCTCTGTCCCTAAACTTAAGGATTTAAAATATGGTTCAGCAAGATTGGTTTAGAACAGAATAGCACACTGACACTTTCCCTCACTGTACCTCTCTGTCCCTAAACTCAAGGATTTCAAATATGGTTCGGCAAGATTGGTTTAGAACAGAATAGCACACTGACACTTTCCCTCACTGTCCTTCTCTGTCCCTACAAACAAGATTTAGCACAGAATAGCACACTGATAGTTTCCACGAGTGTCCTTCTCTGTCTCTAAACTCAAGGATTTCAAATATGGTTCAGCAAGATTGGTTTAGAACAGAATAGCACACTGACACTTTCCCTCACTGTACCTCTCTGTCCCTAAACTCAAGGATTTCAAATATGGTTCAGCAAGATTGGTTTAGCACAGAATAGCACACTGACAGTTTCACTCACTGTCCTTCTCTGTCCCTACAAACAAGATTTAGCACAGAATAGCACACTGATAGTTTCCACGAGTGTCCTTCTCTGTCCCTAAACTCAAGGATTTCAAATATGGTTCAGCAAGATTGGTTTAGAACAGAATAGCTCACTGACACTTTCCCTCACTGTACCTCTCTGTCCCTAAACTCAAGGATTTCAAATATGGTTCAGCAAGATTGGTTTAGAACAGAATAGCACACTGACACTTTCCCTCACTGTACCTCTCTGTCCCTAAACTCAAGGATTTCAAATATGGTTCAGCAAGATTGGTTTAGAACAGAATAGCACACTGACACTTTCCCTCACTGTACCTCTCTGTCCCTAAACTCAAGGATTTCAAATATGGTTCAGCAAGATTGGTTTAGAACAGAATAGCACACTGTCAGTTTCACTCACTGTCCTTCTCTGTCCCTACAAACAAGATTTAGCACAGAATAGCACACTGACACTTTCCCTCACTGTACCTCTCTGTCCCTAAACTCAAGGATTTCAAATATGGTTCAGCAAGATTGGTTTAGAACAGAATAGCACACTGTCAGTTTCACTCACTGTCCTTCTCTGTCCCTACAAACAAGATTTAGCACAGAATAGCACACTGATAGTTTCCACGAGTGTCCTTCTCTGTCCCTAAACTCAAGGATTTAAAATATGGTTCAGCAAGATTGGTTTAGAACAGAATAGCACACTGACACTTTCCCTCACTGTACCTCTCTGTCCCTAAACTCAAGGATTTCAAATATGGTTCAGCAAGATTGGTTTAGAACAGAATAGCACACTGTCAGTTTCACTCACTGTCCTTCTCTGTCCCTACAAACAAGATTTAGCACAGAATAGCACACTGACACTTTCCCTCACTGTACCTCTCTGTCCCTAAACTCAAGGATTTCAAATATGGTTCAGCAAGATTGGTTTAGAACAGAATAGCACACTGTCAGTTTCACTCACTGTCCTTCTCTGTCCCTACAAACAAGATTTAGCACAGAATAGCACACTGATAGTTTCCACGAGTGTCCTTCTCTGTCCCTAAACTCAAGGATTTAAAATATGGTTCAGCAAGATTGGTTTAGAACAAAATAGCACACTGACACTTTCCCTCACTGTACCTCTCTGTCCCTAAACTCAAGGATTTCAAATATGGTTCAGCAAGATTGGTTTAGAACAGAATAGCACACTGTCAGTTTCACTCACTGTCCTTCTCTGTCCCTACAAACAAGATTTAGCACAGAATAGCACACTGATAGTTTCCACGAGTGTCCTTCTCTGTCCCTAAACTCAAGGATTTCAAATATGGTTCAGCAAGATTGGTTTAGAACAGAATAGCACACTGACACTTTCCCTCACTGTACCTCTCTGTCCCTAAACTCAAGGATTTCAAATATGGTTCAGCAAGATTGGTTTAGAACAGAATAGCACACTGACACTTTCCCTCACTGTACCTCTCTGTCCCTAAACTCAAGGATTTCAAATATGGTTCAGCAAGATTGGTTTAGAACAGAATAGCACACTGACACTTTCCCTCACTGTCCTTCTCTGTCCCTACAAACAAGGTTTAGCACAGAATAACACACTGACACTCTCCCTACCTATCCTTATTTGTCCCTAAACACAAGGAATCCAGGATTAGTAAAGGAAAAAAAATGACACTGTCCCTGCCTATGCTTCTCTTTCCCTGCTCCGGAACACACTACACAAGGCCGCCGCGCTGGCGGCCTTTTATAGTGTGGGGCGTGTACTAAACTCCCTCAGCAATAATTGGCCACAGGCATCCTGCCTGTGGCCAATCATTGCTCTCCTCGCTGCTGGCGCTGTGATTGGCCAAGCATGCGGGGTCACAGTGCATGCTTGGCCAATCACAGCGCCTGGAGGACACTGCGATGGCGTAGTGCATTGTGGGCCGTTCGCGTCACTCGAATTTGGCGCGAACGGCCCAAATCGTTCGATCTTCGTCGAACGATCAAACAGCCGATGTTCGAGTCGAACGTATGTTCGACTCGAACACGAAGCTCATCCCTATTCAGGGATAAGGAAGGAAAGATTAGGGATAGAGAAAAGAGGAGAGAAAAGGAAACAAGAGAAAGATAAAGATGTTTGTTATTTTTATAGGAAAAAAAATGAGACTTTACAATTACTTTAAGTGTGCCTAGTATTTTGCTCTGTGCAAATTTAATGAACTTGCAATGTGTAAGCACAATCTGATTGTACCAGAGTCACTGGTACTCAGAAACATTATTTTCTCAGTATCCTTAGTAGGTTCAATGTTAATGAGATTCCAAATGCAGCTTCTTTTCTGGTTTCTAAAGATTGCATTTACAGAATTTCCACAACCAATCACAGGGTCTGACGGTGTGTATACCCATCCTGCTGGTTGGTGGGAGTTTTTCTACTCCTATACAGTAGCTACTGGTCTCCGAGCCTGAGCAGGACCATGACCTACCTTTAACCCCTTTTCTAATTAGAAGAAAGACCCCCTTATTTCGAAGTCTTGTAAATCCTGTTATTAATAAGTGTTCTTGCATAGCAAGAGCACTTATTGTTATCTCACATATATATTATTAAGTGTTCTTGCATAGCAAGAGCACTTATTGTTATCTCACATATATTATTCTTATTCTTATTATAGCCAAATTTACCACCCTAACTCCTCCCACAGTTTTTACACTACATAGACAAGTAATATACCGTGCGGATTGTTCCCGATTGGTGTGCTTTTACTTTGTGGAACGTTTCGCCAAATCGGTCATTAAATATCGTCGTTTTTGCGGCAAAATTTGTCCCATAGGAATGAATGGCGAAACTAGAGTGTGAAGCCTCGTACACACGACCGATTTTCTCGTACAAAACCGGCAAGAAAAGTGCCGCGAGAGCTTTTTGATTGAGAAAAACGTTCGTGTGTATGGTTTTACGACGAGAAAATTGCCGTGAATCTCGACGAGAAAATAGAGAACCTGCTCTCTATTTTCTCGTCAGGATTCCAGATTTCCTCGTCGTGTTTCTCGTTGGCCTCTTTTGTGACGAGAAAATGGTTCGTGTGTATGCTTTAACGAGTCTTTCAAAAGCGCGCATGCTCAGAAGCAAGTATGAGACGGGAGCGCATCTTCTGGTAAAACAAGCCTTCGTAATGGAGATAGCACATTCGTCACGCTCGAAATTATTGCATCGTTTAAATGTTGTGCATTGAAATCTTCTTTAGAATGTTACATTAATCAAAACGAAAGAACTTCTTTTGCTGCTGATATTCACACAGAGTTATGACTATATTTTTTAAACCTTTTTCATGCTGCTCTTAAAAAGATTTATGTGTATTATATCATGCAAGTTTTTATGAATATTTTACATTTTTATATTTTTCAAACTGATGTTAATTTTAATTTCGCAATGTTTTGATAGTGATCTCCCATTGAATATTTTAATATATAGTTGTTAAATTTAACACCCTCTTTTTGGGAAATCAGATTCTTTTATTTTTTAGGGGGGTTGTTATCTGTCCCTTTTTTTGTCAGTCAAATGTCTCTGCTTACTCCAAAGCTAAATTTTTAATTTTTACAAATACACATAGTCAAGTATGAACTTAAACAAAAATAACATTTATTCATGTTTCAAATAAAATAAAGAGAAGGCAGCGCTGGAGAACCTGCTGCCATTTGTGCATCCCAGGGACCCCAGACCACACATCAACCCTGTGTGGACACTAAAATTGGGAGCTTGAGAAGGCCAACATTTCTGAGCACAATCTGATGCTGGCCTCCCAGAGGTCAGGAACAGCAGCAGGTGAGATATATGTCCCAAGTGTGTGGTACTACAACAGGCTGCCTTCTGTCCGACCACAATGAAGCAAGGCCATCACTTCCTCGTCTTCCTGGCAACCTTCCCTGCAACCTTTCCTGAAGCCTTCCCTGCAGCCTTCCTTCTTCGTTTGGCTGGAGGCTGGGCCACTGGAGGGGTACTCCTGTCAGGAGGAGGAGGAGGTGGAGGAGAAGGGGGTGGCGCAGAAGAACAAGGTGGAGGTGGAGGAGAAGGGGGTGGTGCCACCTCACAAATTGCAGTATTTTGGGTAATTTTTCCCATCAGCCCCTTGTTGAGCAAGGTGATGAGCAGGGGCTCGCATAGGAGGCGTTGCTCCATGCTCATCACCTTGAACTTTGCCTCCACTAGGCCGGCAATGGCCTCTTCAGGGGATGTGGGCTCTTTGAGGGTGGCATGGGCCTCTTTAATAAGGGCCATTGCTGCCTCACTGGTGGTCCTGTCCCTCCTGCCTCTTTTGGGAAATCGGATGGGAGGCACCTGTGATCTGGTGCTTCTCCTTTGCCCTGCCACCTCCTGCCTGCCACTGGGCCCTGCCACCTCCTGGCTGCCACTGGGCCCTGCCACCTCCTGCCTTCCACTGGGCCCTGCCACCTCCTGGCTGCCACTGGGCCCTTCCTCCTCCTGCCTGACAGTTTCCAGACCCTCCTCCTGGCTGATTTCATCCTGTGTATGAAAAAGGGACATAGTTTAATATGTTGCTTTAATCTTTGCCTCCAAATTTATAATCATGATTGAACCAATTAGAATGTAAATCCTGAAATCAGTTTCTAAAATTTACAACTACATCAGATTGACTATTTAGCACCCAATTAAGTGCAGACTAATGTCTAGAGATCTTGATTTCACTTGTGGAACTCTAAATAGTTTATGTTTGCCATCTTGACATATTTGGCAAACATTAATTTTATCCCAATACATTTTCATTTAATACTATACCTGGCTCCAGATGGCCAAATCAGGATCATCCAGGATGGCTGCCTCCTCTTGCTCCAGAGAAGGCTCAGGTTGGCTGCAGGGAAGTCTGGGGGGAAGAGTGGAGAGTGATGGCCTTGCCTCAATGTGGTCATCCAGAAAGGGCATCCTGCTGTAGTACCACAAATTCGGGACATAAACATCATCTGCTGCTGCTCCTGACCTCTGAGAAGCCAGGACCTTAGAGCGTTCATTCCTGTAAGTGCCTCTCAAGCTCCCAATTTTAGTGTCCACCTGTTTTGCTGTGGCTGTGGGCACCTTGGTATGCACAAATGGAAGCAGGGTCTCCAGCGCTGCTTTTCTCACCCCTCTTTTTTTGTGGATGGGGTTTTTCGTCTCCCACAGAGCGGGCAGCTCCCTTACCCGGTCTATAAATTCCGCAAGGAATTCCTTGTCACTTATAAACACATTCATTTTGGGTCTGCAAGTAAAATAAATAATATATAACTAATGTGAGGCACACAGTCTAACCTCCTTAACATCGTAATCACCATATATATTCTACAACATTCTCAAGACAGTATAGGCCAACTATTTGTCCAAGTCACAAAATCACATACCTTCGTTCGCACGTCCGTAACTTGAACTCCTCTCTCCGCACACCGAACGTAGTATAGTCACATGTGTGTTTGCTATTAATACACCACGCATGCGTCAAACTACGAACACGTCGCTCCGCACACGTCGCCCGCCCATGACGTTCTAACTAACATCTTTTCCCCGCCCCTTCTCTTTCGGCGCGCAGACAGATATGGCGGAGTTACAGCAGGTGTCTGATAATTCCGCAACTAACGAGGAGGAGACAAGCCCGGAGACCGAGGAAACGTCACGATCAAGGAGGAGATTCAAGGCATCTAATATGTCTTTTGCGGAGATGGCGGAGATAGTGGACATCTTGCTCAAGTCTGATTATGACGCAAAGCATGGGCCGTATAGCAAACCAAATAGAAGGAAGGCCAAAATCCTCAATAAAGTCGTGAAGAGTCTGAAGACGAATTTCGGGGTGAAACGCCCAAATGAGCAGCTCAGAAAGAGGTGGTCAGACCTCAAACTGAGGGAGCCAGAGCAGTTAAGGAGCATTAAGAGAATGCTAGCAAAAAGTAAGTAAAATGTATACTTTTCGGCTATTAATGTTTTTCTCAACTTACATGTTGCTCCTTTTTGTGATTTTATCATATTGGACTCCCTTCCATAATTTAATAATTTGAACTTGGTTTGGCACAGTAATCTTTCGTTACGTTACAGACACTTCGTTCGGCCACTATCCGCTGTTTTGGCTTATTTTATAGCCACAAAAGTAATTAGACATCTGCGTGTTTTTTTAACATTTGTGTTCCCAATTTTTAGGCTAGATGATGTGTTTGTAAAGAGAATGAAATGCAAACTTTAGTCAGTGTAAAGGAGAGGACACTCAGCAGCTGGTACCACATCTGTACTTTGGAGCACTATAGTGTGGGCCACCAGACCCGCATTTTTTGGGTGTCCCACACAGGTGCATTAGTGATTTTTTGTGGTGCCTCCATGTCTAAAAACTGACAGCCAAAGGTGAATACTAAACATATTATTGGTCAGAAATAATGCATTCATCTTTAACTTCCGCCCAAATACACACTTGTACCCCACTTCCAAACAATTTAGCCTGTTTTTATTTTTCATAGAGAATTTCATGTGTGATAAATAGACCTTTTGTTTGATTCTCATAGGGGAGAGAAGACTGGGAGGAGAACACTCCAGGGAGCACAGGAACCCCACAGCTTCACAACAACCCCAAACTGCCAAAGACCCACAACCGAAGGATGTTGAGGAAGTTGAGGTGGAGGAAGGAGAAGTGCAGGAAGGAGAGGTGGATGACGTTGTGGAACTGGTCACCACAACAGGTCAGTATCTGTCACC
This sequence comes from Rana muscosa, assembly GCA_029206835.1. Taxonomy (NCBI): domain Eukaryota; kingdom Metazoa; phylum Chordata; class Amphibia; order Anura; family Ranidae; genus Rana; species Rana muscosa. The sequence goes on from CM055119.1 coordinate 274,106,509, forward strand.
ACAGCTTCAGATAAGAGATGTAGGCCTGCAGAGTTATAATACCTTTTGTATTTTGTTTTTAGGGGATGTAAATGTTGTGGTGAAGGATATTACACATTTCTCTGCTGACAGTGCCCTCCGAATAATACAGCAAGTGATGGAATGTAGCACGGAACTGGACAGAATAAAACAAATAATTCATGTGATGGATCAAACATTTAAAGACATTCTTGATGTTTTGGGGAGAATCGAATAAGTCAACCAAACCCCCATTTTTTTTTCAGGAATGACTGTTCATCAACCTTTTATACTGTTTTTGACAATGCAACCAGCCAAAAATGTAATATGCACACAGTGTGTCAACATGTGCTATCTGCCATCAGGGGATATCCATGTACGTCTTTTGGGGGTGCAACCCCTTCCTCGTATCTAAAGTAGGTGAACTGAGGAAGGGGTTGCACCCCCAAAACACGTCCATTGATCACCCCTGATGGCAGATAGCACATGTTGACAATAGGGATCAGGAGTCTCAAATCCCTAGTGGAAAATAATACAAAATGTGTGCATATTCAATTTTTGGCTGGGCAAGGGGTGGCAAGACCCCATATTAGGACGGGCACATAGAGACATAGTTTGTGTAAGTGAATGTGTCAGATTGCTCAGAGGTATCCAATGTTGTAATTTTTGGAATGCAACTGTTTTTGTATTTTCCTAAGAAAATAATTGGCGGTTTGTGGCCAGGAAAAAAAAAAAAAAAAGTAAAGAGTAAAATGTTTGAACAGAAACAACGTGTAGCTTCTTTTTTCAATACGCTCTAACCTGATTTGTGTTTTTTTTAAGGTTACATAGTGAAATGGTTGTTATTTACTAAAGGAAAATACACTTGGCACTACAAATGCACTAAGACAAACTAGGAGACAGGAAACAAACAAAAGTTAAAATTTGACATCAGAATTTTATTTAGCTCATTCTCCAGGAATCTTTAGCCATAGCCTGGCATAGGAATTGCCCCCCTACCCGTGAAATATTCCATATATTTGTCCCGAACCTCACGGGCATTTTGGGGGGGCAAGCCAGGACGGGCAGATTCCAGGCCCGGCAGGGGATTAGCAGGTGAAAGTCCAGCCTCAGGCAATACTGAGGCCATATATGAATTTGATTTTCTGCTGAGAAAATTGTGTAGCACACAGCAGCATAAAACTACATAGTTTATTTTGTAGTCCGCCAAGTGGATGGAAGTCATAAAAATGCGGAACCGGCTGGCCATTATGCCGAAGGCATTTTCAACGACTCTTCGGCCCCTGGCCAGCCGGTAATTGAACACCCTCTTCTCTGGGGTCAGGGTCCTCTGAGGAAATGGCCTCATAAGATGCGGTCCGAGTCCAAAGGCTTCATCAGCCTAGAAAACAAAGGGGAGTCCTTCAATATTCCCTGCATCTGGTGGCAATGCAAGGTCACTCTGGAGACGGAGGGCAAACTCCGTCTGGATGAAGGATCCCCCATCGGACATCTGGCCATTCTTCCCTACATCAACATAGAGGAATTCATACCGTGCTGACACCACCGCCATCAGCACAATGCTATGAAACCCCTTGTAATTGAAGTAGTAGGACCCAGAACAGGGTGGCGGCACGATGCGGACGTGCTTCCCGTCTATGGCACCACCGCAGTTGGGGAAGTCCCACCGCGTGGCAAACTCCGATGCCACAGTCTGCCATTCCTGTGGCGTGGAAGGAAGCTGGGGAGTCAAACAAGATGAAAGAAAATTAGAAATTAAAAATATTACATTACAAGGAGATTATAATAAAAAACATTAGAGGCCAACATCAATCAAATTCTACGTTTATTAAGGTGTTTTCAATAAGTATAATGGAAGGCTCATGTTTCATATTTATCACCCCCTCTGATGGTCCATTAATACATGATTTTGGGGGGGGGGGGAGATGTGTTTGGCCACAGGATAGCAGTGCAGTGGCGGTGCGTCCAGAGTGGGCGCTGGAACACTGCCCCCTCTCTCCTGTGCCCGTCACTCAGAACAATACATAGGTTCTTGCCTTGCATTAACCTATGTATTGTCAATGCCGCCCACTATTCAGGTGTATGGCCCCCTGTTAAGCGACCAACATATGAATAACTGTGGCATTTATGGGGTGAAAATTGCATATCAGAAACAGGGAGGCAAATAGGCTTGCACATTACAGCCTGAGGGATGTAATTGGCTTCATAAAAGTTAAATAGGGGACGCAGGGGGGGGAGCATTCCTTGGGTAAACACTGACAGGCTGCTCTGCCAATCATGTTCACCAAGTCTGTTTAATGGTAACATGATTGGCTGATGCAACATCAAGGGAAGGAAAAGACATCAAGGACAGAAGAAGGATGGCGCTGACCACAAGAAGGTATGTGCAGGGCTGGGGACAAAATGGCTGCATTGGAGGGGACAAAATGGCTGCATTGGAGGGGACAAAATGGCTGCATTGGAGGGGACAAAATGGCTGCATTGGAGGGGACAACTGGGGGCGTTTAATAGACACCTTTGCAAAAATGGAGGAAGTTTATTTCCTAAATTGGGGTTGGACCCCCAAACATTTGTTGCAACAGGCGCCCCCTGCTGGAAAGGTTAGTAAAGGGAAATATGCATGGAGGAGAAAAAAGGGGCAATCTAAAGCTTCCAGCATGCATGGGGACAAAGGGGACATTCTCAGCATATTACAATCATGGTAATTAGGGAAGGATGAAAGAAATACAATACATTAGCATACATGGAATACATAAAATGTGATGTTAAAGGAGAAAACTTACCCTAATATAGTCCTCCTGCAGGACTTGTATAATGGCAGAACAGGTGTCTGGGATTATGAGGCCCAGAGCCTGGGGGGAGATGCCTGTCGTGAACTTCAAGTCCTGAAGACTTCTCCCTGTCGCCAGATAACATAAGGTGGCGATGAGCCTCTGCTCAGCACTGATGGCTTCCCGCTAGGGATGAGCTTCGTGTTCGAGTCGAACATACGTTCGACTCGAACATCGGCTGTTCGATCGTTCGACGAAGATCGAACGATTTGGGCCGTTCGCGCCAAATTCGAGTGACGCGAACGGCCCACAATGCACTACGCCATCGCAGTGTCATCCAGGCGCTGTGATTGGCCAAGCATGCACTGTGACCCCGCATGCTTGGCCAATCACAGCGCCGGCAGCGAGGAGAGCAATGATTGGCCACAGGCAGGATGCCTGTGGCCAATTATTGCTGAGGGTGTTTAGTACACGCCCCACACTATAAAAGGCCGCCAGCACGGCGGCCTAGTGTAGTGTGTTCCGGAGCAGGGAAAGAGCAGCATAGGCAGGGACAGTGACTTTTATTTCTTTCTTGCTTAACCTGGATTCCTTTAGTTTAGGGAAAGAGAAGGATAGGTAGGGAGAGTGTCAGTGTGTTTTGTGCTTGTGCTATAGTGTGCTTAAAAAAAACATTTTTTCTAGGGACAGAAAACTGTAGGTAGGGAGAGTGTCAGTTTCTTTCACTGTGCAAGTCCTTGTTTCTAGGGACTGGGAAGGACAGTGAGTGAATTCTCCTTGTGCTATAGTGTGCTTAAAAAAACATTTTTTCTAGGGACAGAAAACTGTAGGTAGGGAGAGTGTCAGTTTCTTTCACTGTGCAAGTCCTTGTTTCTAGGGACTGGGAAGGACAGTGAGTGAATTCTCCTTGTGCTATAGTGTGCTTAAAAAAAACATTTTTTCTAGGGACAGAAAACTCTAGGTAGGGAGAGTGTCAGTTTCTTTCACTGTGCAAGTCCTTGTTTCTAGGGACTGGGAAGGACAGTGAGTGAATTCTCCTTGTGCTATAGTGTGCTAAAGCATTCCTCATCAACCATCTTTGAAATCCTTGTTTTTTGGACAGTCAGGGAAATTGTCGTTGTGCTATTCTGTGCAAAAGCAATCATCCTGAACCATATTTAGAAATCCTTAAGTAAAGGGACAGAGAAGGACACCTGAAGGTAGCCCTTATTGCTTTTTTCCCATCTCCCTGCAGGCCATCTATTAGAATGTCTGGAAGGCAAACAAGGAGAGGCAGACAGTCAGGAGGCAATAAAAGAGGGCAAGCAGGCTCTGTGTCTGGGGGCAACAGTGCTGGTCGTGGACGCGGTGCATTGTCATCAGCACATGGCCATGGGACACGCTTGTCCTTCTTTTCGGCAGCTGGACATGTTGAGCCACATCATGCCGAAGACTTGGTAGAGTGGATGACCAAGCCCTCCTCCTCCTCCTCATCCTCTCTCACCCAGGCTCAGGGTACTGGCAAAGCAGCTGCCAAAGCGTCCTCTTCCCTGGTATCAATGTCAGACTCATCATCAGTCACTCCTTCCCTAGACCCACCATGTCCTCCTCCTGAGGAGTCCCCCGAACTGTTTGAGCACAGTGTTGGGTACATGCTCCAGGAGGATGCCCAGCGTTTCAAAGGGTCTGATGATGAAACCCAGCTACAGGAAGGCAGTAGGGTGAGAGCAGACAGAGGGGATGCTCAAGAAGGACACCAATCTGGCAGTCATGTTCCAGCAGCTGCAGCATACTGCCAGATTGGCTCCAGTGATGAGGAGGGAGGGGATGATGAGGTCACTGACTCCACATGGGTGCCTAATAGGAGAGAGGAGGAGGAGGAGGATGAGGAGGAGGCACATCTCCAACGAGGCAGGATGCCCTTTGGTGGCCAGCGTAAGGGCAGTACACCGACGGAATCACACCGCAGAGCTCCGCCTGTGCAGGGCGCTGCCTCTGCCCGTCATTCAAAAAGTTCCTTGGTGTGGGCCTTTTTTGAGGCTAGTGCATCAGATCGCACAGCTGCTGTTTGCAACATATGTCTCAAGCGTATATCGCGTGGCCAAAACATCAGCCGCTTGGGTACCACATGCCTGACCAGACATATGTTGACCTGCCATGCAGCTCGTTGGCAAGCCTACCTCAAAGACCCACACCAAAGAACAAAGCGGACCTCTCCTTGCACCGCATCAGCTGGGATCTCCAACCCCACTATAACTTCAGTCCTCTCTGAAACATGCACTGAGAGGAATGAAGGTGTAGAATTAGGTGTGTCACAGCCAAGTACTTGCGGCCACTCTGCTAGCAGTACACCGACGTCCGATTCTAGCAGGCAAATTTCCCTGCCCCAGCTGCTGGACCGTCGAAAGAAGTTCACTCCCAGCCATCCACATGCCCAGCGGTTGAATGCTAGCTTGGCTAAATTGCTAGCGCTTCAACTGCTGCCTTTTCAGTTGGTAGACTCGGCCCCCTTCCGTGAGTTTGTGCAATGTGCGGTTCCTCAGTGGCAGGTTCCCAAACGCCACTTTTTCTCACGGAAGGCTATTCCGGCTCTCTACCGGCATGTGGAAGGCAATGTCTTGGCCTCGCTGGACAGGGCGGTCAGCGGTAAGGTGCATATTACCGCTGACTCATGGTCCAGCAGGCATGGACAGGGACGTTACCTTTCTTTCACGGCCCATTGGGTCACTCTTTTGGCAGCTGGGAAGGATGCAGGACAAGGTGCAGTAGTGTTGGAGGTTGTCCCACCGCCACGCCTCCAAAATGCTACTACTGGTTGTGACACACCTCTCTCCTCCACCCCCTCCTCTTCTTCTTCCTCCATGGCCTCTTCCTGTGGTTTGTCCTATGAACCAGCGGTGCTCCGTAGCCGTTCACGGGGCTACGCAAGTACGCAGGCAAAAAGATGCCATGCCGTGCTTGCGCTGGTGTGTTTGGGGGACAGAAGCCACACTGGGGCAGAGGTCCTGTCTGCTCTGCAGGGCCAGGCCGAGAGGTGGTTGACGCCACGCCAGCTTAAGCCAGGAATGGTGGTTTGCGACAATGGCACCAACCTCCTCTCCGCCCTTCGACAGGGACAACTGACCCATGTGCCCTGTGTGGCTCACGTCCTTAACCTGGTGGTGCAGCGTTTCTTGGGCAGGTACCCGGGCTTACAGGATGTCCTGAGGCAGGCCAGGAAAGTCTGTGTGCATTTCCGCAGATCTTATAATGCCAGTGCTCGCCTGGCTGAGCTGCAAAAGGAGTTGAACCAGCCCAAGAACCGCCTTATATGTGACATGCCCACCAGGTGGAACTCAACGTTGGCCATGCTGCAGCGGCTGCACATGCAGCAGAGGGCCATCAATGAGTACCTGTGCGACTACGGCACCAGGACAGGGTCAGGGGAGCTTGGTTTTTTTTCTCCACGCCAGTGGGGCATGATCAGGGATGCATGCACTGTCCTGGCACCATTTGAGGAGGCCACGAGGATGGTGAGCAGTGACAGTGCATGCATCAGTGACACTGTACCTCTTGTCCACCTGTTGGAGCACACGCTGCGTGGAATAATGGACAGGGCACTTGAGGCAGAACAGAGGCAGGAAGAGGAGGACTTCCTTGCCTCTCAAGGCCCCCTTTACCCAGACAGTGTTCCTTCTGTCCCACCCATCGCACAGGAAGAGGAGGAGGAGGAGGAGGAGGAGGAGGAGGAGGATTGTGTCAGCATGGAGGTGGAGGCTGGCACTCAGCATCATCAGCAGCAGTCTTTTAGGGATGATTTACAGTCCCAAGAAACCAGTGGACTTGTACGTGGCTGGGAGGAGGTGACTGCGGATCATGTCGTCCTTAGTGACCCAGAGGACTCCGGAGCGAATGCCTCAGCAAACCTACGCTGCATGGCCTCCCTGATCCTGCAAAGTCTGCGGAAGGATCCTCGTATTCTTCGGATCAAGGAGAGGGACCATTACTGGCTGGCCACTCTCCTTGATCCACGGTACAAGGGTAAGGTTGCGGACCTTATGTTACCGTCGCAGAGGGAGCAGAGGATGAGACAACTCCGGGAGGCCTTGCAGAAAGGTCTGTGCAACGCGTTCCCAGAGACTGGGAGGTTACAAACTCCTGGTCCTGGACAACGAGTTGCTGAGGCTTCGGCCAGTCAAAGAAGGAGCGGTGGGGAAGGTGGCCGTCTGACCGATGCGTTCAGACAATTCTTTAGTCCGCAGCCCCAAAGTATGATCGGTTCCAGCAACCATCGCCAGCGTCTGATAAACATGGTGCAGGAATATCTAGGGGCAAGGTCAGACTTGGACACCTTCCCCACCGAAAATCCTCTGGCTTACTGGGTCTTGAGGATGGATCACTGGCCAGAGCTTGCACAGTATGCAATTGAGCTACTGGCCTGTCCTGCATCCAGCGTTCTTTCGGAACGCACATTCAGTGCTGCTGGAGGATTTGTCACGGATCACAGGGTGCGCCTGTCCACCGACTCGGTTGATCGACTGACTTTCATCAAGATGAACCAGTCTTGGATCACCACCAGCTACCACACACCTGATGCTGATATAACAGACTAATTGATTTTAACATGTCACATCCCTTCAAGACTGATGCTGATGCTGAGTGCCTGTGCTGTTATGTTGACTGGCTATCCTCCTCCTCCGAGTCCTCAATGATACGATTGATGATGATAGCTTGGAAGATCATTTTTGTTTATGGGTGCCGCCACCAGTGGCTAAGGCCCAATTTTTCAGCCCCTGTTTAACAGGGGCGTGTAATTACAATTTTTGAAGCAATACTTTGCAACAGGGCTCATTGCTGTGCTCCAAGTACAGTATGTGTGAGGGGTTGGAGTGTTGTGCCACCAGTGCCTAAGGCCCAATTTTTCAGCCCCTGTTTAACAGGGGCGTGTCATTACAATTTTTGAAGCAATACTTTGCAACAGGGCTCATTGCTGTGCTCCAAGTACAGTATCTGTGAGGGGTTGCAGTGTTGTGCCACCAGTGCCTAAGGCCTAATTTTTCAGCCCCTGTTCAACAGGGGCATGTAATTACAATTATTGATCTAATAATTCACAGCAGGGCCCATTCCTGCACCCACCAAGCAAGAGTAACTCTGAGGGCTTACAGTGTTGTGGCAACACCACCACCACCACCACCACCACGAAATGCCCAATTTTTCAGCCCCTGTTCAACAGGGGCATGCAATTACAATTCTTGATCTAATAATTCACAGCAGGGCCCATTGCTGCACCCACCAAGAGTAACTGTCAGGGCTTACAGTGTTGTGGCACCAGCACCACCATCAAAGGCCCAATTTTTACTACCACTGTTCAACAATTATATGTAATTACAATTCCTGATATAATAGTTGACAGCAGGGCGTTCCAGCACCAACCAAGAGTAACTGTGAGTGCTTACAGTGTTGTGCCAACACCAACTAAGGGGCCTATTTCTGCAGATTATATACGGCAGGTCCCTACTTTCAAACATCCAACTTACAAACGACTCCTACTTGCAAACGCAAGAAGACAACAGGAAGTGAGAGGAAATCTACCCCTAGGAAGGAAAATTCTCTCCTGTAAGAATTAATATGGGAGAAAGGTGTCTCCTCTGTACTGATGCTTTATCAGCAATCCTTGTTTCAAGAAAAACACCACATTTCAAAAACAGTTGTCATTGGGACGGAAAGTGAGGTGAAATGTTCTGAACAGGGGCACAGACAGCAAAACAAATGTTACAGGGGTGATAACCCTTACCTATGTTTTCCAAAAAGTTTAAAAATAGATTTTTGGGCTGGAGCTACACTTAAACAATGTACCTGTTCAAAATTACAAACACATTCTACATAAGAACAAACATACAGTCCCTGTCTTGTATGCACCGCCTGTATACGGCTGTTCAGAGTATATAGGGCCTTTTTTATTTTATGTGCGGGGTTCCCCTTAATATCCAAAGAAGACCCAAAGGGGCTGGTAATGGGCTGGGGTAGGGGGGGGGGGTCATGGGGTAGCTATGCCATTTTTCTTAAAGATTTTCATCCATATTACCGGGACCAGACATTACATTAAAGCTGCAAGCAGTTTTAAATGGCTTTTTTTTCCTTTTGTGCAGGGACAGTTCTAAACACGGGAAACACGTGGCACTTCACAGGCATACTTTAGACACCCCCCAGGTACGATATTTAAAGGAATATTTGACTTTTTTTTTTCACTTTATGCATCATTAAAATGACTGCTCCCGAAAAACGACCGTTTTTAAAACTTCTTTTTGCATTGATACATGTCCCCTGGTGCAGAACCCGGGTTCCCAAACCCTTTTTAGGACAATAACATGCATAATAGTTGTTATAATTAGCACTTTAGAATTCGAACGTTCGCATCCATTGTATTTAATAGGGTTCTAATGTTCGTACGAACTTTCGGTCCGTCCGCGGGTTCTGGTGCGAACCGAACCCGGGGGTGTTCGGCTCATCACTACTTCCCGCATAACGGTGTCCTGCCTGGTAATATAAGGGGACACCAAAGCCAACAGTTCCTGAAAAACGGGGTCAGACATCCGCAGAAAATTCCTGTAGTCCTCAGGATTATTCTCGACTATCTCCCGCAGCAGAGGCATGTGGCAGAATCGGTCCCGCTGGAGCAACCAATTCTTGGTCCATGAACTCCTCCTCACATTCATGGACTGGTCTTGGTCCAAAACAAGCAGACCAACACCAAGCGCACGCACAGCACGAACTCGACGACGAGAACATCCAGGCGACATGGCTACGAAACGGTCGTCTTATCAGAACGTACAGAACAGAACGCACTTTAGAACAGCAAGAACTGAAAATCAGAAACGAACGGGCAAGAACGCACTGTAATACAGATACGACCTGCCTAGATGCCCTGAAAGTCAAGATACGAACCCACAAGCACAAACTGAACCTCAGAAAACGAACTGAAAAGCACGAAGACTGAAAAGCGCGAATCGTCTCTTCCCAAACTTTTACTTCACACGCGGTAACACGAGATCAGCAAAAGCAGCCCAAGGGGTGGCGCCAAGAAAATCGATCTTCCCCTTTATAGTGCCGTCGTACGTGCTAGACGTGAGCGCGGAGAACAACGAGGAAATTGGGAAATGTCAGTGTGTACGCATATAAAGCTTGACGAGAAACTCGTCAAGGTTAACAAGAATCTCGTCGAAAAAAACGACGCGTTTTTAACGACGAGAAACTCGGTCGTGTGTACGAGGCTTGAGCTGACAAAATCTGAAAAATCAGGACATGATTTCTAACCTGCCACCACTCCCTCATTTTTAAGCCCACCTACACAAATTTTATATCAAAACGTTCAGCTATCTCTGCTGCCTCTACACATGTCCACGGCTAAGCCATAGTCCTTACAGTTTTCACAGTATGATGATTTGTTTGCAACTCACGCCACCCATTGACATTCATTGAAACTCCCCTCCAGTCACTTCAAATTTGAAGGGCAATTTCTAAACTGCGACTGTGCCTTTAATTTTAATATTTCAGAGACATACTATATATCAAAATGTAGGTCTGGGTCTTGTGATTCTCACAATATAAAGCTCTTCGCATTTTTAAATATGACCGTTTGAAGAATGGCAAGAATTGAGGAGAGGCTGAAAATACTGTGACCTGTGGTTAGAGCCTGCATAAACAAACATTGGTTTCCTTGGCAATGCTGAGGGACCTATAGCTCCTCCCACACAGCTCTGAGGGGAATTATAGCTCCTCCCACACAGCTCTGAGGGGAGTTTCTGAATCACAAATTGTTGTAACATGGAGGTTGGCTGTGTTGTCTTTCCCTCAGGACACAGTATGTTCCCAGTTGGGGTGTCTGGGGGGGAAGACAATGCACGTCGCCTTTTATTTCTCTAAGGCAGGGGTCTCCAAACTTTCTAAACAAAGGGCCGGTTTACTGTCCTTCAGATTTTATGGGGGCCGGACTGTGGCCAGTGGGAGTAAACAATGCCCCACCATTGGTTTTAGTGGAAGGAATAGTGCCCTATTGATATCGGTGGGAGGAATAGATCCCCATCCTTGGTGTCAGTGGGAGGAATAGTGCCTCATCCTTGGTGTCAGTTGTGGATGGAATAGTGCCCCAAGGGCCGGATAGAGGCAAGCAAAGGGCCACATCCGGCCCCAGGGCCACAGTTTGGAGACCACTGCTCTAAGGCATTTCTAATGTTCAACTTTGCTTACTCTTTTGATTCTGTTATCTGTAAATTAATTACTACGTACCTCTACTATGTACTGTAATACGACAGTGTTTTCCGCTGTTTATGACCCCCCCCCCATGAAAAAAAAAAAAGTAATTTTTGAAAAATAAAAATAATACATTTTAAAAAAAATGTAAAAAAAAATAGAATAATTTAAAAAAATATATATATTTTTGAAAAAAACATCATTTAAAAAAATATATATATTTTTTGAAAACAAAAATCATTTTGAAAAAAAAAAAACATTTTTGAAAAAATTGTTCCGCTCTTTCAACTAATGATGGTTAGAGCCTGCATAAACAAACATTGGTTTCCTTGGCAACGCTGAGGGAATTATAGCTCCTCCCACACAGCTCTGAGGGGAGTTTCTGTATCACAAATTAGTGTAACATGGAGGTTGGCTGTCTTGTCTTTCCCTCAGGACACAGTATGTTCCCAGTTGGGTTGTCTGGGGGGAAAGACAATGCACATCGCCTCTTATTTCTCTAAGGCATTTCTAATGTTCAACTTTGCTTACTTTTTTTTTATGTTTTTTTTTTTTTTCAAAATTATTATTTGTTTTTCAAAAATTATTATTTTTTTTTTTTTAAAAAACATTAAAAAGAAAAATCATTTTTGAAAAAAAAATCAATTAAAAAAAATAAAAAAAATAAAAAAAAATTGAAAAATTTTTTTTTAAATCATTTAAAAAAAAATTGAAAAAAAAACATTTTTGAAAAAAAAATCATTAAAAAAAAATTGAAAAAAATAACATTTTTGAAAAAATTGTTCCGCTCTTTCAACTAATGATGGGACTTCTTCATTTTTTTCTACTATTTCTACTTTTTAAAATATTAAGCTTTTTAACACTTTTCACAGTTACTCCAGCCACTCCAACCACACAACAGTTGCTCAAGTCACTCCACCCAGTTACTCCGCCCACTCCAGTTGTAGACTACTGGTGGAGGCAAGACCACGTCACACAATTTCCCCAGAAATTGTAGCTTTTCTAGTTTATTCTGTTTCTCTGTTTTTTCAAACTCCCTTTTCAATAAACTTCTGAAACTCTATTAGGTCTCTAAAACCCTCCAGTTTCTGGGAACTACTACAAAATTGCCTCTTACAATTCCTGTGTCTGGTGTTTCCCTTATGTGGTAATCATTTGCATCATGTGCAAACCATGCCTTACTATTTCCATCTAGACAAAAACGGTCATTCCGCAGGGACCATGCATTTGCGTAGTCCTCAGGGGATAATTCCTGCCTCAACAGCTATTTCAATTATTTCAATCTCTGAGAGGTATTAGTATTCTGTCTTTTAAACATTGCTCACATTTCTTGTTCAAGCTCTTCAGTGCTGATTTTTTCTAGGTTTTCTTCTCTGCCATATACACAATTAGCAGGGAAGGGGGGTGCTCAATTCACTCAATCAGTTGACTTCCTGGGGTCAAACCATGAAGAAAAGAAGAACTTAAACCCAGGGGCATTGCTAGGATTTTAAAAGACCCTGGGCATTCTAAGTAGAGCAGTAATGTGGTGCACTATGTGCGCCAAGGCAAACTTTTAAGTGTGGGTAAATTGCATAACACTGGGTATAAGGGGAGTGGGCTTAAAGAGGCATGATTACATAAACAAAAGCCTTCTTGTAAATTATGCTATGATTGCTGTGCCACAAGCAACAGTCTCACAGACATGTATAAACCTCAGCACAATAATTGTTTTTTTAATTAAACTCTTTCATTACACATCATTTTGTGAGACTGCTTAGCAACCAGCAATTGTTGGGACATTAAACACTTTGGTGATAAGTATGTACAATATAGTGTACATACAGTAGTGCAGAAATTTTGGTCAGCCCTAGCGGGCTGAACAAAAAAAAAAAGATTATTCGATTTCTCTATCCACATATATGAGGTGGATGGAGGGATGTTTTAAAACAACTTTTGTATGATGGCAGATGGACTTTATTTTCATTATTATTAGTTTTTGTGGTCATTGCACAGTGTACATTAGTTTGCATACGTATGTATTTCCATGTTTTGAGCATTGCACATAATTTCACTTTTTACTCACGCCAGAACATTAAATTCTGACAGTGATTAGAGCCACTGTCAGAATTTAATAGCAACTACAGCCCCCCACACATTTCACCTTGAAACCCAAATCCCCCCCACCTCCCTAGCACAAATCCTCTCCACTCCAAATCCCCCTCTCAGCACTAAGCACTAAAGGGGGGATTTTGGGACTTTGAATGAAGCACAATGAAGTGCTTCCATCCCTGGTTCAAGTAGATAAGAGAAGGGAATTTGGGACTTTAGATGAAGCAATCAAAATGCGGAGGTTAAAAATATTTAATTCATAACATGGATGTAGATCCAGTAAAAAATATAATTTCATGTATATACATATGGCATGAGCAGAGTATAAACATTTGGAATAAATGAGTACATACATCAATACATAATCATAGTGTAGCGCCCTCACCCCTCTCACCCCTTCTCATTCTCGGCTTGTCTGTCTTGTCTAGGGGTTTAACACAGGGGGGAGGGATGAGATACACCACAGCCCATGTCCTCCATAGTGTAGAGGTGAAAGCCAGAATGATCGGGCCTTGTGTGTATGTCCTGGAGTCAATCCTTCACTGAAAGACTCCCCCCCCCCCCTGCTCCCAGTAACTGAGGTTCCACACACTGAAAACGGTCCAACTCGTATTTATTCTTCTCAACAAATAGTCATACAGAACAGACAGGTTGGGACCTTTGCAACAGTTAAGTATTTGTGGGGAGTAGGTCAAGGCAAAATCCTTTAACCACTTAACAACCACCTGCCGACAAATAACGTCGACAAGGTGGTTGCTTAACTCTGGGAGGACGTTATATAACGTCCTCCCAGAATCGCGCTCCCGCGCGCCCCCTGGGGCGCGCACACGGGAAACTCCGTGACCGCCGGGTCCAGAGGACCCGGCGGATCACGAATCGCGGTAAATCGCCGCTGATAGCGGCCGTTTACCACGTGATCGCTCCGTCAAATGACGGAGCAATCACTTGTAAACAGACCGGCGTCATTTGATGACGCCGGTTCCTCCCTCCCCTCTCTGTACCGATCGGTACAGTGTGAGAGGGGAGGGGGAGGGAGCGGATGGCAGCAGCAGCACTGTGGGCTGGATCTGTGACAATTGCAGTCACAGATCCATCCATCCATCCATCCCTGCTCAGCCATCCCTGTGCTATACCCTGCCAATACTCTGCAATACACCCTGCCAATACTCTGCAAAATACCCTGCCAATACTCTGCAATACCCTGGTGCAATACTCTGCAATACCCTGGTGCAATACTCTGCAATACCCTGGTGCAATACTCTGCAATACCCTGCGAAATACTCTGCAATACCCTGCGAAATACTCTGCAATACCCTGGTGCAATACTCTGCAATACCCTGGTGCAATACTCTGCAATACCCTGGTGCAATACTCTGCAATACCCTGGTGCAATACTCTGCAATACCCTGCACAATACTCTGCAATACCCTGCACAATACTCTGCAATACCCTGCAAAATACTCTGCAATACCCTGCAAAATACTCTGCAATACCCTGCGCAATACTCTGCAAAATACTCTGCAATACCCTGCACAATACTCTGCAATACCCTGCACAATACTCTGCAATACCCTGCACAATACTCTGCAATACCCGCCACAATACTCTGCAATACCCGCCACAATACTCTGCAATACCCTCCACAATACTCTGCAATACCCTCCACAATACTCTGCAATACCCTCCACAATACCCTGTGCAATACCCTCCACAATACCCTGTGCAATACCCGTGCAATACCCTGCCATACACCGCAATACCCTGCCATAGTCCGCAATACTCCGCAATGCCCTGCAATACTCCGCAATGCCCGGCAATACTCCGCAATGCCCGGCAATACTCCGCAATGCCCGGCAATACTCTGCAATAACCACTTCCCGCCCTCCGGCCGTCATATGACGTCCTTGACTTTGTGCGGGGATATCTGAATGATGGGAGCAGCTACAGGCATCATTCAGATATTAGCTTTTTCAGCCGGCGATTCCCTACACCATAAGAACAATCATAGCGGCTGTTCCGCCGCTTGATCATTCTTACGGGAGGCGAGAGGGGATGTGTCCCCCCCCCCCCCCGCCGCCCTCCGGTGCTTCTACCGACTCACCGCTACGATCAAAGCCAGGATTGTTGTTTTTTTTTTTTGTATTTTTTTCAGGCTTCCCAGCCTAGAGGTGAGATGTGGGGTCTTATTGACACCCCCCCCCCATATCTCACTGTAAAGAGGACCTGTCATGCCATATTCCTATTACAAGGGATGTTTACGTTCCTTGTAATAGGTATAAAAGTGATCAAAAAAATGTTTAGGGCGGAAAAACATGTCAAACTAAAATAAATAAAGTAAAATGAAGAATAAAATATATATTTTTTTTAAAGCGCCCCTGTCCCCGTGAGCTCGCATACAGAAGCGAACGCATACGTAAGTCCCGCCCACATATGAAAACGGTTTTCAAACCACACATGTGAGGTATCTCTGCGAACGTTAGAGCGAGAGCAATCATTTTGGCCCTAGACCTCCTCTGTAACTCAAAACATGTAACCAGTAAAAATATTTAAAGCGTCGCCTATGGGGATTTTTTAAGTAGCGAAGTTTGGCGCCATTCCACGAGTGTGTGCAATTTTTAAGGGCGACATGTTAGGTATCTATTTACTCGGCGTAACTTCATCTTTCACATTATGCAAAAACATTGGGCTAACTTTACTGTTTTTTTTTTTTTTTAAGCACAAAACATTTTTTTTCCGTAAAAAACGCGTTAAAAAAAATTGCTGCGCAAATATCGTGCGAGATAAAAAGTTGCAACAACCACCATTATATTCTCTAAGGTCTTTGCTAAAAAAACATATATAATGTTTTGGGGTTCTATGTAATTTTCTAGCAAATAAATGATGATTTTTACATGTAGGAGAGAAATGTCAGAATTGGCCTTGGTGCTCCAGAACGCCTGAAGGTGCTCCCTGCATGTTGGGCCTCTGTATGTGGCCACGCTGTGTAAAAGTCTCACACATGTGGTATCGCCATACTCGGGAGTAATAGCAGAATGTGTTTTGGGGTGTAATTTGTGGAATGCATATGCTGTGTGTGATAAATAACCTGCTAATATGACAATTTTGTGAAAAAAAAAAAGAGAAAAAAAAAATCTTGATTTTGCAAAGAATTGTGGGAAAAAATGACAACTTCAAAAAACTCACAATGCCTCTTTCTGAATACCTTGGAATGTCTTCTTTCCAAAAAGGGGTCATTTGGGGGGTATTTGTACTTTTCTGGCATGTTAGGGTCTCAAGAATTGAGATAGGCCGTCAGTACTTCAGGTGTGATCAATTTTCAGATATTGGCACCATAGCTTGTGGACTCTATAACTTTCACAAAGACCAAATAATATCCACCAATTTGTACTTATTTTTACCAAAGATATGTAGCAGTATAAATTTTGGCCAAAATTTATGAAGAAAAAATAGTAATTTGCAAAATTTTATAACAGAAACGAAAAAAAAATCATTTTTTTACAAAATTTTCAGTCTTTTTTCTCTTATAGCGCAAAAAATAAAAAACCCAACAGTGATTAAATACCACCAAAAGAAAGCTCTATTTGTGTGAAAAAAAGGACAAAAATTTCATATGGGTACAGTGTTGTATGACTGAGTAATTGTCATTCAAAATGTGAGAGCACCGAAAGCTGAAAATTGGTCTGGTTATTAAGGGGGTTTAAGTGCCCAGTGGTCAAGTGGTTAAAGTATCACTAACCACTGTGGTGTCACCAATGGCGAATAGTCACTGTCACTGACTATATGAGGTAGAACATGAATTACCTTTGCTAGCACAGCCCCTGTCAGGGGAAGGATATCCGTCCAAGGGAGCTACCGGAGGCCTCTCTGTCACCAGCAATGCTGCACCGGACTCTCCAGAGAAGTTCCACTCACCAGTCTTCTCTACCTCAGACACGGCACCCAAGGAGTTAGGACCCCCTCGGATTCCTCCACCCTCGCGGAACTCAGTCGAAGGTACTGAGCTCCAGGCATCCGCCATAGTACCTCACCCCAGGCTAAAGGTGCCTGAGATGGACTCCATCTCCTGCTCCGGCCAGGTCAAGGGCACCTGGGTCCGGAACACCGGAATGCCAGCACCCAAGCTGAAGGTGCCTGGGTGCGGCTACGTCCTCTGACTCTGAACTAACAGAACGACCCCTGAACCCAGGGCACCTGCCCCTTTTATCCCCTCTCCCTTTGCGTCACAGCGGGTTCCCCGCCCCGCTGTACCAGCGTCAGGAAAGGACAAAAAGGCACAGTCTTGCGGTGTGGGTTCAACCATGGCCCAGGGTGACAATGCCACCTGCAGGCCGCAGGGAACCTCACACCACCAGAGTCCTTCAAGAACCATAAAAGGGTCTCAGATTCCCTAGCAATAAGTGCATCTGGGTTACACTACCACCCAGATGCTTCCCCTAAATTCAAATACCCGCTACAATAGCAAATGCATAAAAATAGATATAAATGCATGAAATGGCATAGCTTACAGATGCCAGCGGCAGCGTGCCCGATACTTGTGTCTGTGTTCACATATTATATGACAATATGATGAGTTGTATAATAATAACATTGTCAAAAATGATAAATAATGGGTAGGTAGCATTCCATATATGGTGTAGCTGTGGCATCAAACATAGCTCGACGCGCTTCGTGGATGTCTCCACTCATCAGGAGCAGATGCGACAGGAATTCCTATGGAATATATAAATATAAGAACCATGCTCTGAACAGAGAGGAAAAATATCAAGGAGGATGAATATCTGTAGATGGTTAATCAACCACACTTACCACTAGGGATGAGCCGAACACCCTCCTGTTTGGTTCGCACCAGAACCTGCGAACAGACCTAGAGTTTGCGCAAACTTTTGAACCCTATTAAATACAATGTACTCGAACGTTCAAAATCAAAAGTGCTAATTATCAAGGCTAATATGCAAGTTATTGTCTTAAAAAGGGTTTGGGTACCTGGGTCCTGCCCCAGGGGACATGTATCAATGCAAAAAAAAGTTAAAAAAACAGATATTTTTTCGGGAGCAGTGATTTTAATAATGCTTAAAGTGAAACAATAAAAGTGAAATATTCCTTTAAATTTCGTACCGGGGGGGGGGGTGTATAGTATGCCTGTAAATCAGCGCTTGTTTCCCGTGCTTAGAACTGTCCCTGCACAAAGTGTAATTTCTGAAGGAAAAAAAGTAATTTAAAAGCACTCGCGGCTATAATGAATT
The DNA here is from genome assembly GCA_029206835.1 of Rana muscosa. Lineage (NCBI taxonomy): Eukaryota > Metazoa > Chordata > Amphibia > Anura > Ranidae > Rana > Rana muscosa. Next base: position 274,124,819 of record CM055119.1, read on the forward strand.
GTCGGCTCCCGGCAATACAGAGAAAAGTCATTGATAAAAAAGAAAAAAAAATGCGTGGGGGTGCCCCCAAATTCCATTACCAGGCCCTTCAGGTCTGGTATGGATATTAAGGGAACCCTGCCTCAGATTAAAAAAAAAGACGTGGGGTTCCCCCCAAATATCCATACCAGACCCTTCAGGTCTGATATGGATTTTAAGGGCAACTCCATGCCAAATTTTAAAAATAAATGGCGTGGAGTTCCCCCCAAAAATCCATACCAGACCCTTTATCCGAGCACGCAACCTGGCAGGCCGCAGGAAAAGAGGGGGGCGAGAGAGCGCCCCCCTCCTGAACCGTACCAGGCCACATGCCCTCAAAATGGGGAGGATACTTTGGGGGTCTGTGACCCCTCAAAGCACCATGTCCCCATGTTGATGGGGACAAGGGCCTCATCCCCACAACCCTTGCCCGGTGGTTGTGGGGGTTTGCAGGCGGGGTTCTTATCGGAATCTGGAAGACCCCTTTAACAAAGGGGACCCCCAGATCCCGGCCCCCCCCTATGTGAATTGGTAAGGGGTACATTGTACCCCTACCATGTCACAAAGAAAGTGTAAAAAATAAAAAATAAACACACAGACACAGTTTGGAAAGTCCTTTATTAAAAATAAAAAAATAAAAAATAAAAAAACATTCCAGCGATGTAATCCAGTGTCCCGCGGTGATCCGATGTCCAGCGCTGCAGTCTCCACTCCACACGAAACGTCATTGGCTGAGCGGACCTGATAGGGAACTTCCTCCGCAGTGTAATAAATGAATAGACCCGCCCCTTCTCACGTACCCCATCAGGTCCGCTCAACCAATGACGTAGGTGTAAGGCTGAGCGGACCTGATGGGGAACGTGAGAAGGGGCGGGTCTATTCATTTATTACACTGCAGAGGAAGTTCCCCATCAGGTACGCTCAGCCAATGACATAGGCGGGGTCTGAGATACGAGGGCGTCCCGCCTCCTCGTACCTCAGACTCCGCCTACGTCATTGGCGTACGGTTCAAGGGGGGGCGCTTTCTCGTCCCCCCTCTTTTCCTGCGGCCTGCCAGGTTGCGTGCTCGGATAAAGGGTCTGGTATGGATATTTGGGGGGAACCCCACATAATTTTTTTTTTATTTGACGCAGGGTTCCCCTTAATATCCATACCAGACCTGAAGGGCCTGGTAATTGAATTTGGGGGGACCCCCACACATTTTTTTTCTTTTTTTATCAATGACTTTTCTCTGTATTGCCGGAAGCCGACAATTCATTATAGCCGCCAGTGCTTTTAAATGACTTTTTTTCCTTCAGAAATTACACTTTGTGCAGGGACAGTTCTAAGCAAGGGAAACAAGCACTGCTTTACAGGCATACTATACACCCGCCCCAGGTAGGAAATTTAAAGGAATATTTCACTTTTATTGTTCACTTTAAGCATTATAATAATCACTGCTCCCGAAAAAACGGCAGTTTTTAAAACTTTTTTTTGCATTGATACATGTCCCCTGGGGCAGGACCCGGGTCCCCAAACACTTTTTATGACAATAACTTGCTTATAAGTAGTGATGAGCCGAACACCCCCGGGTTCGGTTCGCACCAGAACCCGCGAACGGACCGAAAGTTCGCACAAACTTTAGAACCCTATTAAATATAATGGATGCGAACGTTCGAAATCTAAAGTGCTAATTATAACGACTATTATGCATGTTATTGTCCTAAAAAGGGTTTGGGAACCCGGGTTCTGCACCAGGGGACATGTATCAATGCAAAAAGAAGTTTTAAAAACGGCCGTTTTTCTGGAGCAGTCATTTTAATGATGCATAAAGTGAAAAAAAAAAGTCAAATATTCCTTTAAATATCGTACCTGGGGGGTGTCTAAAGTATGCCTGTGAAGTGCCACGTGTTTCCCGTGTTTAGAACTGTCCCTGCACAAAATTACATTTCTAAAGGAAAAAAAGGCATTTAAAACTGCTTGCGGCTTTAATGTAATGTCTGGTCCCGGTAATATGGATGAAAATCTTTAAGAAAAATGGCATAGCTACCCCATCACACCCCCCCCCCCTACCCCAGCCCATTACCAGCCCCTTTGGGTCTTGTATGGATATTAAGGGGAACCCCGCACACAAAATAAAAAAGGCCCTATATACTCTGAACAGCCGTATACAGGCGGTGCATACAAGACAGGGACTGTAGGTTTGTTCTTATGAAGAATCTGTTTGTATTTTTTTTTTTTTATCAAAAAGGTTTTTATTGAACACCAGACAAATCACAACAGTTTCCAATGTACAAAAGTTAGCAAAGGTTTCCCTCTGCTGGCGAACTATGAAACACCACACAAGAACAGCACCACAGTCTAGTATTGATAAATACATTCATCCTAGGCTACTAGATTTCCAAGTTATTGAAAAAGTCGGGACATCACCAGCTCCCTGGGACTCAGGCCAGGGGCATCAAGCCATTGGGACCAAATCCTCTCAAACCTCCCCGGGCTGCCCCTGTGTTGATATATATATTTTTCCATTATAAGAGTATTCCCCATGTGTGCTATCCAGGAGGTGGTGGTAGGCGGTGAGGCTGACTTCCAGCCCATCAAAATAAGCTTCCTGGCTTGAAATAGGGCCCTAGAGACTGCGATCCTGGTCATTTCCCCAGGGGTCGCTTCCTCCAAGATCCCCAGCAGGCAACACTTAGGATCCACAGGAATCGTAATTTCAAATACTCTGTTTAGTGTACCTACCACCTCATTCCAATACCTGTGAAGCTTCGGGTATCTCCACAGGAGATGGATGAGATCGCCTTTGTGCCTCTGACATCTACCACACACAGGATCATCGAGCTTACCCATCTTATGTAATTTTAGCGGGGTGTAATGTACCCTTAATAATATATACAACTGTGACACCTTCTGCGCAACATTTAAGGAGCAAGTGGTGACTGACTGCCACGCCTCCTCCCATTGGTCCCCCGTCAGTGTACCTATGTCCTTCTCACACAGAGACTCCGTCCTGCTCGGGAATGCACGTAGGTGACTTGACAGTAACATCTGGTAACATTGGGATATAAACCCTTTTGTTTCATTGCTAGTGTGCAACACACAGAACATTGGGGCGGGTGACTGAACCCATTCCACCGCATTCCCGTGTGCAGCCACTGCATGCCGGAGCTGCATATAGTAATAGTGCATATGAGCTGGGAGGCCAAATCTGGCCTGCAGTTCAGGAAAAGTGAGAAGACTGCCGTTAGCGAAGATGTGGGACAGCAGAGCCACACCATGGGCACGCCATCTGGGCCCCTGTTGCAGCTTCACCAACTCCACATATGACTTATTGTCCCATATTGGGCTGTCTTCCGTGAAACCCTGAACTCCCTGTAGTTGTCGGCCCTTGTTCCATACCTTTTGAATAAGTGAGAGCGTCGGGGTTTGCTTGTTAGATTTTAGGAACATTTGCGCCTCCAGGCCCATCGGGATAGTCTCAGCGCCAGTGGCCGAAAGCATCAGCCGTGCCGCTGAGCTCCCCGGGTCTTGGGACATAGATCCTATCAAGTGCTGCAACTGAGCCGCCAAGTAATACAGCCAGGGGTTGGGAACCGCCAACCCCCCACTGTCCCTGGCTCGCTGCAAGTGCTCCAATCTAATCCGAGGGGGCTTAGTATGCCATAGCAACCGTCGGAAAAGAGTGTTCACTATTCGAAAGATTTTCAGGTGTATCACTACAGGCGAGTTGTGCAGAAAATAAAGTAGTTGTGGCATTAAAATCATTTTGATCAGGTTGGCTTTACCTGCAAGTGACATTTTTAGGGTGTTCCAAGTATTAATTTTATCTCTAAACCGGGATAGTAATGGGTGCACATTAAGGGAGCAGTAATCCCCCAGCCTGGGCGACACCTGCACCCCCAAGTACTTAAGGCTTTTGCCTATGACTGAATATATTGTCAACTGGAGTCGCTACATCGACGATATCTTTATCGTCTGGATAGGCACTCCAGAACTATTGTTGTCCTGCTTGGATGCTATGAATGATAACTCCTACAACCTTACATTCACCATGACGTATAGTGAGACGTCCGTTAATTTTTTAGATATCACTATACTTAAGGACACAAATGGTAAACTAACAAGTGCACTATATCGCAAAGATACAGCATGCAATTCTATACTACATGCGGGGAGTGCACATCCTACATCGTTAGTAAAATCAATTCCATACGGACAATATTTACGGCTACGCCGAAACTGTACGAATGATGCTACGTTTCAGAATGAAGCAAATGCCCTCAGAGACCGCCTTTTGATACGAGGCTACTCTCTTAATAGCCTTAAAAAATCTTTTAGAAGGGCTACCCTAAAATCTAGGGATCAACTTCTAACAAAAAAACAACCCAGCATCAAACCCGACAATTTTGATTCTAATACTATACGGATTATTACCAAATTTAATAGACAAAGCGAACAGATTAGAAAAATTATTTCCAAATACTGGCATCTTTTGCAGATCGATCCCTCTCTAGCCTCCTTTGTGCCGGCTCAACCGGCAATTACCTATCGGAAGGCAGATTCAATAAAGGATAACCTAATACAGAGTGAATACACGGGTGAATTCCGGGTTGACCCATGTAGGCGACCTGGCACATATCGATGTGGAGGTTGCAATCTATGCCAATATATGAACATTGATGAAAAAGCATTACTACCTAATGGCAAAATCTTCAAACCCATTCATTTTGCGAACTGCAAAACGGAAGGAGTAGTTTATCTACTCACATGCCAATGTGGATCATTCTACATTGGCAAAACCAAACAGCCATTCTTCAAGAGAGCGGCTAGACATATCACCTGTATGAAGAAATGTGACCCAGACCTTCCCCTTGGACGCCATATAAAAGATATCCATAATAGTAGAATTCCCAGAATAAAATTCTTAATTCTGGACAGGGTACACCCTAGCAACAGAGGAGGAGATTGGAACAGAACTCTCCTACAAAGAGAGACTAGATGGATCTTTACCCTAAATGCCACCATGCCTCCAGGATTAAACGATCTTATAAGTTATCGTCCTTTTCTTGAGGGTTTCTCCTCAGGGGGGTGGGAAGAATAGAAGTACAGGTGAGACAATGTATCTCTTACCATCAATGGACTCCCCTTTTTTTTTTTTCCCCTCTCCCCTTTCTCTCCCCCAGATTTCCCCCACTTTTTATTTATATTTATTTATTTTTTATTTTTTATTTTTTATTTTTTTTGATGTACCGGTGACCCGCATGCATACGTCAGTTTGGGGCTCCCAGTGGGCTCATTGTTCCTCACACGGCGCACACAGGGGGTGAGTTGGGCCGCCAGGTTTTCCCCCCCCTTTTTTTTCTTTCTGCGGGGACTGGCCTCTTTTACCCCCCTTTTTATGCATTTATTTGCATTTATGCGTCGGCGCGCGTCATCTGCCAATTACCGCCACTTGGGACGGTCTTTGGGCGGATGCCGCGCGGGGGGCCCCCTATTGGCGACTCTAACCTCTGGATTCGACACTGGGAACCTGCCTGCCCTATATGTGCCTTTTTACTATATTAACATACATCCATTGTATCAGAGGGAGGCTTTCATCTATTTGATTATTATTGTTATGTAATTTCTAATAGATATAATGTTATAGTCGATATACAATTTCTCCATGGAATTTGAATGTAAAGATCATTTTCCATGTAAACAATGAATGATATTGCTCCAATTCTCTTTGAATTATGACTGACTATTATTATTTAACTCTCTTCTTTCCATTTTTTTACATCTTTACTTTTTTATTTTTAATAACTTTCAATATATAATTCATATTTAGATTGAAGAGTTTATTTAAAGTAAAATTTTGGATAACATGGAGTTTCAATATAATATAGAGATATATAACTCCTAGTATATTTATAATAATATTAATCCTTCTTCTTCCTCCTCCCTGCTGTCGGGTCTCATTATATACACGGGTACTCTCTTTGGCACGGAATGGCAGGGATTATACAGCTATACCTATGTGTTCCTTTCAGACATACTGCGGCACACTCTCTGTATAGAGAGACATCTCACATTCCTGTTCATTAACGTCTATTTCTTTATGTGCCCGTCCGGAGCGTCATAGGTACGCGACGGATAGCGCACTGACGTCACTACGTCTGCGTCGTTTACCTGCGCTTTCTGACGCATGCGCAGATGTCTTTGAGACACCATTTAAAGCTCTCAAGGACCAGTCGGAGTCCACACGAGGTACCTCACGCAGCGATCATTGGGACACCCGGGATCCTTACAGGTAAACTCTTATAGGACAGTTCCTTGAAACTTTGTATTTTGTTTATTTACCTTGGACAAATTTAATGCTATATCTACCTATTGTCCCCTGTTTTTCCATCCATATTACCCTTTAGATTCTCTGGATTTAAATCAGATTGAAACGATGCACATATTTGCTTCATCACTACAATAGTGCATATTGGATGCAATTTTTGTATTGAGGACTCCCTCTACTTTGAAGCCATTTCAAGTTTCCACCAGACACCTCCCTGATCTGGAATACTTTTCCATACTGGTAGGTTTCCTTGGACACACATTATACATGTAATGGATGAATTCACACTATCTATATATGGGACTTAAGTTAGGGTCTATAGGGCTTTTTTTTTTTTTTGGGGGGGACTTTACTACATATTAGGGACTCACTAATGTGATTTCCCCCCTTTGCCTCCCACCGTTCACAAATTTGTCTTTTAGATAATTACCTTACCGGATTCCTTGGTCTCTCTCTGGCCTGTCTGTGTGTCGTCGCCTGGGGACCCCCGTTGTTGGGATATTGGACCCCATCGATCTTGGAGCCCCCTCATTGGTGGGGTGTTCTCTTTTTTCACCCCACATTTACTGACGTGCATGTGGTCCCCCGGTGCACCAAATATTAATTTCTCTTTGGATAGATTACTGTAAGCATATATTTATTTAATATATATATTTTTTTATATGACTGTTTGTAATGTATGTATATGCATACATCGTGATATTTATCTGTACTATATTATGTATTCAACAGAGTTTGTCTGTCTTATTGAACTGTATGTCTACAATTCCCCCGAAGAAGGGCGTAACCGAAACAGCTGTCGGGTTTGACTATCAATGTTTCAATTTTTCTCCTTACCCACGCAACCAATTTTCTGGACTTGTACACAATTCATGTGATTTATATTCATTTGTCCTTTTTGTACTTATTTATTAAATCTATACAATTTCAATATACTTTGTGTGTTTTGCAGTCACTTTTAAAGTCCCACCTCTGAGGGTTTTTTTTGTTAAGTACTTAAGGCTAGACACAACTGGGACGGGACAAGAGTCCGGCAGGGTAACCCCACCCACCTCATCCAACACCATCAGGGCGGATTTCGACCAGTTAATGGTCAGTCCTGAGTATTGACCGAATTGCTCTATTATTGACATAACCCCTGGCATGGAGTGCGTGGGATCCTCCAGAAACAACAGCATGTCATCCGCGTACAACATGATTTTTTCCTGCAGTGGGCCGTATTGGAATCCCCGGACACGGGCGCTAGCCCGAACCAGGGCCGCCAATGGCTCTATAGCGATTGCAAAGAGCAGGGGGGACAGGGGGCAACCCTGCCTCGTCCCCCTACCCAAAGCAAAGGCTGGTGACATCCTATCCGCGACTCTGATGGTCGCTTGGGGGGACGCATATAGCAACCTGACCCAGTCTATGAATGTGTCCCCAAAGCCGAACTTGGCCAACGCCGCCCAAAGGAACCTCCAGCTGACACTATCGAATGCCTTGTTGGCATCAAGGGACAAGAGCGCCCTGTGGCCCCCATTGTCCGCCTGCACCTGCATGTTCAAAAACAGGTGCCTCAAATTGGTAGCAGTGGACTTCTGCGGCATGAAACCCGCCTGGTCCGGGTGTATAATAGACGAGATTATTCCGTTGACCCTGCGCGCCAAGACCTTAGCCAGGATTTTCACATCACTTTGCAGCAGCGAAATAGGTCTATAGGAGCCAGGGTCAACCGGATCCTTCCCCGGCTTTAATAATAAAATGACATTAGCCCTGGCCATAGAGTCAGGCAGCCTCCCACCCTCCAGTGCGGCGTTAAAGACTTTCAACAGTTCAGGTAACAGGTGCCCCCCAAACTGGGTGTACACCTCCATGGGCAGGCCATCCTCCCCAGGGGCTTTACATGTAGGAAAAGAGCCTGCCGCCAGTTGCAACTCGTCCAGAGTAATGGGGGCATCTAATTGTTCTCTGGCTGATGTGGAAAGAGCGGGCAGATCAATACTAGCCATGTACTCCTCAAGGTCCTCATCCGAGTAGGCATCCCTTGACCCATAGAGGCCCTCATAGAAGGATGCCAGCTCGGACACAATGGCTTCAGGGGCGTTGACCACTTTACCTGTAGAGGCACGTATAGCACCAATGGCCGGGGATTGTGTTTGAGACCTTGCTATCTTGGCCAGTAATCGCCCAGTTTGTTCCCCTTCCTCATAAAATGCAAGTTTTGTAAAGAATCTCTTCCACTCTGCCTTTGAGGATCGAAGACGGTCCAGAGAGTCCTGGGCCGACATCCAGGCCTCCCTGGCCGAGTCAGTAGGGCTAGTCACATAAACAAGTTCCAGCTGTCTCACCTGGTCCTCCACCCGCTCCATCAGAACAGAGGAGTTGTTCCTGACAATTTGTATTTCCTCAATAAATACCCCTCTAAGGTAGGCCTTCAGAGTCTCCCATTTTAGCAGAGGGTCTAGGTAATGGCCGTGCGCCCGCAGAAAAACCTCGATCTTGGTTTCTATACGTTCCGGGGATGTAAACAGTTTGAGCCAATAGGCATTCCATTTTCATGGGGCCCTGGGTAGAGAGCTAGACGGCTGAGAAACCAGCCACAGTACTAGCGGTGAGTGGTCCGAGACCCCCCTAGGGAAATATTCTATCCCAGAGGAGCAACTAACCATGTTGGGGGTACCCAAACAAAGGTCTATACGGGAAAGGGAACCGTGCGTTTTGGAGAAGCAGGAGAATTGTTTACATTTGGGATTCCGGACCCGCCAGATGTCAACCCACCCCACCTCAGCCATCAGGCGTCCAAGAGCCATACCCCGGTTGCCCTTAGGGGGCGTCACCGGGGGGTGTCTATCCAATCTGGGGTCTATGTAGCAGTTAAAGTCTCCTAGCAGCAATAGTGGGACATCGGGCTTGTTTGCCAGGTAAGACAGCAGCAACTGCAGCACCTCTCTAGAAAACGGTGGAGGCACATATACAAAAGCCAGGATCATAGTAACAGTAAACAATTTGCAGTATAAAAATACAAATCTCCCAGATATATCAATAAACGAATCTAACTCCTGGTATGCCAGGGCCTTGTGAATCAGTACGCTCACTCCGCGTGAGAAAGCGGAGTGAGTGGAGTGATAGGCCTGACCTACCCATGCATATCCCAAGAAACTAGTCGTGTCTTTCACTAGATGGGTCTCCTGCAAGCCAATTATGGCCGGGTGAAATTTGCAGAGTACCATAGAGATCATGGTCCTTTTCAAAGGATCATTGACCCCACAGACATTCCACGACACTATAGGTGTAGAAGACATGGTAAGTACATACAAAGAGTCCTGTCGGAATGGGGGGAGTGCTCAAAAGGGAGCTTCAGTCTTGTATCCCACCCTCCAGCTAGCAAAAATAAGCAACAGTCCTTTGGTTCAAACAGCTTTGACTGTGGTGCATCAAGTAGAACAGTACAATCTTTTGTATAAAGAAACATCCTGCGGAAACTGCGGCAATAATTCCTGCGCAACAGCGCTTTGGTTTCAGCACAGCAATAGAAAAAGTGAAAAACATAAGAAAAACAAAGAAAATAAAACTTATCTGCATCTGCCGGTGGCTCCTGGACTGCCAACAGGGCGCCGCTTGGGATTGCCCACCGGTGTCGAGTGATAATGACAGGGGTAATTTTAGTGCCAACAGGGCACAGAAACATGAGCCATGTCCACCATGGCAGCATACAGCACATAGGGGGGTGTAGAGACACACTCCACCTATAACCTCTGAACAGCGACTGGAACAGAAGAGTTAGTGGAAAACTATTCGCTGGTATCTTCAAACAAGTAACGGTCCTCTCATAGCAACATCATTTCAGTGTCAGCATACATTTGCCCGGTTTGCCCTTGATAAAGATAGGATCAGTCGCATCAGCCTTCACCGTTCTCCGGTCCCCTCCTGCGGATACCCTGTTCGTTACGGTCCAGCCAGTCAGCCGCATCCTGTGCAGTTTCAAAAAAGTGGGTCTCATTTCTGGCTGTTATGCGAAGTTTGGCCGGGTATAGCATGGCGTATGGTAGCTGAAGCCTCTGCAGCCTTTTCTTGACATCTAGAAACTTTGATCTTCTGCGTTGCACTTCTGCCGAGAAATCAGGATAAAAAGATATCCGGGCTCCGTTAAAGTGCACGGCTCCCCTTTCTCTGGCCATTCGAAGTATCACTTCCCGGTCCCTGTAATTGAGGAGTCTAGCCAGCATGGATCTTGGGGGGTTTCCGGGGGGGAGGGGGCGCGGTGGCACCCTGTGCGCTCTCTCCACTGTGTACATCGAGGAAAAGGCCTCTTTACCGAAGACCTCCTGCAGCCAGCCTTCTATGAACGTAGTGGGGTCCCTACCCTCCACTTTTTCTGGGAGCCCCACAATGCGGACGTTGTTTCGTCGCAAACGATTTTCGATCTCATCGTGACGATCAAAGGCCTGACGTGCCTGCTGAGCCGCTACTCTCACTTCACGGGTCATATGTGGCATCTGATCTTCTATGTCACTGATCCTTCCCTCCACGGCCGTGGTCCTCTCCCTGACCTTCTGTATATCATGACTCAGGAGAGATACCTTCTCCTCCAGTCCCCCAAACCTCTCCTTCAGGGCTTCCACAGAGGCAGTACACTTGTGTACAGCATATAGGATATCACTGAGCGTGGGCTGTGGATCATCCTCTGTCTGCTGTGTAAGCATGGCTGGTACAGGATCATGAACTGACTCCACATCTTCATCCTCCGCTGCCTGCATTTCAGCGTGTCCCTGTTCAACATGCTCTGCAGGCACTGTATGGCACTGTGCCGCAGTCTGCGGGGAATCATCCGGGCCTGTCAGTCTTTTAGCGTAGTACAACATGTCCCCTTATTTGATCATGTCCTTTAGGGGCTTTGCTGGACTTACCGCCCTGCTCCGTTTTCTTCTCCTGCCCTCGTGGAGTCCTGGGTGGCAAAGACTGAAACTGTCAGGCGCCATCTTGGGAGTCCTGGGAGGCCACAGCCGCGGCTTCTCCTTTGTTTCCCCGGGTCATCATGCTGTAATTGATGAGCACCGCTGGAACCGGGAGTCACAGGGGGTCTCCAGGCACTAGTTACCGGCGAAATCGGGCTTTGTAGGTGATGAGGATAGGATCACATACAGGATCTTCAGCGGGAGCTCCGTCGAACAGGTCTGCTCACATGCCGCGTCAGGCCACGCCCCCCTGTTTGTAATTTTGAACAGGTACATTGTTTAAGTGTAGCTCCAGCCAAAAAATCTATTTTTAAGCTTTTTGGAAAACATAGGGAAGGGTTATTACCCCTGTAACATTTGTTTTGCTCTCTGTGCAGTGTGCACCTGTTCAGAACAGTTTACCTCACTTTCCGTCCTAATGACAAATGTTTTTTGAAAATTTGGGGTTTTTATTGAAACAAGAATTGGTGATAAAGCATCAGTGGAGAGGAGACACTTTTTTTCCCATATTAACTCTTACAGGAGAGAATTTGCCTTCCTAGGGGTAGATTTCCTCTCACTTCCTGTTGTATCCTTCCGTTTGCAAGGAGGAGTCGTTTGTAAGTTGGATGTTTGAAAGTAGGGGCCTGCCGTATATACTCAGCTGAAATTTGCCCCTTACATGTTGGTGTTGCCACAACACTGTGAGCCCTCACAGTTACTCTTGGTGGGCGCATGAATGGGCCCTGCTGTGAATTATTAGATCAAGAATTGTAATTACATGTAATTGTTAAACAGGGGCAGAAAAATTGGGCCTTAGGCACTGGTGCCACAACACTGCAACCCCTCACAGATACTGTACTTGGAGCACAGCAATGAGCCCTGTTGCAAAGTATTGCATCAAAAATTGTAATTACACGCCCCTGTTAAACAGGGGCTGAAAAATTGGGCCTTAGCCACTGGTGCTGGTGCCACGACACTGCAACCACTCCCAGATACTCTAGTTGGAGTGCAGGAATGAGCCCTGCTGCAAAGCATTGCATCAAAAATTGTATTAACACACCCCTGTTAAACAGGGGCTGAAAAATTGGGCCTTAGCCACTGGTGGCGGCACCCAGAAACAAAAATGTTCTTCCAAGCTATCATCGTCAATCGGATCATTGAGGAGGAGGAGGATAGTCAGTCAACATAACAGGACAGTCTATCAGCATCAGCATCAGTCTTGAAGGGATGTGACATTTGAAAATAAATTAGTCTGTTATATCAGCTTCAGGCGTTTGGTAGCTGGTGGTGATCCAAGACTGGTTCATCTTTAAGAAGGTCAGTTGATCAACAGAGTCGGTGGACAGGCGCACCCTGTGATCCGTGACAAATCCTCCAGCAGCACTGAATGTGCGTTCTGAAAGAACGCTGGATGCAGGACAGGCCAGTAGCTCAATTGCATACTGTGCAAGCTCTGGCCAGTGATCCATCCTCAAGACCAAGTAAGCCAGAGGATTTTCGGTGGGGAAGGTGTCCAAGTCTGACCTTGCCCCTAGGTATTCCTGCACCATGTATATCAGACGCTGGCGATGGTTGCTGGAACCGATCATACCTTGGGGCTGCGGACTAAAGAATTGTCTGAACGCTTCGGTCAGACGGCCACCTTCCCCACTGCTCCTTCTTTGACTGACCGAAGCCTCAGCAACTCGTTGTCCAGGACCAGGAGTTTGTAACCTCCCAGTCTCTGGGAACGCGTTGCACAGACCTTTCTGCAAGGCCTACCGGAGTTGTCTCATCCTCTGCTCCCTCTGCAACGGTAAGATAAGGTCCGCAACCTTACCCTTGTACCGTGGATCAAGGAGAGTGGCCAGCCAGTAATGGTCCCTCTCCTTGATCCGAAGAATACGAGGATCCTTCCGCAGACTTTGCAGGATCAGGGAGGCCATGCAGCGTAGGTTAGCTGAGGCATTCAGTCCGGAGTTCTCTGGGTCACTAAGGATGACATGATCCGCAGCCACCTCCTCCCAGCCACGTACAAGTCCACTGGTTTCTTGGGACTGTAAATCATCCCTAAAAGACTGCTGCTGATGATGCTGAGTGCCAGGCTCCACCTCCATGCTGACACAATCCGCCTCCTCCTCCTCCTCCTCCTCTTCTTCCTGTGCGATGGGTGGGACAGAAGGAACACTGTCTGGGTAAAGGGGGCCTTGAGAGGCAAGGAAGTCCTCCTCTTCCTGCCTCTGTTCTGCCTCAAGTGCCCTGTCCATTATTCCACGCAGCGTATGTTCCAACAGGTGGACAAGAGGTACAGTGTCACTGATGCATGCACTGTCACTGCTCACCATCCTCGTGGTCTCCTCAAATGGTGCCAGGACAGTGCATGCATCCCTGATCATGCCCCACTGGCGTGGTGAAAAAATCCCGAGCTCCCCTGACCCTGTCCTGGTGCCGTAGTCACACAGGTACTCATTGATGGCCCTCTGCTGCGTGTGCAGCCACTGCAGCATGGCCAACGTTGAGTTCCACCTGGTGGGCATGTCACATATAAGGCGGTTCTTGGGCAGGTTCAACTCCTTTTGCAGCTCAGCCAGGCGAGCACTGGCATTATAAGATCTGCGGAAATGCACACAGACTTTCCTGGCCTGCCTCAGGACATCCTGTAAGCCCGGGTACCTGCCCAAGAACCGCTGCAGCACCAGGTTAAGGACGTGAGCCACACAGGGCACATGGGTCAGTTGTCCCTGTCGGAGAGCGGAGAGGAGGTTGGTGCCATTGTCGCAAACTACCATTCCTGGCTTAAGCTGGCGTGGCGTCAACCACCTCTCGGCCTGCCCCTGCAGAGCAGACAGAACCTCTGCCCCAGTGTGGCTCCTGTCCCCCAAACACACCAGCGCAAGCACGGCATGGCATCTTTTTGCCTGCGTACTTGCGTAGCCCCTTAAACGCCTACAGAGCACCGCTGGTTCCGAGGACAAAGCACAGGAAGAGGCCACGGAGGAAGAAGAAGAGGAGGGGGTGGAGGACAGAGGTGTGTCACAACCAGTAGTAGCATTTTGGAGGCGTGGCGGTGGAACAACCTCCAACATAGACGCTACATAGACGACATCTTCCTTATATGGAAAGGTGGTCGTTGTTAGAATATTATTTCAAATTCATAATTCGGCACTTATAGGTGTTATATTAATATAAGGCTAGCTTGCAAAACATATTTGGTTTTATGATTAATCATAGTAAATTAGGTATGAGTGAATGACCTTGATCAATTGATATGACATGATTCTTCAATCTAAGGATGAGTATTGCTAGATATTTCTGGTGAAGCAAATTTGAGTATGACATATAAGGCATCTTGGTGTAGGGTGACAAGAATAGTTCTCCAGAATAGATCAGTATTTACGTAGTGAGATAAATAATAGATTTCTTTATATCTCTTGTTAAATTTGTTTAAGTGAAGTCTTAGTCATACTAGTATGTATTAGTTAATAGTTATTTTATTGTTAGTAATATATGTTCATTTGGTTATGATGATATTACATCGTCAGCACACCATTCCAAGTATAGAGTGCTACATGTGTGCCTGTCAATCAAACTCCATATGTCTCTGAGCCAATATATTCTATTGGTATAACATATTGCTGAAGTTAGCAGAAATTAATGTGTGCCATACAAGGTTCTAAGTTTGTATGAGGTGACGTACATATGTAAAGATATATATAAGCCTATAGTTTGAGATGGGAGGGAGCACAACACACTTATATGACACACTTGCACAGCATACTGACACGAACACACATGAAGACTCACTCACTTACTCACACCCACTTTAAAGAGATAACATTGACACATTTACGCTAAGATTGACAAGAAGAACAGCTGAATTACCAGAAGCCTAAGAACGTCATTTCTTGTTCCGGCTTCACTTTGGGAACACTCAGAGAACAGCATGGAAGATGGAGTCTGCAACTAAGGTCACATGCTTTCATAAGCTTGCTACAGCACCATCTATTCTATTTTATATATATTACCTACACTGAACTGAACTGTTATACTATTTTTTTCATTGTATTTATGATGCCACCTGTGAGGTAATAAACTCACTTTATTTTTAAGTCAACCTGACTATGAATGCAATTCATTCAGAAACGCCCTTAAGATACAAGAATATTAGATATTAATCATATATTCTACAATTTGGCAAGCCAGACATTGCCGTCATATCTCTATTTTTACGGAAATCTCGACCCTTGCTGAGGGGGGAGAGATTAGCGCAGTTTTGCGAATATTCAAGTCTCGAGAAAAAAGACGGTTCAGAACCTATCAACCAAGAGGCGTTTGTGTTGCATCAGATGTGGACAACAGTAACAGACGGTTGAAGACGAGAAATTCTTCTAAATACGGTAAGAATTATGGATTTTATTGATGAAATAGCTAGAGATAGCAAGCTAGAGTTTAAAGATGTGTCTTTTTTTCCAAATGACAGTCACTTGTGGGCAAATATGTACAGAGAATGTTTACAGGCTAATATACAGATTGATAAATCCAGGTTTACTGTACATAAATTACGTAAGAAAATAAGTAATGTATTGAAATTGGTGAGAATATTTAATAAGATGATTATTAATATTTTACCAGCAAAAATGTGTGTACACTAAATCAGACAGAGATTAATAATGTACAGAACACAGGAATGCATAAAAATGTGTCCCAAGAGTCTCTTAGTTGTTCTAACTGTGAGATTTTTTGTAATTACATAGAGAATCTTGAAGAGCAATTAGAATCTAACAAAATGATTTTGTCAGAGTCACAAAATGACAGTAGACAGATTGCTGTAATAACTACAGATGACAAAAAGACTGAAACCAAGTCAAGGCTACAATCTTATTTTCCGGAAAGTTCGGAAATAGAGAATGTTGATGCTACAAATGAGATTGAGATGAAATATAAAAACTTATTATGTAGTACTGCAAAACTAAAGTTGCAAATACATGACCAACTTATGAAAGTGTTAAAAGACTTTCCTATTTATGACGTTGAGGCAACTGTATTTTCTAATTGGGATTTATTTGAAATGTTTGCAGATCGTTTTAACCTTTCAAACGATCAACGCAATCACATATTTCAGTTGTGGGTTCCTGTTGGTTTTGCTAAACGAATCCATTCACTTGTTAGTGATGACGAAGGTCAGGAAAAACAAAATGACGCGACAGATAGATTGCGACAATTATTGCTATGTATGACCGGTGAGCAAAAACCGACCATAGAAATGTTAGATCTATTACAGACTACTGCAGAAGAAGATCCATTTTTGTTTAAGACAAGATTTTGCAAGGTTTATGAAATGATATTTGGAACAGATGATGAAAATGACCCAGGTTTAAAAATAGCTTTCATAAAAAAAATTAAATACCTTGACCCAACTTCAGTAGCCATAGCACAGGAACGTCAAAATTTAAATGATATAGTAAGCTTCATTGATAAAATTAGGAGACAATTGAATCAAAGCAATCTTACACACGAAGTTGCTATTATTTAATGTGACAAAAATAGTCAAGCTACAGGCGTGTCAGAAACGACAGGTCTTAGCAGGAATGACGACAACAGGTGCAGACAAGTGAGGCAAGGAGGCCCCATGACGTGTTTTTACTGTCATGGATCTGGCCATGTGAAAAAACATTGCTGTAAGTTTAAAAGTGACTCACAAATAAAAACTAAAGATATGGAGAATGAAAAATCAACTTTTGAACAACCTTTTTCATGTCAAGATTATATTTTGACTGAATTGCCTAATGCCACTGAAGTTAAACAGATCAGTAATTTGACTGTTCACAGCAGCTCAGATAATATGGCAAAAGGAGCTGTCACTGAAAGAGAAGGTTTATTGCCATTGCCAAAAATAGAATCACACCCGGATTCAATTTCTCTGCCATTACAATATGTAGCACCAATTATTTTGGACGAGAATGGTAGGCCATATATACAATGTTTGCTGAATGGTAAACATATTAATTGTCTCATTGACAGTGGATCTATGATTAGCCTTACCAAAGAAAACATATCTGTGAAACCCAATTCTCCTATGTGTAATATAGTGGGTTTTAACAATACAGGTAATTCCACTGCTAGACAGGTATCCAATGTAACATTTGAAGTACCTGGATTAGTGAAAACTAATATTGACATTTGGGTCTGTCACGAAGCAGAGAATATACTTGGCATTGATGTAATCAATAAACAAAAGTGGGTGATTGATTTGGCTAATAAAAGTATTTGGAAAGATCCATCTAGGCCTAAATCAGTGCTTATTGATCCCTCTGTATACAGTAATGTTGGTTCCATTACCAATATGTCTACAGAACAAAAGTGGCCTGATGTTGATGGTAATCGTGCTTTAAAGGAAGTGGTACAATGTTTTCCAAGTTTGTGGTCAAAGTTCAAAAATGACATTGGAACTTTGAAAAGTACCGAATTAAATATTGAGGGGAAGGATCCAGAACCTCTTAATCAGTGTGAGTTACCACTAGAATCAATCGGTTCAGTTTCTGACATTATTCAAGAGTTTGTGCAACTTGGAATTGTAAAGAAAGCTAAATCAGTGGTAAATAACTGTATTTGGCCTATCAAAAACATTGATAATTCATATTCTTTATCAGTTGACGTAAGGACATTGAATAAGCACATCACAAATAGCCCAGTTCTTCCTGATAAATCTAACATAAAGTTAAATTTGAATGCTGAGGACAAAGTGTTTTCTGTACTAGAAATCGCTAATAGTCATTTTTCCATCCCTTTAACTAAAAGTTGTCAATACAAACTTGCGTTCACATTCAGAAAAGAGACTTATACGTTCACTCGATTAATACCTGGTCTAGGTATTGGTGATGATGTAGTTCATGAAACTATAGCAAAAATACTTTCAAAATTTTCCAGGCCAGACTGTATTTGTCAGCATGTGGATACGATTTTGCTGAGTACTCATAATATCGATGAACATATGGCTCTTTTGTCTGAGTTGTTTATGATGTTACAAGCTGAAGGTTTAAAATTAAACACAACAAAAGTTCAGCTGATGAAAAGTCAAGTGAAATACCTTCACATGCAAATTAGTCAAGGAAAGAGACAATTGTTGCAAGAAACAGTTAGAGATATTACTGTAATCCCAACTCCAACAACAAATAAGGTATTGCATCAATTTTTGCATAAAATAAATTATTGCAAAGAGTTTGTACATAGTTTCGCAGAAAAAGTTAATCCACTATATAATCTTTTGAAGAATAAAGGTAATATAGTTGACCAATGGGGTCCAAATGAGAAAAATGCTTTTGAAGTGTTGAAAAAAGATTTTCAGAATGCTCCAGCATTAAGTACAATAGAGGTTTGTTCTGAAGCATCTTTTGTTTTGAAAACTCATGTATCTGAGAATGCCATCTCAGTAACGTTGTCTCAATTACAAGAAGGTAAGGAGAAAATAATTGCCTATTTCTCCAGAGTTTTATCATTTTTGGAAAAAACTTTTGAGCCAGGTGTAAAGCAACTACTAAGTGTTTACTATGCAATTAAAGCTACACAGAGCATAGTGAAATCAAACAAAATCATTGTACAGATACCTGACTGCTCACTAAAAGATATTTTTGAGGAAGGTAGTTTTAGAGAAGTTAGGAAAAAATATCCTCTATGGTTCAGAGCTTTATTACCCATACACATTCAGATAGATGGGAATGGAAGACATATTCAGGAATGTACACCAGCACATGTTTATACAGCTGTCTCTGAGAAGTCGTTATCTCAGGTTTCCAGCATAAGAGCTGAGAAAGACATTGAACCAGTACTTGTTACTGCAGAACAGTCTAACACTAGAATAAGAACTTCAACACAGAATACAGTTACGCATATTTCTAATCATTTAGGGATGAGAACAAAGGCATAGTCCATTGTCATCTCTGGGGTGATATGAAACCTTTCTTTGTTTATTAAAATAGTGTTTTTGTATCACGACCAAATGGAAATATTGCGTCCTGTCATACCTAAACTTCACAGTACATATTTTTATAGTTTAGGTCATTTTAGACAGAATAATGACAGTACACAGTCATACAGAAGTTCTCTTTGAAGGAAAATATAATATAGTATTATTTTACATATAGTTTTAACAAATTCACAAAGCTATTTTCCCATAATGATTTAACATTTATTGAAAAAATTGAAAAATGTACAAGAATTAATGCAAATATTTTATTCCCGAGTAATGATACTGCCTCTCTTTTACAGATATGGCATCTAAAATCAAACAAATATGGAGGATAACACGCTCATATAAAGAGCAAAGAGAATATCAAGAAATTCAAAGTTAATGAAGTGATCCTTTCGGGAAGAATATTGGACAAAAGATTTATATTTCATATTTGACTATTTTATCCTAGTCAACAAGGTTTTTCTAACCTAACAGAACTTGAAGAAATTTTAAAGACATTTTACGAAGAAAAACTTAATCAGAAGGAACTTTATCTATCTACTATAGATAAATAACTTGGGACTGAAACATTTGTCCACATATACACTTTTTAATTATCCAATTATTCTAATATTAATGTTCATATTAAGTTAGGATTATTATTATTTTTCTTTATTTTTCTTTATTCATATATTTATGAACTGCACAATCATTCTAGTTACTAGAACATCTTTTGTTCATAACTTAAAAAAACATATCACTCCTAATAGAACAATGGGAAGTTCTGAAAAGTTTTAGAGTGTAAAGTATATTTCCAAAGAGCTAAAATATTCTTTGAGCACAAGTATGGAAATATATTATTGCATCATTTACATATTTTAATAATAATAATTATCATTATTATTAATATTAATAATTATTGATATTAGTCATCATTATGTTATACATTTAAAAAAAATCTATATATATATTTTAAGATTTTGAATAGATAGATCTAAGAAGAGTTAAAAGTAAAGAGAAAAGCATTTAGAAGGAGAAATATTTCTAGCTGCTTCAGTTCTGAGGAATATTGTGTCCGATCATTTGATACAAGGAGGAGAGATTGTGATATGAATGCATGAATGATATTTAATAATTTTAATATGATTAATCATAATTCAGGGGGGATTGTTAGAATATTATTTCAAATTCATAATTCGGCACTTAGAGGTGTTATATTAATATAAGGCTAGCTTGCAAAACATATTTGGTTTTATGATTAATCATAGTAAATTAGGTATGAGTGAATGACCTTGATCAATTGATATGACATGATTCTTCAATCTAAGGATGAGTATTGCTAGATATTTCTGGTGAAGCAAATTTGAGTATGACATATAAGGCATCTTGGTGTAGGGTGACAAGAATAGATCTCCAGAATAGATCAGTATTTACGTAGTGAGATAAATAATAGATTTCTTTATATCTCTTGTTAAATTTGTTTAAGTGAAGTCTTAGTCATACTAGTATGTATTAGTTAATAGTTATTTTATTGTTAGTAATATATGTTCATTTGGTTATGATGATATTACATCGTCAGCACACCATTCCAAGTATAGAGTGCTACATGTGTGCCTGTCAATCAAACTCCATATGTCTCTGAGCCAATATATTCTATTGGTATAACATATTGCTGAAGTTAGCAGAAATTAATGTGTGCCATACAAGGTTCTAAGTTTGTATGAGGTGACGTACATATGTAAAGATATATATAAGCCTATAGTTTGAGATGGGAGGGAGCACAACACACTTATATGACACACTTGCACAGCATACTGACACGAACACACATGAAGACTCACTCACTTACTCACACCCACTTTAAAGAGATAACATTGACACATTTACGCTAAGATTGACAAGAAGAACAGCTGAATTACCAGAAGCCTAAGAACGTCATTTCCTGTTCCGGCTTCACTTTGGGAACACTCAGAGAACAGCATGGAAGATGGAGTCTGCAACTAAGGTCACATGCTTTCATAAGCTTGCTACAGCACCATCTATTCTATTTTATATATATTACCTACACTGAACTGAACTGTTATACTATTTTTTTCATTGTATTTATGATGCCACCTGTGAGGTAATAAACTCACTTTATTTTTAAGTCAACCTGACTATGAATGCAATTCATTCAGAAACGCCCTTAAGATACAAGAATATTAGATATTAATCATATATTCTACAGTCGTGAACAATTGGTAACCTTCTTTAAAAGATTAAACAATAACCATCAAAACATTGTACTAACTTGGCAAATTGAGGAATCAAACATATCCTTCTTAGACCTTACAATAACAAGAGTCAACAACACCTTTGCCACTAAGACCTTTTTTAAAAGCGTAGATCGCAATAGCTATCTCCCAGTGAGAAGCTGCCATCATCAAAACTGGCTTTTTAATATTCCCAAAGGTCAGATGCTACGCTTACGACGGAACTGTACAGATATCACAGATTTCCATACTCAGGCAAACCTACTAGGTGAAAGATTCGTACAAAAAGGATACAAAGAAGAGTTTATAAAAAGTAAAATAGAAGAAGCCATACACATTCCAAGATGTGAACTACTTCAGAACAAAGGAAAAACTCCTAAACCCGACAAGGTTTCGGTCATTCTAGACTATAACATTCAATATAAGAAGATTGAGAGCATTTTCAGACGCCACTGGCATATCTTGAAAGCAGACAAAAGCCTTAAAGACATACTACCTGACAGACCCCAATTCATCTACAGGCATGCACCCACATTACGAGATCAGCTAGTGAAGAGTGTGGTTAATCCACCTAAAAAGATCTTTACTTTCTTCACTGGCAAAGGGTTCTACCCCTGCAAAAGGTGCTACGCCTGCAGACGCACGAAACTCCCTAATGAAAAGAGATCCTCTTTCCAGTCTGACA
The DNA here is from genome assembly GCA_029206835.1 of Rana muscosa. Lineage (NCBI taxonomy): Eukaryota > Metazoa > Chordata > Amphibia > Anura > Ranidae > Rana > Rana muscosa. Next base: position 274,146,927 of record CM055119.1, read on the forward strand.
GTAATGGGAGAGAATATGAAATTAAAGAATTCGTTGGTTGTAATACAGAAGGGGCGGTTTATGTGTTGGAGTGCAGTTGCGGCCTACAGTATGTAGGCCGCACTAAAAGGCTACTTAGGATCCGCGTTAAGGAACACGTACAAAACATACAACGCGGATTTGTTAAACATAGTGTCTCAAGGCACTTCGCAGAAACACATAACCGAGACCCCTCCCATTTAAAATTCTGGGGCATAGTACCCTATTCATGTCCATGGAGAGGAGGGCATAAGGTACGAACACTAAGTCAAATTGAATCCCATTGGATTTTTTTGATGGATACGTTTACACCTAAAGGTCTAAACATAGAATTCGACTTAAATTGTTTTTTGAGTGACTATTAGTACATCTAGTCACATACCTCTCCTCAATCCATAATCGACATTGGGTCCTTGCCTACTGCCATAGATGTTCTCACTACGACTGGCATGATGTACTCATTTAAAACAGGTATATTCTCCTTGATGTTGGACCCTATTATATGTGAACTGAGATTACCCATTCGCCAAGGCAGGATTTTCATGAGTTCACTATTTAGGTGGGTTGCACCTTTGACTATATACTTAGGTCCACTCTCCCCCCCCCTTGTTTCTTTTTAACTAATTTTTATCATTTTATTTATCTTATATGTTGAGTTAGTGATCCCAATCCTATTTTATTTTCCTCCTGTGTTATACATATTATGTCTGTATATTTAATATGTTTATTCCTATGTTAACATGTCAAGCTATCTAGGAACTAACCCGGTATATTTCCTCTCAGGATCATAGCTGGAGTGTGTCTGAGCTTTATTTATTCTATATATGACATATTCTAGCTCCATGGTAATGGAGCTTTTTTAGTTAAGAGCGGAGTAACTCTTTATACCCGGTTTATATATGTATATTTTTAAATCAGTTTCCATATACCCTTTTCATATACCGTATTTATCGGCGTATAACACGCACTTTTTTCCCCTTAAAATCAGGGGAAAATCGTGGGTGCGTGTTATACGCCGATACCCACTGATCCCGGCGATCTCCGCTGACTGAGCGGAGCGCAGCGATCGCCGCCGAGATACACATAGCCGAGTGTACTCGGCTATACTCGGCTTTTCTCGGCTCTGCTCACAGTCACGCCCAGTCCCGCCATTGGACCTGTGATATGTCCATCATAGGGCGGGACTCGGCGTGACTGTGAGCGGAGCCGAGAAAAGCCGAGTATAGCCGAGTACACTCGGCTATGTGTATCTCGGCGGCGGCTCCGCCCAGTCCCTGCGTCCCTGCGTTCCCTGCGTTCTCTGCGGCGTTCGCCCCGCTCCGCCTAGTCTCTGCGGCGATCTCGGCGGCGCCAATTTTGAAAACTGGGGCAAGGCTGCACTTAGCAAAGGCTGCACTGGACTCTGGGCAAAGCTACACTGGGCAAAGGCTGCACTGGACAAAGCTGCACTGGACACTGGGCAAAGGCTGCACTGGGCAAAGGCTGCACTGGACACTGGGCAAAGCTGCACTGGACACTGGGCAAAGGCTGCACTGGACAAAGCTGCACTGGACACTGAGCAAAGCTGCACTGGGCAAAGGCTGCACTGGACACTGGGCAAAGGCTGCAATGGACACTGCTGACAAGGCTGCAACGGACACTGGTAAGGCTGCATTTAAATGTAAGTTTTTTTTTTCCTTAAACTTCCCTCCTAAAAGTTTTTTTCCCTAAAATTCCCTCCTAAACTTGGGGTGCGTGTTATACGCCGGTGCGTGTTATATGCCGATAAATACGGTACATATATTTATCCTTACTCCGTGGACAGTTAGTCCCGTTCTATCACAGTGTCATTTATGTCTAAAAGCGTTTTTCCCTTATGCAGCATATTTCTTTGTCCTGCAGCGTCCCTTCTTCTTCCTCCCTAGTGTGCACAGTTCATTGCTTGCTGACACTTGCCAGTCAGATTTAAAAAGACATAGCAATCATGGCCGCGCGCATATATATACATTGGTCTACAACAAAATGGCCGCCGCCCGCCCTGTGCCGAGGACTATTTAAACTCTACATCCCGTGTCTAGTGCTAGCCTCTGATGAAGTCATGTGATATGACGACACGCGTCAGGACGTAGCACAGACACACCGCCAGCAGATCCGAGAGGAGACGAGCTTGCCGCTCGTAAGGATTCAATACCCGGTTTTTACTTCCAAATGTGAGTTTTTTACTCTAGTTTTAATAAATGCTTAGCGGTTTCAGACCCACACTATTTCTCCTTCCTTTATTTTCTCTACATTCCAACTCTGTGATTGCCGCTGCCGATACCTGATACCTGAGGGTTGCATCGGATGCACCATAGATGCCACACTCTTTCCCACTGGCACGAGCTCGGCGCTCGTTTGGATTGAGGTCCACGCTCACTCTATCACAAGTGAGTGTGTGAATGTATGCATCAGCTACCCCTCTTGCTGCACTCACAGAGTTGCGCTATTGATGTGCCCTCTGTTTTTGTTTTCTCTTATATACTCCAATGAGTAACGGTGCCATAAAGACCAGGCCATAAGGACGCGATACCCCCCTTCACTACAGAGAACTGCTGTATACCGTCCCCACTTCCAATAGGGAGGTAAGCCAGGTGTGACCACAGGGTGGACGTCACAGGATTTTCTCCAAGCACTTCATTGGTGACGGGACTTTATCCACATATGACTTATCCATATACCATATATTTACAATAAGTTATTTTGGAAGTATTGGGAAGTCATCACCAGGATTTATTTGGGACTGCCTTTCTTTACTAGTATAGTTCACCTATGCACTGAGTGTGTGATTCCATTTATCCCATCCATCCCACTTTTCCCATTCATGGATTTGTTTGTGGATTATTAATATGTTTAAGTGGTTTAATCTTTATCACGTGTTGCATATCTTGACCATTTGGATATTGGTTTTATATGTCACATTTTTGTTTATTATTCACTGTGTTACATATTTTTCTGATTATTATTGATCAGTCTTTTATTAGTGTATTTTCATTTGTGTCACTGTGCACATTGCACATCATTGCTAGTTAGCCTAGTACTAGCCCATTACTTACCCACTTCGTCTCTCAGTCTCCCCCTTTTTTCCCTTTTCCCCTCCCCTTCCCCCTCCTTTCCACACCTTCCACACCCTTACCCTTCTTTGCCACATCCCCTCCGAGTTTATTTTTTCTCTCCCTTCCCATCATCCTATTTGACACACTACAGCGCAGTCACCATCACGTTTTATATATATATTTTATTGTTCACTTGGACCAGACCCTCCGGTGATTGCTGCAGTATCCCATCCATTCCCCTTACACCTCTCACCTGTGCCACTACTTAGCTAGCGCAAGGGTTTTTTTGTTTTATATTTAACCTCCAACACTACTGCACCTTGTCCTGCATCCTTCCCAGCTGCCAAAAGAGTGACCCAATGGGCCGTGAAAGAAAGGTAACGTCCCTGTCCATGCCTGCTGGACCATGAGTCAGTGGTAATATGCACCTTACCGCTGACCGCCCTGTCCAGCGAGGCCAAGACATTGCCTTCCACATGCCGGTAGAGAGCCGGAATCGCCTTCCGTGAGGAAAAAGTGGCGTTTGGGAACCTGCCACTGAGGAACCGCACATTGCACAAACTCACGGAAGGGGGCCGAGTCTACCAACTGAAAAGGCAGCAGTTGAAGTGCTAGCAATTTAGCCAAGCTAGCATTCAACCGCGGGGCATGTGGATGGCTGGGAGTGAACTTCTTTCGACGGTCCAGCAGCTGGGGCAGGGAAATTTGCCTGCTAGAATCGGACATTGGTGTACTGCTAGCAGAGTGCCCGCAAGTACTTGGCTGTGACACACCTAATTCTACACCTTCATTCCTCTCAGAGCAGGTTTCAGAGAGGACTGAAGGTATAGTGGGGTTGGAGATCCCAGCTCATGCGGTGCAAGAAGAGGTCAGCTTTGTTCTTTGGTGTGGGTCTTTAAGGTAGGCTTGCCAACGAGCTGCATGGCAGGTCAACATATGTCTGGTCAAGCATGTGGTGCCCAAGCGGGTGATGTTTTGGCCACGCGATATACGCTTGAGACATATGTTGCAAACAGCAGCTGTGCGATCTGATGCACTCGACTCAAAAAAGGCCCACACCAAAGAACTTTTTGAATAACGGGCAGAGGCAGCGCCCTGCACAGGTGGAGCTCTGCGGTGTGATTCCGTCGGTGTGCTGCCCTTATGCTGGCCCCCCGAGGGCATCCTGCCTCGTTGGAGATGTGCCTCCTCCTCATCCTCCTCCTCCTCCTCTCTCCTATTAGGCACCCATGTGGAGTCAGTGACCTCATCATCCCCTCCCTCCTCATCACTGGAGCCAATCTGGCAGTATGCTGCAGCTGCTGGAACATGACTGCCAGATTGGTGTCCTTCTTGAGCATCCCCTCTCTCTGCTCTCACGCTACTGCCTTCCTCTAGCTGGGTATCATCATCAGACCCTTCAAAACGCTGGGCATCCTCCTGGAGCATGTACCCAACACTGTGCTCAAACAGTTTGGGGGACTCCTCAGGAGGACATGGTTGGTCTAGGGAAGGAGTGACTGATGATGACATTGATACCAGGGAAGAGGACACTTTGGCAGCTGCTTTGCCAGTACCCTGAGCCTGGGTGAGAGAGGATGAGGAGGATGAGGAGGGCTTGGTCATCCACTCTACCAAGTCTTCGGCATGATACGGCTCAACACGTCCAGCTGCCGAAAAGAAGGACAAGCGTGTCCCATGGCCACGTGCTGATGGCGATGCACCGCATCCACGACCAGCACTGTTGTCTCTAGACACAGAGCCTGCTTGCCCTCTTTTTTTGGCTCCTGACTGTCTGCCTCTCCTTGTTTGCCTTCCAGACATTCTAATGGCCTGCAGGGAAATGGGAAAAGCAGCAATACAGACTAAGTTAAGGTGTAATATGGTCAGGAGGCACACTCCGCCCGCTGTAAGTGCCGCAAAATCCTGTTGGTGTAACACGCCAGGAAATAGCAGCAATACAGGCTAAGTTAAGGTGTAATATGGTCAGGAGGCACACTCCGCCCGCTGTAAGTGCCGCAAAATCCTGTTGGTGTAACACACCAGGAAAAAGCAGCAATACAGGCTAAGTTAAGGTGTAATATGGTCAGGAGGCACACTCCGCCCGCTGTAAGTGCCGCAAAATCCTGTTGGTGTAACACACCAGGAAAAAGCAGCAATACAGGCTAAGTTAAGGTGTAATATGGTCAGGAGGTACACTCCGCCCGCTTTAAGTGCCGCAAAATCCTGTTGGTGTAACACACCAGGAAAAAGCAGCAATACGGGCTAACTTCAGGTGTATAATGTGCAGGAGGCTTAGCAACAATGACACTGACACTGTCCCCTGCCTATCCTTCTCTCTCCCTGCACACAAGGTTTATCAAAGTATATGACACTGACACTCTCCCTGCCTATCCTTCTCTCTCCCTACACACAAGGTTTAGCAAAGAATATGACACTGACACTCTCCCTGCCTATCCTTCTCTGTCCCTACACACAAGGTTTAGCAAAGAATAGATTTGACAAGATTTGACACTGTCCCTGCCTATCCTTCACTTTCCCTGCTCCGGAACACACTACACAAGGCTGCCGCGCTGGCGGCCTTTTATAGTGTGGGGCATGTACTAAACCCCCTCAGCTATAATTGGCCACAGGCATCCTGCCTGTGGCCAATCATTGCTCTCCTCGCTGCCGGCGCTGTGATTGGCCAAGCATGCAGGGTCACAGTGCATGCTTGGCTAGTCACAGCGCCGGGATTACACTGCGATGGCGCAGTGTATTGTGGGCCGTTCGCGTCACCCAAATCATTCGTTGTTCGCCGAACGCGCGAACAGCCGATGTTCGAGTCGAACCTATGTTCGACTCGAACACCGAGCTCATCCCTACTTATAAGCCTTTAAAATTAGCACTTTAGATTTCTCAAATAGACTTTTACAGGGTGTTCCGCGGCTTTTCGAATTTGCTGCAAACACCCCAAATTGTTCGCTGTTCGGCGAACGTGCGAAAAGGCAATGTTCGAGTCGAACATGAGTTCAATTCGAACTCGAAGCTCATCCCTACTTACCACCAAAGGCAGTGAATGCGATATGCGGTAACCGGCATAGGGTTGTCGTGGAATTATTGGTTGTTTGCAGAGCACACAGCCCATAATTCCTGTGCTATCTAAGCACACATCAGATTTCATCTTCTTGCAATAATGCTATCTATAGCTAAGTTCCACTCACCGTTCATTCCCATTCATCCCAAGAAGGCAGCACCACAAAAGCTATGTTCTCATCTCAGCATACCAGCATGACTGCCAAGCCGACGCCTAATCATAGGCTTTTATTAAACTCAAAAGATCTCAGACAGGAGGTGATTGGCTGCAGCAACCAAACCCCTCCCCCATGGGCGGGGACATCACAGGATGTCCCTTCCACACAGGAAAATGGCAATACAAGGACATCCCTTCCAGCAGGAAATGCCGTACATGAATCCCACTCAAGAAATATAGCTTAAAGGATTCAATACAATAATACATACAATGAATACAATAACGTATGAGGGCTAAAGTTACCGTTGATAGGAATTCTTATTCTGCGCTATTCCATAGAATAACGCATATTAAGATTATACTATTATTGAATGGGGGAGGGAGGCTATCTGCAGACGCGCACTACGAATCCCAATCAATGTTGATCAGACACAGCAGAGACAAGAGCACGCATCTGCTCATAACCAATGATGTTGTTGCAGAGCGAGGACATCCCCTCCTCATTGATCGTCCGTGCTAATGCACAGAGGGCCCCCGTCGGTGGACATATCCGCACCCTGCAAACATCACACTCCAACCTCAAGACGTTTTCCCCTATCAGACAGGATTCAACCAGCCTCAGACTACCCCAATCAGCTCTTTTAGAGCGGGTTGCGGAAGTACTAACACTGGGTGACACTATGACAATACATATTAAATACATCTCCATAAAAATCTCCACAACAGTCCTCCCTTTTTTGTCATATGCACCCCATGTGTCCATCGATGAAACTTGATCTGCTTCTTACACCTGGAAATGAATCAGTCCTTAGTCCATAAAAAGGAAAACACGGCTTGACATGTAGACTCTACTCTTCAGGGGCATGACTTATAAAGTAGGACACGACATGGTGAGCTGTAGTAATCGCCGATCGGTCTGTGATCCTCTGTGTCTTGTATGTGGGTCCGGCTTCGGGGCGTCTCATCAAGGAAACTCTGGTCACGCGTCAAATCAGGCAACAGGAGCACCTCGTCACGACATAGAAAGAATAGAAATAAAAACGACATGAGTATATATATTCCCACTTCCTTTAACCACGATCCGCTGTAAAATAAAAATTAGATCCCCAAAGATTCCCAGACCCTTAAAATAGACTCCCAACCTTCACATAGCTACAGCTCTGGCTTCAACAATTACATGAAGAACCCTATCCTTAACGGATGAGAATTGTTCAATTGTATCCCAAGCCCGAGGCCCCCCCCACCTTGTACATCCAGGACCCCATGCCCAGACCTGGTCGGGGTTGGTGAACAAATCCCTTCTAGCTGTCCCTGCCATTTTTAATTTCCTGCGCCATCAGATCCTCGCGATCGGCCGCGACCTAAGATGTTGGGACAGCTTCACCATCACGCATGAACTTCTTGCTTTGGGGAAATTACCTTTATAAGCTGCAGATCCGCATAAACACCAAACTAAAGTTCAAACACACTTGTGGGCTGCCTAGATACCCAAACCGACAAGAGACAGAGCCATTAAAACTAAACAATTTTACCCTCTAAAAATGCATCGTTAGATTCCATTGACAAGTGTCTGTCTGGAGTCTTCACTAGTTTGTCAAAACTCCTCATACCCATAATAACATCATAAATGGCATGTACCGCTGTCATCGCTGGGGACTAAAACTCGGTGAAGACTCAGAACAGACCATCGGTCCTGTTCGCTTTCTGAGCTAGTCAGGACATACACTTTACATAATAACTTGGGATGCTTTTCATCGTTACCCTTGCTAAAATTTACTAAACAACAAAAATATAAATAAACAAAGATACTCCTCATTCTTTGGTGTGGTTGAGCCACTTCTTGCAGTGGCTGGCGTGGTCTCATCCCTCAAGCTTCTTTACAACGACCCAGTCACCTGGTTGGAAAGAATGTAAACTGATTATTGAGTCAGGGTCCAGGAGGGACTCGTGAACCCTGTGGTGGACATTTTGAAGTTCATGTCACAATGATCGCACCCACCCCATCAGCCGAGAATATAAGTGACAGCTAATGAGGAAAGTACGACCCTGGTTTTGATTGACCTCCAAACAACCCTCATATGACAATAACCCAGACATCGGGACTGTGGTCACTGCATAACCTGTGCGTGGCTTACAATACCTGGAACCATTGACAAAAGGTTCTTAGCCTCTGGGATGGGAACCTACTTCACCAGACTGCTGCTTGCCGATTCAAATTCTATTAAAGAAAGACAGTCTTGGCACAAACTTGGTTAGAATTACAGAGGTTATTATTAGTTTGAAAAAAACTGTCATTCTTACATTTATCACTTCTCCCCCCTTTTCTTCCTCATTACAGACTGAAGGAAGAAATGCGTGGTGCAGGAAAAAAGAAACAATGAAATAGCCTATGATACTTTTACCTCCCTTAGACTCATGTATTTATCCATATGTACAGCTGCCTACATACACCTGTTCTCTGTGTACAAACTCCTTGGACCTGAAAAATACTTATAAGCAAAATCATTACTCTATTCTTCATATTTAACCTGCAAAGAATGGTAAACAATAATGACATTCCTGTACATTAGTAAATTGTCAATGACATTCTTTCAAAACCGATTCAAACAAAACCCTTTGTAACCCTTACTTTTCCCGTTCCTACAAAAATACAACAGCCGCGACGCATCGAAGGATCGCCGCGGTAAGTTCGAACATATTCACCTTACTACATACAAACATTCCGATACAAACGTGGGGGAAATACTTCCCAGTTTCCAAAACCACGAATGAAAAAAACAAAAACAGCCAGAATTCTCCCTTCACTCTTTCAGCAATAGGAAAAAATACAATGGGAACATGAGAGCAGCTCGAGAACCTTACATGGACCAGCCATACAAAGTTCAAACAAACGGGCATGAGAATTTAACCACCATTCCTCCTCTGAGAATCACAAAAGCGTGTACTACACCTCCATCAACACTCATCATTACAGATTTCTGAAGCCGCAGCTCAACTACATCCATTCCAGAGGGATACCCAAAATAGTATCCTTGGACCACCTATGTTAATCTTTTTGGGGTTCAAAGGCCTTTGCCCCAAAATTAGGCTTCGTGCACTGTGTGACCATCTGACTATGGAAAGCCTCCATTCCTTCCCTTTGCACAGACCTCCTTGTGTCCATGGCGATTCGAATCGGCTTATCGTCTTAAACCTGCGTCCACGTTAAACCGTTGCACCCATTTCGGAGAGCACCGCCCGGTGTCTTCTTATACGGTGGATTGAAGAACTACAACCACTATATGGTCAAGTCCTCCAACTAGAAACCCTAACCGAGGCGTCAACTCTATGGCTTGTTGTCCCAACACTTTTGGAACTACAGCAACAACCACAGATCAACCTCCGAATTAGGCCTCTACCCCTCACAGTGCATGCATACACAAGCATTTTTCGCTATACACCCATACACTGCGTTGTCAGACTAAACCACACAGAACAATTACGCCAGTTTACCACCTGCAGAACAATGTGACTTCTCTCTGTATCTAGATGTTACAATAATGGTGATGCCCCCGTGTTTTGCTCTCTACCCAAAACTGTATTTCAGTATAAAACTTTACAAAACTGGAACAAAATATAAAAACACTTTTAAACACCAAAATGCTTTCCATTTTCCTTCCAAGCACAAATCTCATTGCTCACCTTTAAAAAAAAAAAACCCAAGCTCCTCCCACCAACTTTCTGCTGATATATAAATGCTGAAAAGAAACTTCCGGTTACATGCTCAGCTACTTAAAAAAAAAAACTGGTTTATTTACATATCAATTGTTCAGGAAGAGGGAGGTGGAGGGGGAGGCCTAGCCCTAATCGCCTTGTCTATCAAGACTCCAATTTAAACATAAAAACACACACCACTGTGTACAAAAACTCTGTTAGTCTTACAATCTATCAAAATTCAGTGTAAAGTGGAGTTTTCACTTAAAAACGAAATCCGATACAAAAACCGCCACTCATATACTGCAAAGTCAGCTGACCCCGCAATAGCTTACATTTACTTAAATGAAAACAGAGAAATCCCCGTCCTAACACCATCTGCATGGAGTTTGCATGTCCTCCCTGTGTCTGCGTTGGCCTCCTCCCACACTACAAATGCTGGTAGGTCAGCCAGATCCCATCCATAAATAGGCCCCACCATGTGCGTGTGTCCGCAAGCACGTTGTGGCCCCTCGGGGTAAAACCGCGCTATCTCAAGATACCACTCAACTCAAAAGGCGATGATTAGAAAAACTATTTAATCTAGCAAACGCATAAAACAGGACAAAACTGCGCCAATCAACAAATGCCAACACAGTATCCAGGGGCTGATGTGCACCAACCACTAGATACCAAAAAAAAACAATGGCCAATGATTATAAAACATATGACAAAAGTCCAGATGAATGCCCAGATGGTGCAATAAAAACCACAAAAATTAAGCCACAATACTGAATTATAGAGCTAAAAATTATGGATTAATAGTCCCATTGCAAAGGCATAAATCCTTCAAAATCACAAGCTGAGATCAGTAGATGATTATGCAACACACAGTGATATCAGCAAACAAAGGTAAGGTAACAGCTTACCAGAGGCAAGCCCATGAATGGTGGATGAACCATCGCAAGCCTCATGGACAACAACAATGGCGCCATGCAATTTTTCCTGCCAAAACCAGCATGGGACGTCACAATGAACACCACATAGATTCCCCCACACAAAGAAAAACACAAATGGCCTCCACCAGGTTCCAACGCAGAAAAGACCGCACTAAATTCGCACCAAACATCAAAATCTGCCCCAAAGGCTGAGAAATTCCACCAGCGAAATAGCAGACGAATGCCACATGGTATAGCGCCCAAAAGAAAGGTGGCTGCACCTTCCCTTATATGATGCCCACAGGCCAAAGAAAAACTGTGCCTCAAAATGGCAGACAAACCTGCAAGGCTAACAAAAGCCAAAAATGGCGCCATTACTTTTTCCTGCCAAAACCAGCATGGGACATAAAAAGAAAATCAAAAATGTTTTTCTCCACAAAGACAGACTACACCATTGAGATTTTTCTAAATTATCATCAAAATCCACTGAAAAAGGTGTGTCTGCTACACTCTACAAGGACCACATGTACACTTACAAACTTAAACCCTTTGGCCAACTAAACAGCACATTCAATAAATGTTAGTTACATGACAATATAAAAAACATGTTAATTTCTCTAAGTTAATATACTCTGAGATATTCACCACACACATACAGTACAACATCAGATCATCTCTCAGGGACAGAGAGTCACCAACTTTCACCATTGTAACTGATAGATGCTGGCTGCCCCTCCCCCGCTAAACCTCATGGGGGCAGCCATTTTCAGCTTCTCTCACACAAACATCCAGGCACACCCAGGCATACCCACACAGGCACACACAATCAAATTCACAGGCATACGATCCATGACAAAATCACACACACATCTCTCGCACTGCAAACAGCATTATTTCAAAAAGATGAAAAATGTGTTCTTTCACAAAGCAGAGCCCCCCCCCCACGCATCGTGACATGTCCCCAAACAATGCTAGGGGGGGCCCATGTTCATGTCTCCTACCTGGCTCGCCATTTGTCGTGGAATTATTGGTTGTTTGCAGAGCACACAGCCCATAATTCCTGTGCTATCTAAGCACACATCAGATTTCATCTTCTTGCAATAATGCTATCTATAGCTAAGTTCCACTCACCGTTCATTCCCATTCATCCCAAGAAGGCAGCACCACAAAAGCTATGTTCTCATCTCAGCATACCAGCATGACTGCCAAGCCGACGCCTAATCATAGGCTTTTATTAAACTCAAAAGATCTCAGACAGGAGGTGATTGGCTGCAGCAACCAATCCCCTCCCCCATGGGCGGGGACATCACAGGATGTCCCTTCCACACAGGAAAATGGCAATACAAGGACATCCCTTCCAGCAGGAAATGCCGTACATGAATCCCACTCAAGAAATATAGCTTAAAGGATTCAATACAATAATACATACAATGAATACAATAACGTATGATGGCTAAAGTTACCGTTGATAGGAATTCTTATTCTGCGCTATTCCATAGAATAACGCATATTAAGATTATACTATTATTGAATGGGGGAGGGAGGCTATCTGCAGACGCGCACTACGAATCCCAAACAATGTTGATCAGACACAGCAGAGACAAGAGCACGCATCTGCTCAGTCATAACCAATGATGTTGTTGCAGAGCGAGGACATCCCCAACGAAAATGTTTGTTCTTTTACAAAGTACAGCCTCTTCACGCATCACATCGCAGGTCCACTCTCCCCCTCTGCTGATGTGATGCTCAAAGAGGCCGCAATTGGTCCAATCAGAGTCGCCATTAACGCATGTATTTCCAAAAGTGTAAGCCTGGGGACATTTCACATGATTATTTATGTCCATCCTTAGTATGCATACCGACCACCTGGTCAATGTTATGTGTTCTTGTGGTTTACTGAGCGTTTGGGTGATGCCATGGTTTTCCTTGTTACGGGAGCTGCGATGCACCCTGTGGATCTTCCCCCTCTTCCCCTTGCACTTTGGTGTTTGGGAGGCTCGGACCGACGACCCTTTGCGCATGGGCGCCACGCCTATCACGCCACACGCATGACGCCGGTCATGACGTCATTGCGCTGACGTTCGATATAACTTCTTTGTGTTCTCCATGAGGAACTTGCGGCGCGGCTTACTGAGTGATTATTCAACTCAGGTGTGGATGCCTCTCCTCTATCAGCTCACGCATGTGGCGTTGGTGGCATACATATATTTATTCTCCAGTTGAAGCGAGCTGCTCAAACGGCTAGTCTCCTCCTGGGGTTCTTGCACACTAGTCATATTTATGTGCTGGAGTTGCACTTATGCAGCATTGGGGTAAGTTTCTTCTTGGTTCAGGATTCAATTTGGTGGCTTAGTTTCCCAGCCCTACTATTTATATTATTTTATTCCCCTGCACTTAGAGTTTATTGTTAATTTCTAGGGATGAGCCAAACACCCCCCGGTTCGGTCCGCACCAGAACCTGCGAACGGACCGAAAGTTTGCGCAAACTTTAGAACCCTATTAAATAGAATGGACTCGAATGTTTGAAATCAAAAGTGCTAATTATAACGGCTAATATGCAAGTTATTGTCCTAAAAAGGGTTTGGGGACCCGGGTCCTGCCCCAGGGGACATGTATCAATGCAAAAAGAAGTTTTAAAAATGGCTGTTTTTTCGGGAGCAGTGATTTTAATGATGCTTAAAGTGAAAAAAAAAGTGAAATATTCCTTTAAATATTGTACCTGGGGGGTGTCTAAAGTATGCCTGTGAAGTGGCACGTGTTTCCCATGTTTAGAACTGTCCCTGCACAAAATGACATTTCTAAAGGGAAAAAAAAGCATTTAAAACTGCTTGCGGCTTTAATGTAATGTCTGGTCCCGGCAATATGGATGAAAATCATTAAGAAAAATGGCATGGGTTACCCCCCCCCCCCAGCCTACTACCAGCCCCTTTGGGTCTTGTATGGATATTAAGGGGAACCCTGCACCCAAATTAAAAAAAGGCCCTATATACTCTGAACAGCAGTATACAGGCGGTGCAAACAAGACAGGGACTGTAGAATCTGTTTGTAATTTGGAACAGGTACATTTTTTTAATGTAGCTCCAGCCAAAAAATCTATTTTTAAGCTTTTTGGAAAACATAGGGAAGGGTTATCACCCCTGTAACATTTGTTTTGCTGTCTGTGCACCTGTTCAGAACATTTCACCTCACTTTCCGTCCCAATGACAAATGTTTTTTGAAAATTTGGGGTTTTTATTAGGGTTGTCCCGATACCACTTTTTTAAGACAGAGTACAAGTACCGATACTTTTTTTCAAGTACTCGCCGATACCGAATACCGATACTTTTTTTTAATCTCATGTGTCAGTATTTTTACTATTTCTTTTATTTATTTATTTTTTACAATGCTTTATTTTTTTAAGGGGGGGGGGGGGTGGACAGTGTCAGTGTGTGTGTTTTCTTTTCTTTTCTTTTTTTTACAATTCATTTTTATATTATTCTTTTTTTTTTATCAGCCCTGTTGTGGGGGGCTTTGGTGAGATATCAGGGGTCTTAACAGACCTCTGACATCTCCCCTTTGAGACAGAGAAAGGGACTAGGGACACATATTCCCCAGTCCCTTTCTCAGCAGCCTCTGCTGCGCTGAAAATGAATGGAGAGAAAACAGCGGCTCCTCTCCATTCATAAACTGAAACATTGTAAACACAGTTTACGATGTTTCAGTTATGTGAATGGACAGAGTCAGTGATGACTCGGTACATTCAGACAAGTAAGGAGCCGGATTTATCGGCTCCTACCTCCGCTCTCCATCCTGAGATACCAAGGGGGTGGAGGAGGAGCACGGAGGGGGCGGCAGCACGGAGGGGGACGGCGGCATGGAGGTGAAGGGGGAACAGCGGCATGGAAGTGAAGGGGGCACAGCGGCATGGAGGTGAAGGGGGAACAGGTAGCATTTGAGCAGCAGACAGGCAAGGCAATTGGATCAGATTAATTTTACTTACCCGCCTGAAGACCCGCTCTGCTCTCCGCTCTGGTCTCTGCCACGCTCTCCGTCTTGGTCTCCGTCCCCCGCCCCGCTCTCCGCCCTGGTCTCCGCCCCCGCCACGCTCTCCGCCCTGCTCTCCGTCCCGCGCCGCACACTCTCCGCCCCCCGCCACACACTCTCCGCCCCGGTCTCCGCCCTGCTCTCCACCCCCCGCTCTGAGAAAAAAAAAAAAGTATCGGACTGGGCATCGGGAGCATTTGCGCGAGTACAAGTACTCGTGCAAATGCTTGGTATCGGTCCCGATACCGATACTAGTATCGGTATCGGGACAACCCTAGTTTTTATTGAAACAAGGATTGGTGATAAAGCATCAGTGGAGAGGAGACACCTTTTTCCCATATTAACTCTTACAGGAGAGAATTTCCCTTCCATGGGATAGATTTCCTCTCACTTCCTGTTGTAACCTTCTGTTTGCAAGCAGGAGTCGTTTGCAAAGTTGGATGTTTGAAAGTAGGGGCCTGCCGTATATACTCTGCATAAATTTTGCCCTTAGGTGTTGGTGTTGCCACAACACTGTAAGCCCTCACAGTTACTCTTGGTGGGCGCAGGAATGGGCCCTGCTGTGAATTATTAGATCAAGAATTGTAATTACATGCCCCTGTTGAACAGGGGCAGAAAAGTTGGGCCTTAGGCACTGGTGCCACAACACTGCAACCCCTCACAGATACTGTACTTGGAGCGCAGAAATGAGCCCTGCTGCAAAGTATTGCATCAAAAATTTTAATTACACGCTCCTGTTAAACAGGGACTAAAAAATTGGGCCTTAGCCACTGGTGGCGGTGCCCAGAACCAAAAATGTTCTTTCAAGCTATCAGCATGATCATTAAGGAGGAAGACCCTGTAACCCAGAGGATTTTCGGTGGGAAAGGTGTCCAAGTCTGATCTTGCCCCTAGGTATTCCTGCACCATGTAAATGAGACGCTGGCGATGGTTGCTGGAACCGATCATACCTTGGGGCTGCGTACTAAAAAATTGTCTGAGCGCATCGGTCAGACGGTCACCTTCTCCACCGCTACTTCTTTGACTGACCGAAGCCTCAGCAACACGTTGTCCAGGACCAGGAATTTGTAACCTCCCAGTCTCTGGGAACACGTTGCACAGACCTTTCTGCAAGGCCTCCCGAAGATGCTTCATCCTCTGCTCCCTCTGCGACGGCAAGATAAGGTCCGCAACCTTACCCTTGTAACGTGGATCAAGGAGAGTTGCCAGCCAGTAATGATCCCTCTCCTTGATCGCACGAATACGAAGATCCTTCCACAGGCTTTGCAGGAACAGGGAAGCCATGCAGCGTAGGTTTGCTGAGGCATTCGGTGCGGAGTCCTCTGGGTCACTGAGGACGAAATGATCCGCAGCCACCTCCTCCCAGCCACGTACAAGTCCATGGGTGTCTTGGGACTGTATTTGATCCCTTAAAGACTGCTGCTGATGCTGAGTGCTAGGCTCCACCTCCATGCTGAAACAATAATCCTCCTCCTCCTCCTCCTCGTCCTCTTCCTGTGTGTTAGCCGGGCCAGCAGGAACACTGTCTGGATAAAGGGGGCCTTGAGAGGTAAGGAAGTCCTTCTCTTTCTGCCTCTGTTCTGCCTCAAGTGCCCTGTCCATTATTGCACGCAGCGTGTGCTCCAACAGATGGACAAGAGGGACAGTGTCACTGATGCATGCACTGTCACTGCTCACCATCCTCGTGGCCTCCTCAAATGGTGACAGGACAGTGCATGCATCCCTGATCATGGCCCACTGGCGTGGGGAAAAAAATCCAAGCTCCCCTGACCCTGTCCTGGTGCCATATTGCAAAAGATACTCATTGATGGCCCTCTGCTGCGTGTGCAGCCGCTGCAGCATGGCCAATGTAGAGTTCCACCTGGTGGGCATGTCAAAGATTAGGCGGTTCTAGGGCAGGTTGTAATCCTTTTGCAGCTTAGCCAGCCAAGCACTGGCATTATATGACCGGCGGAAATGCCCACAGAGTTTCCTGGCCTGCTTCAGGACCTCCCGTAAGCCCGGGTACCTGCCCAAGAACCTCTGCACCACCAAGTTAAAGATGTGAGCCAAACAGGGCACATGGGTCAGGTGTCCCTGTCGGAGGGCGGAGAGGAGGTTGGTGCCCTTGTTGGAAACCACCATTCCTGGCTTAAGCTGGCGTGGGGTCAACCACCTCTGAGCCTGCCCCTGCAGAGCTGACAGAATCTCTGCCCCAGTGTGGCTCCTGTCCCCCAAGCACACCAGCTCAAGCACCGCATGGCATCTCTTTGCCTGCGTACTTGCATAGCCCCTTAAATGCCTATGGAGCACCGCTGGTTCCAAGGACAAAGCACAGGAAGAGGCCATGAAGGAAGAGGAGGGGTGGAGGAGAGAGGTGTGTCAGAAAAACCAGTAGTAGCATTTTGGAGGCGTGGTAGCGGAACAACCTCCAACACTACTGCACCTTGTCCTGCATCCTTCCCAGCTGCCAGCAGAGTCACCCAATGCGCCGTGAAAGATAGGTAACATCCCTGTCCACGCCTGCTGGACCATGAGTCAGCGGTGATATGCACCTTACCGCTGACCGCCCTGTCCAGCGAGGCCAAGACATTGCTGGTAGAGAGCCGGAATCGCCTTCTGTGAGAAAAAGTGGCGTTTGGGAACCTGCCACTGAGAAGCCGCACATTACACAAACTCACAGAAGGGGGCAGAGTCTACCAATTAAAAAGGCAGCAGTTGAAGTGCTAGCAATTTAGCCAAGCTAGCATTCAACCGCTGGGCATGTGGATGGCTGGGAGCGAACTTCTTTCAGCGGTGCAGCAGCTGAGGCAGGGAAATTTGCCTGGTACAATCGGACGTCGGTGTACCGATAGCAGGTTGCCCGCAAGTGTTTGGCTGTGACACACCTAATTCTATACCTTCATTCCTCTCAGTGCAGGTTTCAGAGAGGAATGAAGGTATAGTCGGGTTGGAGATCCCAGCTGATGAGGAGCAAGGAGAGGTCCGCTTTGTTGTTTGGTGTGGGTCTTTTAGGTATGCTTGCCAACGGACTGCATGGCAGGTCGACATATGTCTGGTCAAGCACGAGGTGCCCAAGCGGCTGGCCACACGAGATACGCTTTAGACATATGTTGCAAATGGCAACGGTGCGATCTGCTGCATACTTCTGAAAAAAGCCCACACCCAAGAACTTTTGGAATAAGAGCTCTGCGGTGTGATGCAGTCGGTGTGCTGCCCTTAAGCAGGCCCCTGGAGGGCATCCTGCCTCGTTGGAGATGTGCCTCCTCCTCCTCCTCCTCTCTCCTATCAGGCACCCACGTGAAGTCAGTGACCTCATCATCCCCTCCCTCCTCATCACTGGAGCAAATCTGGCAGTATGCTGCAGCTGGGGGAACATGACTGCCAGATAGCTGTCCTTGTTGGGCACCCCCTCTCTCTGGGCTCATGTTACTACCTTCCTCCAGCTGGGTTCCATCATTGGAGCCTTCAAAACGCTGGGCATCCTCCTGGAGCATGTACCCAACACTGTGGTCAAACAGTTCGGGGGACTCCTTAGGAGAACATGGTGGGGCTAGGGAAGGAGTGACTGATGCCATTGAGCCAAGGGAAGAGGCCGCTTTGGCAGCTGCTTTGCCAGACAAAGTACCCTGAGCCTTTGTGAGAGAGGATGAGGAGGAGGAGGATGGCTTGGTCATCCACTCTACCAAGTCTTCGGCATGTTGCGGCTCAACATGGCCAGCTGCCAAAAAGAAGGACAAGCGTGTCCCTCGGCCACGTGCTGATGAGGATGCACGACCAGCACTGTTGCCTCTAGACACAGAGCCTTCTTGCCCTCTTTTATTGCCTCGTGACTGTCTGCCTCTCCTTGTTTGAGATGTAGCTGAACAAAGGTGGGATGTATATGTATATGTATGTATATATATATATATATATATATATATATATATATATATACATATACACACACACATACACAGTGTAATATATATATATATATATATATTGTGAGGGGGTTAACTCGGTAGCGGGTGTGTGTGACCCCCTGGTTGGGCTCCCCACACAAAAACAGGGCCAGCAGACGGAGGTTGTGGTTTTCAAAATCAAAAGGTGCGGTTTATTTCTCTATGTACAGTGACAAAAACACAGCAAAGCCAAAAAGAAACAAACAAAATAAATCCTGGTCAGTTTGACCTCTGACTAAACATGCAGGTTTCCTAAACTAACAACTGGGATCAGCCTAGTGCTGTCCTAGTCCCTAAGTCCCTGGTTTAGTAAAAGTCCAAACAAATAGCCACACAGGCTTTGCCTCACCGCACAGGGGTTCACTCTCCCTAGACAGTCCACACAGGTCTGGTTCCAGGCATGAGCTCACATCTAATGAATCTGGGAGTTTCTTATAGAGGCCTAAATGAGCTGACAAGGTTCAGCTGGTCTCATCAACTCCCTGTCTGCACGACGCCCAGCCCTCTCCCTAGAGGTATGAGTCATCCATGAGCACACTAGCCTTATACAACTCTCCACCTAGTTGTACAAATCGGCGTAAAGCCTGAATCTGGGCGAAATATATCTACCCCCCTGGATGCAACCAGGTGACTTTACCTTCCTGCTGTCACATACCCCCCCCTCTTGTTTTAACCTCGGGGTTGGAACACCAGCAATCAGGCATTCATGTACTCGAGACAAAGCATCCACATTCCCCATTTGAACGCCAGGGCGATGCTTTACTGTGAAGTTGAATTCCTGGAGGGCCAGGAACCACCTATTCACTCTTCTATTTGTTTCTTTGTTTTGAGCCATCCACTTTAACGGAGCGTGATCCGTAACCATGTCAAAGTGCCTACCTAGCAGGTAGTACCGAAGGGAATCTAGAGCCCACTTCACTGCTAAACACTCCTTTTCAACGGTGGCGTAATTTACCTCATGGGACTTCAACTTCCTGCTGAGGTAAATGACTGGGTGCTCTTCCCCGTTCCAGACCTGGGACAATACTGCTCCTAACCCCACATCTGACGCATCACTTTGTACGACAAAGTCTTTAGAGAAGTCGGGTGAGTACAACACTGGCTGGCTACATAAGGCTTGTTTCAAGAATTGGAATGCTGCCTCAGCCTCGGGGGTCCATTTAATCATGACCGACCCTTTCCCTTTCGTCAGGTTGGTTAGGGGCACAGCCTTAGAAGCAAAGTGGGGAATGAAGCGCCGATAATAACCCGCGATTCCCAGAAAGGCTCGTACCTGCTTCTTGCTGTTGGGACGTGGCCAACTCTGGATGGCCTCGACTTTGTTGAGTTGGGGTTTTATTACTCCCCTGCCAATGGTGTACCCAAGATATTTGGCCTCCTCCTGCCCAATGGTACACTTCTTGGGGTTAGCCGTAAACCCCGCTTCCCGAACAGAGTCCAGGACTGCTTGCACTTTTGGCAGATGTGAGGCCCAATCTGTGCTATGGACAATTACGTCATCCAGGTAAGCCGCAGCATACTTCCGATGGGGCCTCAGCATCTGGTCCATTTTCCGCTGGAATGTGGCCGGCGCATTCTGTAACCCGAACGGCATTCTCTTATATTGGAACGCCCCGTCTGGGGTTACAAATGCGGTTTTCTCTTTGGCCGACTTGGCCAGGGGAATTTGCCAATACCCTTTTGTGAGGTCAAGAGTCGTCATGTATCGGGCTGTTCCCAGCCGGTCGATCAACTCATCTATACGTGGCATGGGGTAGGTGTCAAATTTTGTAACTTTGTTCAACTGACGAAAATCGTTACAAAATCGCCAGCTCCCATCCGGTTTAGGCACCAACACAATGGGACTAGACCAATCACTTTGGGACTCCTCTATCACCCCTAAGTTCAGCATTTTCTGTACTTCCTCCCGTATTGCCTCCCGTCGGGCCTCTGGGATCCGATAGGGTTTTAACTTCACCCTTTCACCGGGCGGGGTAATAATATCATGCTCTACCCCAGATGTTTGTCCCGGCAGCTCAGAGAACACCTCCTTGTTGCGAAGCACAAACTCCTTAACCTCCTGTTGT
The DNA here is from genome assembly GCA_029206835.1 of Rana muscosa. Lineage (NCBI taxonomy): Eukaryota > Metazoa > Chordata > Amphibia > Anura > Ranidae > Rana > Rana muscosa. The sequence goes on from CM055119.1 coordinate 274,167,849, forward strand.
TGGGGTTGTGACAAGGTGGCTGCTATTCCAACCTCCGGAATCACGCAACCAGTTTGAGCTGGTGACCAAGTTTCTGCGACTAGGGACTCTCTATCCCTCCAGGCTTTCAACAGATTAACGTGATATATCTGTTCGGGCTTTCGCCTTCCTGGTTGTCTGACCTTGTAATTCACTTCGCTCACTTTTTCCATTATCTCGTAGGGGCCTTGCCATTTGGCAAGGAATTTACTTTCAACCGTAGGGACAAGTACCAATATCCTATCCCCCGGGGAAAAGGTACGGGTCTTTGCTCCACGGTTGTACACTCTCTGCTGTGCCAACTGCGCTTGGGCCAAATGTTCCTTCACGATGGGCATTACCTGTGCAATTCGATCTTGCATCAGGGCGACATGCTCAATCACACTCCTGTGGGGAGAACTCTCACTTTCCCAAGTTTCCTTGGCAATATCCAACAGCCCTCTTGGGTGTCTCCCATACAGTAACTCAAAGGGGGAGAATCCCGTAGAGGATTGGGGCACCTCCCTAATAGCAAACATCAAATAAGGAAGTAGACAGTCCCAATCCTTTCCATCTCTATCCACCACTTTCTTCAACATTTGTTTTAGGGTTTTGTTGAATCTTTCAACCAGCCCATCGGTTTGGGGGTGATACACAGATGTACGCAATTGCGTCACTTTGAACAATTTACACAGCTCTTTCATAACCCGGGACATAAAGGGTGTACCTTGGTCCGTAAGCAGTTCTTTACAAATACCCACCCGGCTAAAAACAAGAGATAGCTCTTTGGCTATGGTTTTGGCCGAGGTATTTCTGAGAGGGATCGCTTCTGGATAACGGGTGGCATAGTCCATTATAACCAATATGTACTGGTGCCCCCTAGCGGACTTGATTATAGGACCTACCAAATCCATTGCGATTCTCTCAAACGGGACCTCAATGATGGGTAGAGGGACCAGCGGGCTACGGAAATGTGGCATCGGGGCCGACCTCTGACACACAGGGCAGGAGGAACAATAATTTTCTATGTCCTTCATCACCCCAGGCCAATAGAATCTCTGTAATACCCTCTCTCGGGTTTTCTCTGTCCCCAGATGACCTCCAAGAATGTGCCCATGGGCCAACTCCAACACCAACTTCCTGTAAGGTTTGGGCACCACCAGCTGCTCAACGGTTTCTTCTGCCCTTTTTGCCACCCGATACAGTAGGTCCTTCTCTACGCTGAAGTATGGGTAAGTGCAGGTATTATCTGGGTTCACCAACTCGCCATCTATTTCCACTACGTTTTCCCGTGCCTTTATTAGGGCGGGGTCTTTTAACTGTTCTGTGGCAAAATTTTCCCTGTGAACCTCCAGATCAGAAAACTCCACAGACGGTAGGTTTTCGTCTGAGGAGGTGGGCTCCTCTCCAGTTTCTTGAGTCTCCCCTGCCAATACTGACAAGGGAAATTCTGGAGAGTCCTCACCACTCTCAGAGGAGTTCTGGCTATCACATTCCTGGTACATAGGGGCACCAGTGGGGGGCTCAGGATCATCCCACAGTTCCCAGAACTTCGGAAAATCCCTTCCCACAATGGCGTCATGCGGTAACTGAGATACTAAGCCCACTGGATGAGAGAGGGTACCTTTGGGGGTCTCGAAACACACTGTAGTCACTGGATACTCTCGGGTGTCCCCATGCACACAAATAACAGCTACCTTGCTATTCCCAGAGACCTCTGTTTTAACTAACTCAGCCTTTATCAGGGTCACAAGGCTACCTGAATCCAACAATACCACAACATTTCTACCATTAACACACATTTTGCATAAATGTTTCTCAGTTCCTCGAATGGCAGTGCATGCGACTGTCGCACACAGCGACTGACGTCTGCCCGTCAGAAAGTCACACTGCATGGGTTCCTCCACAACCGGGCAATTGGCTGCAATATGTCCCGCTTGCCGGCAGCGGTAGCAAACGATCCTTCTTGCGGCCTCTTGAGCCGCTGATTTCCCAGGCTGTTCTCGCCAAACTTGGGGTAGAGCTCCCACCCTCTCACTCTCTCCACCCTCACCCCTTGGAATCCTCTTATCCGCCCCTGGGGATGGTCTGGTCTTAGGGTGGAAAGTCCGAGAGTCTCTGGAAGAGGCCGTCAGGTTCTCTGTAGCCAAGTATCTCTCTACACGATCCACAAGTTTACCGGCCGTTTCTGGGTCTCCGTGGCTTACCCACTTTTGAATGGCGGTAGGAAGAGCTCTCAAGAAACGATCCATCACAACACGTTCCACAATCTCCGGTGCGGACAAAGTCTCTGGCTGTAGCCACTTCCTGCTCAGGTGGATGAGATCATACATTTGAGACCTGGGGGGTTTTCCAAGCTGGAAAGTCCAGTTATGCACACGCTGAGCCCGGACAGCCAGGGTGACACCCAGCCTTGCCAATATTTCAGCTTTTAGCATCACATAGTCTTTTGCTTGGTCAGGCTCTAGGTCATAGTAAGCCTTCTGCGATTCACCAGTTAACAGAGGAGCCACCAGTCCAGCCCACTGCTCCTCAGGCCACTTTTCTCTTTCAGCAGTCCTTTCAAATGTGGTCAAAAATACCTCTGGATCATCCTCTCCAGTCATTTTTGTCAATAAACGACTCACCCCAAAGGACGCGGTATTAGTGGGACGGCTTTCCTCACTGGTCTGCGGACGTTGCTGCATTACTGCTTCCATTTGTTGTAGTCTCTGCTCTTGCTTCTGTAACAGGTCTATGAAGCGGGCCTCAGATTGCTGCTGGGCTTGTTGATGAGCTTGCTGCTGGGCTGCAAGGCTCCTTTGCAAACCTGCATTTGTCTGCTGTTGATTGGCATTTGCTAGAGCCAGCTGTTTCAGTATCTCCTCCATGCTGGCTTAAAAAAACTGCCACTGGTTCTCCACCAACTGTGAGGGGGTTAACTCGGTAGCGGGTGTGTGTGACCCCCTGGTTGGGCTCCCCACACAAAAACAGGGCCAGCAGACGGAGGTTGTGGTTTTCAAAATCAAAAGGTGCGGTTTATTTCTCTATGTACAGTGACAAAAACACAGCAAAGCCAAAAAGAAACAAACAAAATAAATCCTGGTCAGTTTGACCTCTGACTAAACATGCAGGTTTCCTAAACTAACAACTGGGATCAGCCTAGTGCTGTCCTAGTCCCTAAGTCCCTGGTTTAGTAAAAGTCCAAACAAATAGCCACACAGGCTTTGCCTCACCGCACAGGGGTTCACTCTCCCTAGACAGTCCACACAGGTCTGGTTCCAGGCATGAGCTCACATCTAATGAATCTGGGAGTTTCTTATAGAGGCCTAAATGAGCTGACAAGGTTCAGCTGGTCTCATCAACTCCCTGTCTGCACGACGCCCAGCCCTCTCCCTAGAGGTATGAGTCATCCATGAGCACACTAGCCTTATACAACTCTCCACCTAGTTGTACAAATCGGCGTAAAGCCTGAATCTGGGCGAAATATATCTACCCCCCTGGATGCAACCAGGTGACTTTACCTTCCTGCTGTCACAATATATATTGTATATATATATATATCTGTACTGATAATGCAGCTATCAGAATCAACTGCCTGCTGTGGTATTAGTATGGGAAAAGCGGCAATTGTCTTCGGTTAGTTTTAGGTGAAAACTGCAGAGGACACAGTAGTACACAAACTGAAAATACTTGCAGCTCTCTGCCTGTGTTTTTTTTTATGAGAACACCACTATAATAGTCACTAACTGTATTCAGGTAAGCTTTAGGTGAACGCTATGAAAAGCACACAGTACACTAAGTGAAACATTGACTGCAGCTAGCACAATCACCTACCTGCCTGTCACAGTATAGAGAATAACAGGAACGGATCTAGCTAAACTGAATACAGTGTATAAATATATATACAACACTTAGGATGCATATATATCCTCTACACACTGTAACTGCAGCTAACTGACTCGCCTGCCTGCTCTATCTAATTCAATATAAATGACACTGTCTCTCTCTGATATCTTTCTTTTTTAACAACTCCAACACACTACACAAGGCCGCCAAGCCGGCGGCCTTATTTAGTGCGGGGCGTGTACTAAACCCCCTGAGCCATAATTAGCCAAAGCCACCCTGGCTTTGGCCAATTACGGCGCTCAGTTTTTTCCGCACTGTGATTGGCCAAGCATGCGGGTTATAGTGCATGCTTCTCCAATCATCAGCCAGCAATGCATTGCGATGCCACAGTGAATTATGGGCTGTGACGCGCCACTCGAATTTGGCGCGAACAGCCCATAATGTTCGCAGTTCTGCGAACAGCCGAACATCCGATGTCCGAGTCGAACATGGGTTAGACTCGAACACGAAGCTCATCCTTATTCATTTCCCTTCACTTAGAGTTTGCTGCTCACGATCTGAGTACATACACACATACGGTATATTCAGGATCTGCTAACTACTCTGTAGATATATGGTCCATTAATTGTCACTAGCACTACCTCTCTCACTTCTATCATCACCCTTCATGGAGTTATACTGGGTTAATTACCTATTAATTAATTATTTGTAATCCATTATTCTTATTACTATCATAATTATATACACATTACATTTTTTGTTGCCAGATACCCATATTTGATGAGCTACATACTTTAACAGAAAAAGTTTTTTTATTTTTTTAAAAGACAGACACACATACATCGCAATGACAGTACAGTAGGGGTAACATTTGCATTTTAACACCGATTCACCTCAGCAGGCAGCATAGCACATAGAAACAACAACGGGGGGGGGGGGGGTACAGAACTCATGAGGGGAAAATCAGTGAGAGAAGACATTCAAGCAAGGGAGTACATCAGTGAACCTCCATACTAGTAATCATCCCCCCACCAACCAAAGCACAGGGAGGAGTCAAGGGAAATCCAGTGAATAGTGGGCGGTGGAAGGGGAGGGGGGCGTCGGGGCCCCGGGGGTGGGAGGGGAAGGATAAAAATAGGGGAGGGGAACAGGGGGGGGGCCAGGCAGCCCCCTCCAAGCGAACAAAAGGGTCCGCTCCTGGGTGGGAGGGAGTCTCAACCAGACGTACCGGCCCAGCCCGACCAGACCTTTCCAAATTTGGCAGGACAGTTCCTACTCTCATAAGTCAACCTGTAGAGAGGGAGTACCCTAGCAATAGCCTCAAGCCAAGATGATTTAGTAGGGAGCTCCGGTCTCCTCCAACGGAGCAGGACCTCCCTCCTAGCATAGAACAGGGCAAAAGTTATACATAGTTTAACATACCGGTCACCCTCAACTTCACCCAGGTAGCTGAGGAGGAACAGTCTCGGATCCAGCGGGATCTCAACACCGCAGCGATCCGAAAGCTCCTCCGCCACCTCTCGCCAATAGGGAGCCAGTTTGGGGCAGGTCCATACCATATGGAAGAAAGAACCCGGTGACACCAAACACCTGGTGCACAACGGACTCCTCGAGGGATAAATTCTGGCCAGCCTAACCGGGGTATAGTAGGCCCTATGGAGGAACTTCAGTTGTATGAACCTATCTCTAGAGGCGATCATAGAGGGTAAGTATGAAGAGACACAGTGCTCCTAGGTCTCCTCGTCCAGATCGGGAATGTCCGCGATCCATTTCGCCAGCACATCAGTCGTATCCGTGTCATAGGCCACAGTGAGTCGGAGGTAGAGGGAAGAGAGAGGCCTCCCCATCACCCCCGAGATCAGCAGTCGCTCGATCGGGTCTGAGTCAAGGGTCACTGGGTCAGGGAACTGAGACGTAAGGGCATGCCTTAGCTGGCAATAACGAAAGCTCAGGGAGGCGGGGAGGTGGAATGCGCCAGACAGGTCTCGAAAAGACTGGGTCCTACCCCCCGGCATCACATGCCGGAGGGTAAGGATGCCCCGTCGAGCCCACACCACCGGGTCAGGGATCGAGTTGAGATGGGGGAGGAGGGGATTCCCCCACAGGGGGGTATACGGGGAAAAGGTAACAGGTTTAGCATACTTCGCCCTAGCGGACATCCAGACCCGGAGGACTGTGGACATAGGCCCTGTGACCGAGGAGTGTGCCCCAGCTCCCCGAAAGACCAGGTTAGACAGGGCCGCGTAGGATCCCAGGACCGCAGCCTCGAGCGTGACCGCCGGGTTCTGACGTGGCTGGGAGAACCACCACCGAACCGTGACAAGGACCGCCGCCCAGTAGTATGCCAGGAAGTTCGGGAGGGCTAGCCCACCACTCGAGAGGGGGAGGTAGAGGAAACGCTTTGCCACACGGGGGGGCGCCCAGCCCAAATAAAGGTCATGACTATACTATCAAGCTTCCGAAAAAAGGACCTAGGGATAGGGACGGGGGTCTGTCTGAAGAAGTATAATAGTTTAGGGAGATATATCATTTTAATAATATTTCCACGTCCCACCGGCGAGAGGGGGAGGGCACGCCATACCGTGCATCTCTTAGTGAGTTGCTCCAGTACTGGGAGGACATTCTTTGCCAGGTAGCCCTTTAACTCTAAACCAACGCGCACGCCAAGATAAGTGAATTTCTCTACCCAGAGCAGGGGTGTATGAGAGTTCGTTCGGGGCAACCCTGGGTGGAGCGGGAACAGGACCGATTTGTCCCAGTTTATTCGTATTCCCGAAAACCGGCCGAAGGTGTCAAAGTGGACCAGCGCATTGCGCAGGGAGCCAGCTGCATCCGCAAGATATAGCAGCATATCGTCTGCATACAACGACAGTTTCTCCTCCAAGGGACCCACCCGCACCCCCCGAACCCCCGGATCCCGCCGGATATGGGCAGCTAATGGCTCCAAGGCCAAAGCAAATAATGTCGGGGAGAGCGGACAACCCTGTCTAGCCCCCCTCTCCAGGGGAAAAGAGGCAGACAGGGCCCCGTTGGTACGGACGCGAGCCCTGGGCCGAGAATAGAGCATCTGTATCCAGGACAGAAAACGAGGGCCAAAACCGAAGTGGGAGAGAACCGACCACAAGTAGCCCCACTCAACCGAGTCGAAGGCCTTCTGGGCGTCGAGTGAGGCCACCACCCCCGGGGCATCAGGGTCCGCGATCGCCATGTGAGTGTGTAAGCGTCGAAGGTTAATGTCTGTGCCCCTTCCCGGCATAAAGCCCGTCTGGTCCGGGTGGACCAGGGCCGTGATAACGGTGTTCAGCCGATTGGCGAGGATCTTAGCCAGGATCTTGGCGTCTACATTGTGGAGGGATATGGGTCGGTATGACGAACAAAGAGTGGGATCCTTACCTGGTTTGGGGATGACCACGATCACCGCGTCGTTCATCGAATCCGGGAGACACCTGGACTGGGTTGCTTGGGCAAAAAGTGATTGTAACCTAGGGGCCAGTTCTTCCATGTAGGATTTGTAAAACTCTACCGGGAACCCGTCCGGGCCCGGAGTCTTGCCGACCTGCATCATTTTCAGTGCCGCCCTTATCTCCTCCAGTTGGATGGGGGCATCCAGCTTGCGCACAGATGAGGGAGTGAGGAGGGGAACATCAACCGCCCCCAGGTAGGCCGCCAAGTCCACTGACTCGTACGCCACTCTGGAGCTATATAAGCTTTGATAAAATGTGGCAAAACAATGATTAATTTCAGACGGAGTCGAACGGAGGGACCCATCCGAGTCCCTGATCTGTGCGATGGTAGATATTCCCGATTGCTCCTTAGACAACCAGGCTAGAAGCTTCCCCGTTCTCTCCCCCTGTTCAAAAATACGCTGGGATTGATGGAGCAGTTTGAGCTACATACTTTAATACTCTTTGCTACATGGAGATCCTTATTACACTCATGCACTTCTCAATATTGTCCATTGCTGCATCTCTATATATTGCCACCTCATCTCCCCTGACGAGGCTTACACTTTTGGCTCACCCTATGCTGGTTACCGCATATCACATTCACTGTCTTTGGTGGTAATAAGTGTGGTTGATTAACCATCTACAGATATTCATCCTCCTTGATATTTTCCCTCTCTGTTCAGAGTGTGGTTCTTTATTATTCTCATATATTCCATAGGAATTTCTGTCACATCTGCTCCTGATGAGTGGAGACATCCACGAAACGCATCAAGCTATGTTTGATGCCACAGCTACACCATATATGGAATGCTACCTACCCATTATTTATCATGTTTGACAATGTTATTATTATGCAACTCATCATATTGTAATTTAATATGTGAACACAGACACAAGTTTCGGGCACGCTGCTGCTGGCATCTGCAGGCCATGCCATTTCATGCATTTATATCTATTTTTATGCATTTGCTATGATTATGTATTGATGTATGTACTCATTTATTCCATATGTTTATACTCTGCTCATGCCATATGTGTATATATGTGCTTCTCTGCACCTGGGCCTTAGTGCCTTAGTGCCAAGAGGCCACATATTTGCGTGAATTGTGGTCAATATCGCTGTGCCAAGAGCGCACGCCCTGCACACTTTCAGCACAGTAACCAGCGTCTAAACAAAAGCTATGACAAACACCCCGTCTCCCAGCATGTTAAACCTTTTAAAGCGGTTGGAGGCGCCGGTGTGAAGAGGTTAAACCTTACAAATGGTGCACTACTGCGGTGCAATCACATGCATTGCACGTAGTTGCAATGCGACCCCACAGACTTGCATTGTTCGTGTTCAGTGGTGGTAATGTCTGACAAATGCAACATGCAGTTTCCTTTTTGCTGCGGCTGCGGTATGTGTACAGCTATGAGCGGCTGCATGCCAGTATTCAGGCGGGCAGTAAAACTGCAGCTCAACTGCCTGGTTTTACTGCCTCCTGGTAGCTCATGTGAATGAGGCCTTAGCACAAATCCCCCCACAAATCCTCTTAGCACTTATCCTCCCCATCCCCCCCTTTTAGCACTAATCCTCTCACCCCTCATCCTTCTTAGATCTTATCCTCTCACCCTCAGCATGAATCTTAATTATCTCCCCGCCCCCAGGACTGTCTGTCCCCCCAGTATACTTCCATGCCCCCCAATTTACAGACTTCAGTGCACAGAATTAGAGATCTCCTTCCTCCCAGGCTCCTCCTCATGTGTCATGTGCCATGTTAGAGCTGTGGAAGAACCTAGGGGAAGGTTCCCTTGGTTCTGTCTGTGACAGGCAGTCAACAGAGAGCAAAGCCAAAGGCTACAGTAGTGGGATTGTGGTGTTGGGGACCTGGGGCACTGCACAGAAGATGCAGGGCACGTGCCCTAGCTGTCCAATGCTAGCGATGTCCCTGCTTACGAAAATAAGTAAACTATATGTAGCACACGGGCCCCTTTCCCTTGCCTTGGCTCAATTGCAGGAAAAAGGCACACCGTACTATATGCCCGTACCCTCCTGGATGAGGAGGTTAAGCAGTGTTATGTATTTGGGTCCCACAGCTAGGTTCTTCCGTCAGTTGGTTCTCGTCTCCAAGGATATAGGGACAAGTCTCCGTATTCCCTCCAGTAATTCCAATGTCCACACCACTCTAAACTCCAACGTTGAGTTTATTTTCTCAATGTTCAGTAGATAGGAAAAGGGTGAATGAGAGACAGGACAGAAAGGTTTTGGGAGGTTAGTCCAGACACAAATGGATATCACTATCACTACTCTATCCCAGAGTAGGTTTAGCTCACCCGGACAGTCTCCCACAAAGCGGATCCCAGCAGCCGAAGTGATGCTCGGACATTTGATCAGGTTCTTTCCTAGATGCGATCGGGAGACTCTCTGCCACAGAATCTATCAGACCCCGAACCTCTCAGCTTCTGGTACTTAAGGACAGGTGCCAGCAGCAGCACATTACTAGGCCCTTGGTGGATAGAAGAATCCCTCCAGAGAGTTACCGGGCCCCTTCCTTCACCGTGAACTCTCACCGGTCCGTCAGAAAGGTCCTCCCCCGGCCTCCTCTTCTCAGAAGCGGGCTCTCTCACGAGAGACACCCTGGGACTTCTCCTCCTCGAAGCGGGCTCCAGCTAAAGGTGCTGGGCCCAATGCTGAAGATGCAGCCCCAGGACTAAAGGTGCCTGGGACCGGTGCACACGTGGCCCCATGGTCTGGAGGGCCATGCCACGCACTTGGGCTCTCCTCCTCCTCCGAAGACGAAGACCCATCCCAGGCGGCGTCTGCCCCTTATGTATCCTCTCCCAGCATGCACAGCAGGTCGACCACACCCCCTGTACCGCTGCCGAGAGAGGACACCCAAGGCACAGCACTAATACCAGCGGTTCAACCCTGACCCATTATGGCAGTGCCACCTATAGGCCACAGGGAACTGCACACCAGTATACCATCCTGGAAATAAACAGCACAACCTACATATTGAGAACGGTCTGAGCATAACTACTATCTCAGACACCAGCCCCTAAATTTGGGTATATAGCACCCCTAAATGGGGTGGGCGCTACATATATATATATATATATATATATATATATATATATATAACATAAAAGTACATGGGACCCCCAGTCACAATAGTTGGTATGCTCATCCTTATACAATCAGGGCAGGTGTTACCCAATTAATATTAACTTAAATACATATAGAAGAAATCTGGATGCCACACAGAGCAACAAGTCTAGCTCAATATATATAGAATATCAAATTTATTTAATATGACCTACAATAATTAGAAATGACGAGCATACCCATCCCCAGCCTATATAAAAGTAGAACAACGTTCTTCCCCACATAAAAAAATGCCCCCTTACACCCTCCCTATACACACTCCCTATACTGATCACCTACCTTTGCTGATATACTATGGACCTATAGCCACCCTACAATTGGTTAAACTGAACTGCAGATAGAGGATTTGGAAAAGTCCACTTATAGTAGTGCCCAGAAACTGGAGGATTTAAGGCTGAGTTCACACCGCAGCATGAAGTGGCTCACAGCAGGGGTCCGGTGAACCCCCGTTCACCCTTTCAGGTTCAATTGCTGAATTCAGACCTGAAATGGACCAGAGACACATAGGACTCCTGTGCAATTCACACCTGAGCTACTCCTGAGATGTGTGAACCGGCTCCATAAAAAGCTGATCGCAATCTCCTGACATGCAAATTGGATGCGGTGAAAACCCTCATTCAATTTGCAGTAGTGTAAACCCAGCCTTAAAGATCCAGTAGAGTTTCAGCAGTTTAATGAGAATTTCATGAGGGAGGTGGATGAACTCCAAAAATCACAAAAAAACATGGTTTGCCAACCAAAAGTACATAAGAACTTGGAGAGTCCTCCTGGGAGGCCAATTGTATCTGGTCCATTGGAGCACATTTGGAGGTACATTGATAAAAAGATTAGACATTTTGCAATGATTCTTGTGTCCTTTGTATTGGATAAAAGCAGTGGCGTCGTTAAGGGGTGGCTATTGAGGCTGGAGCCCTGAATCTGGGGCCCATAGCCCCGAGCCCAGGGCCGGCCCAACTGTGAAACCGTCACAGGCTGCCTGACACAGCGCTTCCCACACAGCCGTGGCACTGTCACTGAGTCTGCACTCCGTGCGTTAGTGACAGCCTGATCCCGGAGATCAGTGTGAGAGCGAGTCTCCTCCCTTGCTCCGTCCATATCATAGAGTCGGGAGGAACTTTCTCACACGAATCTCTCCTGAGCTGGTAAGTGCAGACCATGGGGAGGGGGAGGGGGGAAACTCTGTACTACTCAGCCTATCTTCTGTATACCCAGCCTCCCTGTATATACCCAGCCTCTCTGTATATACCCAGCCTCTCTGTATATAACCAGCCTCTCTGTATATACACTAGCCTCTCTGTATATACCCAGCCTCTCTGTATATACCCAGCCCCTCTGTATATACCCAGCCCCTCTGTATATACCCAGCCCCTCTGTATACTCAGCATCTCTGTATATACCCTAGCCTATCTGTATATCCAGCCTCTCTGTTTACACAATCTGCATTTGGCAGGTGACGTGACAAGTTCTCTGGTGACCCGATGTAATGAGGGGGGCTTTGGGGACCCTTATGTAATATATAATGTTATATACACACACACACACACACATATATATATATATATATATATATATATATATATATACATATATATATATATACACACATATATATATATATATATACACACACACACACGTATATTATGCCCACCCAAGCGTATAACTCTCTTTACTTCACTGCTATGGACTTGGGCTCTAGCCCCAGATCTTTTCTTTCTCGTACATCACGGGACACAGAGCGACATAGTCATTACTAATGGGTTATATAGATACCGTCAGGTGCTGGCACTGGCAACTTCCAAAACCGGAAGTACCCTCCCCTATATAAGCCCCTCCCATCCGGGAGCACCTCAGTTTTTTGCCAGTGTCTAAGGTGTTGGCCAAGAAGAAACATGTGTTTTTCACTGAGCTTGCGTACAGGTTCTTTTGGGCCTCAGTAAGCTATTCCGGATCCGACCAAAAAAGCTTCATAGCTAAACGGTCGGTACCCGGGCCTTGCAGAGAAGAGCAAGGTTTTGCCTGTAATGCTTCTCTTAGGAGAGCTGGACCCTGGGATCCAGAGCTCTGGTCATACCCACGACCAAGATGATTTCTGTGCAGGGTGCTATACAGGTCCAGGGGAGTGGAATCCTTGGGAACCCGGTCCCTGAAGGTTTGATTACAATGCCTGCCGTGATAGGTGAAGTTTGGGCTTTTGTGGACCAAACAAAGTCCTGCGGCGGGGAACAGGTAAGTGGGGGCCCCCAGGAACTTGGTTCTATTGGGGGACCCCCAAGCCTAATTTGTCTTTCTGTCTGTTACCTAATGGTATTCCCGCAAAATTCTGTGCATGCCTGTAACTACTAAAAAAATGTAATAATTTTTAATGGTGGTCAAGAAAAAAAAAAAAAAAAAAAATTTTTATATATATATTTAATATATTAGACTGCGGTACCTGTGTTTGTCCACTAGAGGCCGCTGTGGAATGTTTTCTTGTCATGTGGACTAGCTTCTTCTCAGCAGAGCAAAGTCCAGGCAGATGGTGAGTTCTCTTATAGGAAACTGCTTCCTCTGCCATGTTGCAGTGCTCGTCCATCCCCCGGCCTGCGGCAAAGAGGGGCCCTGGCTCCTGTCCCTTGTTACCATTTTTTGAAATTAGCGCCGAAGGCGCCACGCGCCTCTATATATAGAGGTGAGCCGGGAAAGGGGGCGGAGCCTGGGGGATGACGCTCTGTGCGCGCCGCAGCGCTTCTGCGCATGTGCGGGCGTCCCAGCAGTTTAAAAAAAACACAATATTGTAGTGAGCTGGCTATGAAGTACAGAGACAGAGCTGGCAACATTTAAAGGCATACAGCAAGCGGTTGATACAGGCATCCCCTAGAAAGGCACATTAGTAGACACCAACTGTTTCTTATAGCAGCATTTATGCTAGACTATTATCAGTAACTGGTGTATTTCGGCTGGAATACCTCAGCTTTGTGGCTTAGGAATATGCCGTCTAAAAACTCCGGGACTAGAAATTCCAGGAGGAATAGGGGGTCTCCATCGGGCTCTGAGGATCTTGGGCATGCTTTGGCTGCACCAGTCTCCCCTGAAGAATCAGAGGTTAGTGACCGTAGAGCACCCTCAGGAGTACCTGGTACTGTGGCTGTCCTCAGTTCACCTGCTCCTGTGTATGTAACAGAGGAGGTTTTTTCCTCAGCTCTGGGAGGGCTGGAAGAGAGATTGTCAGCATTGATCGCTGCTTCCCTGTCACAGGAGAAAAGCGCTCGATCTCCGTCTCCCCCCTCAGAGTGCCTGTTAACAGAGCAACAGTCCCATACAGAGGTCGACCTACCTGAGGGGGATCAGGATGAGGTCGATTCGGTTGCAGAGGAATCAACAGTGGAAGAGCCGTTCTCAGCATCACATGCTGAAAGGTTATGGGTTCAGTCCCTGACTAATATGGTCCGATCAGCATTTAAAATGCCACTTGCGGAGCCATCCTCCACTTCTGTCTCCTCGTTGGGGTCGCTAAAAGCTCCCCAGACTGTTTGTTCCTTTCCGATCCATCCTTTACTGGAGGGGCTCATTTACCAGGATTGGGAGCATCCTGACAAAATATTTACTCCCCCCAAGAGATTTCCGGTGGTCTATCCCATGGAGGATAAGTTCATCAGAAAATGGAGGGTCCCTACAGTGGACGCAGCCATCTCTTGTGTGAATAAATCACTGACATGTCCGGTGGAAAATGTCCAAATGTTCAAGGACCAAATAGATAAAAAATTGGAGTCCTTATTAAAATCTGCTTTTTCTACAGCAGGATTGGTGACACAACCAGCAGTGGCAGCTATTGGGGTCTGCCAAGCAGTGAAGGATCAGTTGAAACAGGTCTTAAGGGACTTGCCGGATCAGCAGGCTCTTGCCCTAGCTGATCTACCTAGAGCCTTATGCTTTGCGGTGGACGCTATAAAGGATTCAATCCATCAGGCCTCCCGCCTTACGCTGTCTGTAGTACATATGCGCAGGCTTCTATGGCTCAAAAACTGGTCTGCTGAAGCTCCCTGTAAAAAATTGCTGGTTAGCTTCCCATTTCATGGGGAGCGCTTGTTCGGGGAAGACCTGGACAAGTATATCCAGAGAATTTCCAGCGGTAAAAGTACACTTTTGCCGGTTAAAAATAGAGTTAGAGGTCCCTCTTTTAAGAGGCCGGCTTCTCCAGTCCCTAGGACATCGGCTGTGAAACAGTTCCGACGGCCTCCTCGGTCAAATCCCGGAGGTAGAAATCAGGGACAGTTGCAGGGTAACAAAAAGCCCTGGAGCAGAAGAGGTACAAAACCTCCCCCAAAGTCAAATGCATGAAGGGTTGCCCCCACCCAATTGGGTGGGGGGAAGACTTCAGTTGTTCACAGAGACCTGGCGGGACACGATCCGAGACAGATGGGTGCTCTCCGCAGTAAATCTGGGATACAAATTGGAGTTAAAAAACTCCCCTTCTTCCCGCTTTATAAGGTCAAACGTGCCAAGGGATCCCCAGAAGAGGGGATCCCTCCTGTTGGCACTAGAACAATTATTGCTTCAAGCAGTAATTATAGAGGTTCCCCTGGAAGAGTGGGGGTTCGGGTTTTACTCAAACCTCTTTACAGTTCCGAAGCCAAACGGGGACGTGAGGCCCATACTAAATCTAAAAGGGCTAAACAAATTCCTGCATATCAGGACTTTCCGGATGGAGTCGATCCGATCGGTAGCCACTGCCCTACAAGGGGAGGAATGGTTAGCCTCGATCGACATCAAGGATGCTTATTTGCACATTCCCATCTTTCCAGCCCACCAAAAATTTCTACGCTTTGCGGTAGAAGGCCGCCATTTTCAGTTCAGAGCCTTACCCTTCGGTCTGGCCACAGCACCAAGAGTGTTCACAAAAATTTTGGCCCCATTATTGGCCAATCTAAGAACACGAGGTGTAACGATAATGGCATATCTAGACGACTTGTTGCTGATAGACCACTCAGTGGAAAAACTAGAAGTGGTTGTTCACGAGACAATCAAGTATCTGGAATATCACGGTTGGATTATCAACCGAGACAAGTCAGCCCTAAAGCCAGTCAAAAGTCTGGAATACTTGGGGCTAAGGCTGGATTCAGACCAGAGAAAAATTTTCTTGCCTCAAGAAAAGGGGTCGTCTTTGAGAGATTTGATCCACTTAGTGGGCTCAAAAAGACAGCCATCCATACGCCTGTGCATGAGGCTGCTGGGAAAGATGGTGGCATCATTCGAAGCAGTACCCTACGGTCAATTCCATTCAAGGAAGTTGCAAAGGGCCATACTGTCAGCCTGGAACAAAAAAGTTCAGGCTCTGGACTTACCAATGTCCTTGTCCCCTTCCGTTCGCAGGAGCCTCCGCTGGTGGTTGGTTCCCCAGAATCTGGAAAGAGGGAAATCCTTCAGTCCGATTTCCTGGAAGGTGGTCACTACAGATGCCAGCCTTGTAGGCTGGGGAGCAGTACTGGAGCAATGGTCTCTCCAGGGCAAGTGGTCAGAAGCAGAAAAGGCCCTGCCCATCAATCTCTTAGAGATACGAGCAGCCCGGTATGCCCTAGTAGCATGGACATCCAAACTCCAAGGGTCCCCTGTCAGAGTTCAGTCAGACAATGCCACAGCAGTGGCATACATCAATCGTCAGGGGGGCACCAGGAGTCGTGCAGCCCAAAGGGAGGTAAATTACATCCTGAGATGGGCAGAAAGATATGTCCCAGCCATATCTGCGGTATTCATTCCAGGGGTGGAGAATTGGAAGGCGGACTTTCTAAGTCGCCAACAATTATGCCCAGGGGAATGGTCCCTTCATCCCGAGGTTTTCCGGACAATATGTCAGCGGTGGGGGACACCGGATGTAGATCTGCTAGCATCCAGATTCAACACAAAAGTGGACAGGTTTGTCTCTTGGACAAGGGATCCCCTAGCGTGCGGCTCGGATGCCCTAGTGTTCCCTTGGGATCAGTTCAAGCTGATATATGCATTCCCACCGCCACAATTGTTACCTCGATTACTCCGCAGAATCAGGGTAGAAAAGAAACCAGTGATTCTGGTGGCTCCAGCGTGGCCCCGAAGAGCATGGTACGCGGAGATTGTAAAAATGTCTGTGGGGAGTCCTTGGACCCTCCCACATCGTCCGGACCTGCTTTCGCAAGGACCGATATACCACCCTTCCTTACCAGCCCTAGGTTTGACGGCCTGGCTATTGAAGCCCACATTCTAAAAAAGAGAGGGCTCTCTAATGCTGTGGTATCTACCATGATCAATGCCAGGAAGCCGGTATCCAGGCAGATCTACTATAGAATCTGGAAGGCGTACATCGCCTGGTGTGAGGCCAAGAAATGGCATCCACGTAAATACGTAATAGGTAGGATTCTGGACTTCCTACAATGGGCTGTAGATAGGAAGCTTGCCTTGAGTACTATCAAGGGTCAGATTTCGGCCTTGTCAATATTTTTTCAAAGGCCCTTGGCTTCGCATTCACTAGTCAAAGCCTTTATACAAGGAGTGATGCGTATTAGTCCTCCGGTTAATATTCCCATATGTCCATGGGATCTAAACTTGGTTCTGTCGGTTCTACAGAAACAACCATTTGAACCATTACAGCATATTTCCTTGGTGCTTCTCACCAGGAAATAGATTTTTCTAGTAGCCATTTGTTCGGCTAAAAGAGTATCGGAATTAGCAGCTATGTCCTGTAAGGAGCCATATCTGGTTATCCATAAGGACAGAGTAGTGTTACGTCCTCATCCAGCCTTTCTTCCTAAGGTGGTATCGAGGTTTCATTTGAACCAAGATGTGGTTCTTCCTTCTTTTTTCCCCAAACCTACTTCGGTAGAGGAAAAGTTATTGCATTCTTTGGATGTAGTAAGAGCAGTTAAAGCTTATCTAAAAGCCACTGCTCAGATTCGCAGAACGGATACTTTGTTTATTCTGCCGGAAGGCCCCAGAAAGGGTCAGGCAGCGTCAAAATCTACTTTAGCCAAGTGGATTCGACAGGTCATAATACAAGCCTATGGCTTGAGAAGGAGACCGCCTCCGTTCAAAGTTAGAGCGCACTCCACGAGAGCAGTTGGAACTTCATGGGCAGTGCATCACCAGGCCTCCCTGGCTCAAATCTGTAAGGCCGCAACTGGTCTTCAGTACACACGTTTACTAGGTTCTACCAGGTGGACGTTAGAAGTCAGGAGGATGTCGCCTTTGGGCGCAGTGTGTTGCAGGCCGCAAAAGATCCTCATGTCTGATAGCGCTCAGCTTATATATGGTGTATCCCCCCCCCTCATTTGGCATTGCTTTAGGACATCCCATTAGTAATGACTATGTCGCTCTGTGTCCCGTGATGTACGAGAAAGAAAATAGGATTTTTATAACAGCTTACCTGTAAAATCCTTTTCTTGGAGTACATCACGGGACACAGAGCTCCCGCCCCTCTTTAGGGACACTTATTGCTTTGCTACAAAACTGAGGTGCTCCCGGATGGGAGGGGCTTATATAGGGGAGGGTACTTCCGGTTTTGGAAGTTGCCAGTGCCAGCACCTGACGGTATCTATATAACCCATTAGTAATGACTATGTCGCTCTGTGTCCCGTGATGTACTCCAAGAAAAGGATTTTACAGGTAAGCTGTTATAAAAATCCTATTTTTATAGACCTAGCAACGCCCCTGGATAAAAAGCAATGTGTTCAGGAAGCTGTAATTGTCTTCTTGTGGGTATTGACGATAAGTCTTTGTATACCTAAATCCCCAACAGGGCAGGGGTGGATGCAGTGGCACAGTGCCTGAATAGACAACACCCTTTGGCCTGGTCTCATAGCAAATTTTTGGTTGAGCTTTTGGAAATTGCATTCAACAACTTTTTTGTCTTTAACCACTTCAGCCCCGGACCATTTTGTTGCTAAAGGACCAGGCCCCTTTTTGCGATTCGGCACTGCGTCGCTTTAACTGACAATTGCGCAGTCGTGCGACGTGGCTCCCAAACAAAATTTACGTCCTTTTCCCACAAATAGAGCTTTCTTTTGGTGGTATTTGATCACCTCTGCGTTTTTTTTTGCGCTATAAACAAAAATAGAGCGACAATTTTGAAAAAAATTCAATATTTTTTACTTTTTGCTATAATAAATATCCCCAAAAAATATATATATATTTTTTTATTTTCCTCAGTTTAGGCCGATACGTATTCTTCTACATATTTTTGGTAAAAAAAATTGCAATAGGCGTTTATTGATTGGTTTGCGCAAAAGGTATAGCGTCTACAAAATAGGGGATAGTTTTATTGCATTTTTGTTAATAATTTTTTTTTTTTACTAGTAATGGCGGCGATCAATGATTTTTATTGTGACTGCGACATTATGGCGGACACATTTGACACATTTTTGGGACTGTAACGGCACCCCAAATACGAAAGGGGGTAAGGCCGTTTAAATATTCCCCTCTCCTGGACACACATCCACTCGCTACCAATCTTCCACAGCCAGGCGATCACTTCCCATAGGAATTAATCCTTCTGAAAGAACGAGACAACACGCTCTGTATCTTTCTAGGGTAGAATGACTTTATTGAGAAAACATTGTAAATTTTATATACATCCAATACACATTAGTTTAACATGAACAATGGCCCAGCTCCACCCACACATAACAAGAGCCAATACACATTATTTTGACGGCTGTTAGGCTTCAAAAGACTTTACACAATGACGACCTTCAATACACATCTCACAATGAAAGGGTTGGCAGACGGTCTGCCTGCCGAGTACAATACACACAGGCATAGTGTTAATTATCTCTATTCACACCAGACCTTCCTTGACCCATTTACAACACAATCAGGCAGGTGATTAACCTGTCTGCTGCTAGTTCCACAACCTATAATTATAGGCTTAATTCTCCCCAAGCCACAATGAACAATAGCATGTAAATCACCTTAACTCCTCACAGCACACATCCAATCTAGATACAATGTATGTGCAGCATTGAATATGGCTATCATAGACCATATTGGGGTTTTCATTCACCCTGTGCCCCTAATAGAGACACAGGGTGGTTGACACATAAGAGGCATTGGGGGAGCTGAAGCAAGGGTATCTCATACTTTCTAAGCGATTCTGAGTTCCCCGGGCCTTCCCGTTACAGGGACCATTGTCATTTTTAGAGCGATCAGTGCTATAAAAATGCACTGATTACTGTGAAAATGACACTGGCAGTGAAGGGGTTAACCTGTAGGGGGCACTGAAGGGGTTAAGTGTGACCTAATGAATGATTCTTACTGTGTGGGGGCGTGGCTTGGTGTGTGACATCACTGATCGTCGTTCCCTATGACAGGGAACAGACGATCAATGACACTCTCACTAGGAAGAACAGGGAAAGGTTTGTTTACACGTACCTCTCCCCGTTCTTCAGCTCTGTGACCCGATTGCGGGACACCGGCGGCGATCGGTTCCGCGGGCACGATCATGGAGCTCCGCGGCAGGACGATCAGCCGACAATACAGTTTACTAGGGGAGCTACCACCGACACCCCCCGACATTACAGTATACGCGGGAGCGGGGAGGGGGGGCACAGGGTGATGTTTTCCTACCTCCTTCGCTGCTCGTTATTTGCGGGAAAATTGGTCCTATCGCGGGACTGCGGGTAAGCAGTATGTATGCGGGAAAGTCCCGCAGAATCCGTGCATGTTGGGAGGTATGCTGCTCACGTATATGTACAGGCGGTGGTCCTATTTTCATAGCTGACCTTATACTATCACCAGTAACATTATCAGAGCTTTAATAGACTGTCTAACTATAGGAATAGACAAGTAAATACATACAGTATATGGAATAAATAACCAAGTAAAATATATTTCAGTCCCTGCAATATGCCTGTCTCCACTTAGGATGGTGGGAGGAGATGCAAGTATACAGTATACTGTATGTAGCGCTACCCCCAGAGGAGCCACTGAATTGTTTTGTAATTTCTCTGAACATTTGAAGATTATACATCTTGCTCACCCAACACTTACCGACACACCTTTAATTTCATTGAATTTTCTAGTGTACTATACAAACAATCAGTAAGACAATAACATTACTGCACCTGCAATATGCTGACTAAGGCCCCTTTCACACGGACGGATGTTCTGCCGCAGTTAAAAGCATGTTTTTTTTTCTGTGAAATTCAAGACTGCAGGCACAGTGATCAGCTGCATTTGTACAGTGCGATTAGCTGCGTTTACATGTGGTTGCGTTTAGCTGCGGCACGATATTGAACGGGGATCTGGCTTGGATCCTCGCCAATACCAGGCACTGTGTTTGGTATGAATGATGAGGGGGAACTCCGATCTTCGATGTTGACACGACGCTCCCTCCCGCTGTAATGCTGGGTGCACAACGATTTATATAGGCATGGGGCCTGGTCACCGGGTGATGTCACCCTGTGACCCCGCCCCTTATGTCATCACCACCAGGAGCATGATGGGACTGAGACGTCATAAGAGGCCTATATAAATCGTTGCGCACCGCGCACCCGGCATTACAACGGTAGAGAGCGTCGTGTCAACATCGAAGAAGAGAAGAGGGAAAAAGACTACGGAGAAGACCGGGCCGCCGCTAGTAAAAGAGCTGGAAGAAGATAGCGGAGGAGCTCGGCAGAAGGAAGAAGGCACCGGAGAGCAGGAGAAGAACCAGAGAGCGCGGAGACGACACCGAAGAGCAGAAGAAGAGACCCCGGAAGTCGGAAGAGACCCCCGGAGCCAGAAGAAGACCCCTGAAGTCGGAAGAGACCCCTGGAGTCGGAAGAAGACCCCCGGAGCTGCCTAATAAATGACTTTAAAAACCTGTGTAGTGTGTTTTTTTTTTACACTTTTTTCCTCCAGGTGAATGGGTAGGGGTACGATGTACCCCATACTCATTCACATAGGGTGGGGGCCGGGATCTGGGGGCTCCCTTATTAAAGGGGGCTCCCGGATTCCGATAAGCTCCCCGCCCGCAAACCCCGACAACCAACAGCCAGGGTTGTCGGGAAGAGGCCCTTGTCCCCATCAACATAGGGACAAGGTGCTTTGGGGTGGGGGGGGCACAGGGCGCCCCCCTGCCCCAAAGCACCCTGCCCCCATGTTGAGGGCATGGTATGGTTCAGGAGGGGGGGCGCTCGCTCGTCCCCACCCCCTTTCCTGACCGACCGGGCTGCGTCCTCGGATAAGGGTCTGGTATGGATTTTGGGGGAACCCCCACGCCGTTTTTTGTCTTAGGGGTTCCCCTTAAAATCCATACCAGACCCAAGGGCCTGGTATGCTCCTGGAGGGGAACTCATGCCGGTTTTTTATTTAAAATTTGGCGTGGATTTCCCCCTCATGATTCATGCCAAACACAGTGCCTGGTATTGGCGGGTATCCAAGTCGGATCCCCGGTCATTGAAAGTCAGACGTATGTCCGGCCTCAATGTCAGCAATGCTTGTCGCTCATTGGGAAAGGAAAAACAACATTTTTCCTTTCCCGATGAGCGAGTCAGCTCGGCGCTGCTATCCGCAGCTGACACAGTGCACTGTGATTACCTGCGGTTATTTGCAGATAGCTGCGCCAAATCGTTCCTGGACGCAGTAAATTCTATTTTTCTATCCACACCAAACCGCATGTAACGAAACCGCAGCTAAACGCAGTGTGTGAATGGGGCCATAGGAAAGCATTGTGTGCATTTAGCTGCGGTAGGAAACTTGAGAATCTGCAGCTAAAAGCACAATTCTATCCATCCGTGTGAAAGGGGCCTAACAGTAATTACCAGAACTGAACTGCATTTAACTAGCAACAGTATATAAAAACAGTCCTGACTTGCTATAACAGTCCCCTTTTTTCACACTGGCCTGAATAATGAAAAAAAGTTGTCTAGCAAAGTTGGGGCCCTTGAAGAAAGCACAACCGTTCCTAGCAGACAACAGATTCACTTGTGCAGTGTTGGACTTCAGACCCAGGACACCGTCTTCAAAGTCTCCCAACACATGCTCTTATTCAGTTCAAATTCTCAGGCAGGGATATGAATTGATGTGATGTCTCTTTTAATCCTGCCGAGACAGTCCCTTTTTTCATTCCTTACAAGCAGTAGTACTCAATAGTACAGTCTGATCTCACCAGGCATCCAAATCACACTTGACACCCTCTCAGGGAGATATTTCCTGGTCTCTGAGGCAAGGTATTGTAGTATGAGCAATCTCTGCTTCTCTGGGGTTTCAGCCCAGTCTTTTTCTAAAACCCTTGCTAGCTTTAAGACTATCCTCTCCTTTCCTCTCAGCAGCCTGATAGTGGGCGGGGCTTTAAAATCTGTGAGAACACCACTCCCCAGGTGTGCATCGTTTTTGAGCTGATACCACAAAGCATGTTCCAGTCTCCACCAACTCTGCAATCATCTCACCTCATTCCTAATGGCGATGTTCCCTATGTTGCTATTGGACACAGAAAATGCACTTTTCCATAACTTCATAACTCTATGCTTGTTCTCCTTCCTGGGGCCCCCTCTACATCTCTTCTTCCAGAAGGGAAACGGGCAGAGGAACAGCTACATCTTTACAGTATATATGAAACATCTTTTTGGGGCACTACATAGTTAGTCTGGCTAAAAAAAGACACACGTCCACCTAGTTCAACCAATAAAAGGGACAAAAAATATATACAATCCTATATAAATAATCCTGTACCCACAGTTGATCCAGAGGAAGGCAAAAAAAAAACACCAGCAAAGCATGATCCAATTTGCTCCAGTAGTGAAAAAAAAATCCTTCCTGATCCCCCAAATGGCAATTGGATATTCCCTGAATCCAACTTTACCTATGAATGTTAGTATCCAGTTATATTATGTACATTTAGCAAAGAATCCAGGCCTTTTTTTTTTTTAAAGCCATCTACTGAAATGGACAGAACCAGATCTTGAGGGAGTCTATTCCACATTTTCACAGCTCTTAAGTAGGGATGAGCTCGGTGTTCGAGTCGAACATACGTTCGACTCAAACATCGGCTGTTCGATCGTTCGAAGAAGATCGAACTATTTGGGCCGTTCGCGCCAAATTCGAGTGACGCGAACGGCCCACAATACACTGCGCCATCGCAGTGCAATCCCGGCGCTGTGATTGGCCAAGCATGCACTGTGACCCCGCATGCTTGGCCAATCACAGCGCCGGTAGCTAGGAGAGCCATAATTGGCCACAGGCAGGTTGCCTGTGGCCAATTATAGCTCAGGGGGTTTAGCACATGCCCCACACTATAAAAGGCCGCCAGCGCGGCGGCCTTGTGTAGTGTGTTCCGGCGCAGAGAAAGAGAAGGATAGTCAGGGACAGTGTCATTGTGCTATTCTTTGTGCTATTCTTGTGTGTAGGGAGAGAGAAGGATAGGCAGGGAGAGTGTCAGTGTCATATTCTTTGCTAAACCTTGTGTGCAGGGAGAGAGAAGGATAGGCAGGGGACAGTGTCAGTGTCATATTCTTTGCTAAACCTTGCGTGCAGGGAGAGAGAAGGATAGGCAGGGAGAGTGTCAGTGTCATATTCTTTGCTAAACCTTGTGTGCAGGGAGAGAGAAGGATAGGCAGGGGACAGTGTCAGTGTCATATTCTTTGCTAAACCTTGTGTGCAGGGAGAGAGAAGGATAGGCAGGGAGAGTGTCAGTGTCATATTATTTGATAAACCTTGTGTGCAGGGAGAGAGAAGGATAGGCAGGGGACAGTGTCAGTGTCATTGTTGCTAAGCCTCCTGCACAGTATACACCTGAATCTAGCCCTTATTGCTGTGTTTTCCTGGTGTGTTACACTAACAGGCATTTGCAGCACTTACAGCGGGTGGAGTGTGCCTCCTGCACATTATACACCTGAAGCTAGCCCGTATTGCTGTGTTTTCCTGGTGTGTTACACTAACAGGCATTTGCAGCACTTACAGCGGGCGGAGTGTGCCTCCTGCACATTATACACCTGAAGCTAGCCCGTATTGCTGTGTTTTCCTGGTGTGTTACACTAACAGGCATTTGCAGCACTTACAGTGGGCGGAGTGTGCTTCCTGCAAAATAAACAACTGAAGCTAGCCCTTATTGCTGTTTTTCCTGGTGTGTTACACTAACAGGCATTTGCAGCACTTACAGCGGGCGGAGTGTGCTTCCTGCTAAATATACACCTGAAGCTAGCCCGTATTGCTGTGTTTTCCTGGTGTGTTACACTAACAGGCATTTGCAGCACTTACAGCGGGCGGAGTGATCTTCCTGCTAAATATACACCTGAAGCTAGCCCGTATTGCTGTGTTTTCCTGGTGTGTTACACTAACAGGCATTTGCAGCACTTACAGCGGGCGGAGTGTGCTTCTAGCTAAATATACACCTGAAGCTAGCCTGTATTGCTGTGTTTTCCTGGTGTGTTACACTAACAGGCATTTGCAGCACTTACAGCGGGCGGAGTGTGCTTCCTGCTAAATATACACCTGAAGCTAGCCCGTATTGCTGTGTTTTCCTGGTGTGTTACACTAACAGGCATTTGCAGCACTTACAGCGGGCGGAGTGTGCTTCCTGCTAAATATACACCTGAAGCTAGCCCGTATTGCTGTGTTTTCCTGGTGTGTTACACTAACAGGCATTTGCAGCACTTACAGGGGGCTGAGTGTGCTTCCTGCTAAATATACACCTGAAGCTAGCCCGTATTGCTGTGTTTTCCTGGTGTGTTACACTAACAGGCATTTGCAGCACTTACAGCGGGCGGAGTGTGCTTCTAGCTAAATATACACCTGAAGCTAGCCTGTATTGCTGTGTTTTCCTGGTGTGTTACACTAACAGGCATTTGCAGCACTTACAGCGGGCGGAGTGTGCTTCCTGCTAAATATACACCTGAAGCTAGCCCGTATTGCTGTGTTTTCCTGGTGTGTTACACTAACAGGCATTTGCAGCACTTACAGCGGGCGGAGTGTGCTTCTAGCTAAATATACACCTGAAGCTAGCCTGTATTGCTGTGTTTTCCTGGTGTGTTACACTAACAGGCATTTGCAGCACTTACAGCGGGCGGAGTGTGCTTCCTGCTAAATATACACCTGAAGCTAGCCCGTATTGCTGTGTTTTCCTGGTGTGTTACACTAACAGGCATTTGCAGCACTTACAGCGGGCGGAGTGTGCTTCCTGCTAAATATACACCTGAAGCTAGCCCGTATTGCTGTGTTTTCCTGGTGTGTTACACTAACAGGCATTTGCAGGACTTACAGGGGGCTGAGTGTGCTTCCTGCTAAATATACACCTGAAGCTAGCCCGTATTGCTGTGTTTTCCTGGTGTGTTACACTAACAGGCATTTGCAGCACTTACAGCGGGCGGAGTGTGCTTCTAGCTAAATATACACCTGAAGCTAGCCTGTATTGCTGTGTTTTCCTGGTGTGTTACACTAACAGGCATTTGCAGCACTTACAGGGGGCGGAGTGTGCTTCTAGCTAAATATACACCTGAAGCTAGCCTGTATTGCTGTGTTTTCCTGGTGTGTTACACTAACAGGCATTTGCAGCACTTACAGCGGGCGGAGTGTGCTTCCTGCTAAATATACACCTGAAACTAGCCCTTATTGCTCGAGCTTTTTTTCTTTTGTGTTACACTAACAGGCATTTGCAGCACTTACAGCGGGCGGAGTGTGCTTCCTGCAAAATAAACACCTGAAGCTAGCCCTTATTGCTGTTTTTTCCTGTTGTGTAACACAAGCAGTCATCTGCAGCACTTACAGCGGGCGTTGTGTGCTTCCTGCAAAATATACACCTGAAGCTACCCCTTATTGCTGGTTTTCCCATCTCCCTGCAGGCCATTGCTATGTCTGGAAGGCCAACAAAGAGAGGCAGACAGTCACGAGCCAATAAAAGAGGGCAAGCAGGCTCTGTGTCTGGGGGCAACAGTGCTGGTCGTGGACGCGGTGCATTGTCATCAGCACATGGCCATGGGACACGCTTGTCCTTCTTTTCGGCAGCTGGACGTGTTGAGCCGCATCATGCCGAAGACTTGGTAGAGTGGATGACCAAGCCCTCCTCATCCTCCTCATCCTCTCTCACCCAGGCTCAGGATACTGGCAAAGCAGCTGCCAAAGCGTCCTCTTCCCTGGTATCAATGTCATCATCAGTCACTCCTTCCCTAGACCCACCATGTCCTCCTGAGGAGTCCCCCGAACTGTTTGAGCACAGTGTTGGGTACATGCTCCAGGAGGATGCCCAGCGTTTCGAAGGGTCTGATGATGATACCCAGCTAGAGGAAGGCAGTAGCGTGAGAGCAGAGAGAGGGGATGCTCAAGAATGACACCAATCTGGCAGTCATGTTCCAGCAGCTGCAGCATACTGCCAGATTGGCTCCAGTGATGAGGAGGGAGGGGATGATGAGGTCACTGACTCCACGTGGGTGCCTAATAGGAGGGAGGAGGAGGAGGAGGATGAGGAGGAGGCACATCTCCAACGAGGCAGGATGCCCTCGGGGGGCCAGCGTAAGGGCAGCACACCGACTGAATCACACCACAGAGCTCCGCCTGTGCAGGGCGCTGCCTCTGCCTGTTATTCAAAAAGTTCTTTGGTGTGGGCCTTTTTTGAGTCGAGTGCATCAGATCGCACAGCTGCTGTTTGCAACATATGTCTCAAGCGTATCTCGCGTGGCCAAAACATCAGCCGCTTGGGCACCACATGCTTGACCAGACATATGTTGACCTGCCATGCAGCTCGTTGGCAAGCCTACCTTAAAGACCCACACCAAAGAACAAAGCGGACCTCTCCTTACACCGCATCAGCTCGGATCTCCAACCCCACTATACCTTCAGTCCTCTCTGAAACCTGCACTGAGAGGAACCAAGGTGTAGAATTAGGTGTGTCACAGCCAAGTACTTGCGGGCACTCTGCTAGCAGTACACCGATGTCCGATTCTAGCAGGCAAATTTCCCTGCCCCAGCTGCTGGACCGTCGAAAGAAGTTCACTCCCAGCCATCCACATGCCCAGCGGTTGAATGCTAGCTTGGCTAAATTGCTAGCGCTTCAACTGCTGCCTTTTTAGTTGGTAAACTCGGCCCCCTTCCGTGAGTTTGTGCAATGTGCGGTTCCTCAGTGGCAGGTTCCCAAACGCCACTTTTTCTCACGGAAGGCGATTCCGGCTCTCTACCGGCATGTGGAAGGCAATGTCTTGGCCTCGCTGGACAGGGCGGTCAGCGTTAAGGTGCATATTACCGCTGACTCATGGTCCAGCAGGCATGGACAGGGACGTTACCTTTCTTTCACGGCCCATTGGGTCACTCTTTTGGCAGCTGGGAAGGATGCAGGACAAGGTGCAGTAGTGTTGGAGGTTGTTCCGCCTCCACGCCTCCAAAATGCTACTACTGGTTGTGACACACCTCTCTCCTCCACCCCCTCCTCTTCTTCTTCCTCCATGGCCTCTTCCTGTGCTTTGTCCTCGGAACCAGCGGTGCTCTGTAGGCGTTCAAGGGGCTACGCAAGCACGCAGGCAAAAAGATGCCATGCCGTGCTTGCGCTGGTGTGTTTGGGGGACAGGAGCCACACTGGGGCAGAGGTTCTGTCTGCTCTGCAGGGGCAGGCCGAGAGGTGGTTGACGCCACGCCAGCTTAAGGCAGGAATGGTGGTTTGCGACAATGGCACCAACCTCCTCTCCGCCCTCCGACAGGGACAACTCACCCATGTGCCCTGTGTGGCTCACGTCCTTAACCTGGTGGTGCAGCGGTTCTTGGGCAGGTACCCGGGCTTACAGGATGTCCTGAGGCAGGCCAGGAAAGTCTGTGTGCATTTCTGCAGATCTTATAGTGCTCGCCTGGCTGAGCTGCAAAAGGAGTTGAACCTGCCCAAGAACCGCCTTATATGTTACATGCCCACCAGGTGGAACTCAACGTTGGCCATGCTGCAGCGGCTGCACACGCAGCAGAGGGCCATCAATGAGTACCTGTGCGACTACGGCACCAGGACAGGGTCAGGGGAGCTCGGGTTTCTTTCACCACACCAGTGGGGCATGATCAGGGATGCGTGCACTGTCCTGGCACCATTTGAGGAGGCCACGAGGATGATGAGCAGTGACAGTGCATGCATCAGTGACACTGTACCTCTTGTCCACCTGTTGGAACATACGCTGCATGGAATAATGGACAGGGCACTTGAGGCAGAACAGAGGCAGGAAGAGGAGGACTTCTTTGCCTCTCAAGGCCCCCTTTACCCAGACAGTTTTCCTTCTGTCCCACCCATCACACAGGAAGAGGAGGAGGAGGAGGAGGATTGTGTCAGCATGGAGGTGGAGCCTGGCACTCAGCATCATCAGCAGCAGTCTTTTAGGGATGATTTACAGTCCCAAGAATCTAGTGGACTTGTACGTGGCTGGGAGGAGGTGGCTGCGGATCATGTCGTCCTTAGTGACCCCGAGGACTCTGGACCGAATGCCTCAGCTAACCTACGCTGCATGGCCTCCCTGATCCTGCAAAGTCTGCGGAAGGATCCTTGTATTCTTCGGATCAAGGAGAGGGACCATTACTGGCTGGCCACTCTCCTTGATCCACGGTACAAGGGTAAGGTTGCGGACCTTATCTTACCGTCGCAGAGGGAGCAGAGGACGAGACAACTCCGGGGCGCCTTGCAGAAAGGTCTGTGCAACGCGTTGGGAGGTTACAAACTCCTGGTCCTGGACAACGAGTTGCTGAGGCTTCGGTCAGTCAAAGAAGGAGCGGTGGGGAAGGTGGCCATCTGACCGATGCGTTCAGACAATTCTTTAGTCCGCAGCCCCAAGGTATGATCGGTTCCAGCAACCATCGCCAGCGTCTTGTATACATGGTGCAGGAATTCCTAGGGGCAAGGTCAGACTTGGACACCTTCCCCACCGAAAATCCTCTGGCTTACTGGGTCTTGAGGATGGATCACTGGCCAGAGCTTGCACAGTATGCAATTGAGCTACTGGCCTGTCCTGCATCCAGCGTTCTTTCAGAACGCACATTCAGTGCTGCTGGAGGATTTGTCACGGGTCACAGGGTGCGCCTGTCCACCGACTCGGTTGATCGACTGACCTTCATAAAGATGAACCAGTCTTGGATCACCACCAGCTACCAAGCACCTGAAGCTGATATAACAGACTAATCTATTTTCAAATGTCACATCCCTTCAAGACTGATGCTGATGCTGAGTGACTGTCCTGTAATGTTGACTGACTATCCTCCTCCTCCTCAATGATCCGATTGATGATTATAGCTTGGAAGAACATTTTTGTTTTTGGGTGCCACCACCAGTGGCTAAGGCCCAATTTTTCAGCCCCTGTTTAACAGGGGCATGCAATTACAATTTTTTATGCAATGCTTTGCAGCAGGGCTCATTCCTGCACTCCAACTAGAGTATCTGGGAGAGGTTGCAGTGTCGTGGGACCAGCACCAGTGCCTAAGGCCCAATTTTTCAGCCCCTGTTTAACAGGGGCGTGTAATTACAATTTTTGATGCAATACTTTGCAACAGGGCTCATTGCTGTGCTCCAAGTACAGTATCTGTGAGGGGTTGCAGTGTTGTGACTAGGGCTGCAACTAACGATTATTTTCATAATCGATTAGTTGGCCGATTATTGTTTCGATTAATCGATTAATCGGTTAATAACCTTAAAAAAAGAGAAGGTGATTTTGCAGCGATTTGCATTTTTCTTTTTTTTTGGCCAATTTGTTATTGGGCAGATTAAAAAACACGAATTGCCGCAAAAACGCATTATTACATGCTTTTCTGCAGTTTCTCCATTGAAGTATATTGAACCAAAAAAACAAAATAGCACCATTTTGCATTAAAAAAAAAAAGTCCTTGCCCTCTCCAAATACGCAGCAGCTGAAAAAATCATGGATGTGAACGTGTCCCATAGGAAACCATGTAAATGACCTGTAGTGTGTTTCTGCAAAAAGCACCAAAAACACAGGCCTGAGATGTTTAGTAACATAATGGGGTTAAAAAACGAAAATTACTACAAAAAGAGCAAATAATCACTACTTTAAAGGGTTCATTTTTTACTGAGGGACAGTGAAAGTAATATTTACAGTAGCGATTTGCTGTTTTTGTACTATGAGGGGCAAATTATTTTTTTTTAACCTCATTATGTTACTGGCCGATTAATTGATTATGAAAATAGTAATCGATTAATTTCATAATCGATTCGTTGTCGATTAATCGATTAGTTGTTTCGGCCCTAGTTGTGACACCAGTGCCTAAGGCCCAATTTTTCTGCCCCTGTTTAACAGGGGCATGTAATTACAATTCTTGATCTAATAATTCACAGCAGGGCCCATTCCTGCGATCAACAAGAGTAACTGTGAGGCCTTACAGTGTTTTGTCAACACCACCACCACCACCACCAAAGGCCCAATTTTTCAGCCCCTGTTCAACAGGGGCATGCAATTACAATTCTTGATCTAATAATTCACAGCAGGGCCCATTCATGCGCCCACCAAGAGTAACTGTGAGGGCTTATAGTGTTGTGTCAACACCACCACCACCACCAAAGGCCCAATTTTTCAGCCCCTGTTCAACAGGGGCATGCAATTACAATTCTTGATCTAATAATTCACAGCAGGGCCCATTCATGCGCCCACCAAGAGTAACTGTGAGGGCTTACAGTGTTGTGTCAACACCACCACCACCACCAAAGACCCAATTTGTCAGCCCCTGTTCAACAGGGGCATGCAATTACAATTCTTGATCTAATAATTCACAGCAGGGCCCATTCATACGCCCACCAAGAGTAACTGTGAGGGCTTACAGTGTTGTGGCAACACCAACATGTAAGGGGCAAATTTCAGCAGAGTATATACCGCAGGCCCCTACTTTCAAACATCCAACTTACAAACGACTCCTACTTGCAAACGAAAGGAGACAACAGGAAGTGAGAGGAAATCTACCCCTTGGAAGGGAAATTCTCTCCTGTAAGAGTTAATATGGGGAAAAGGTGTCTCCTCTCTACTGATGCTTTATCACCAATCCTTGTTTCAATAAAAACCCCACTTTTCAAAAACATTTGTCATTGGGACGGAAAGTGAGGTGAAATGTTCTGAACAGGGGCACAGACAGCAAAACAAATGTTACAGGGGTGATAACCCTTCCCTATGTTTTCCAAAAAGCTTAAAAATAGATTTTTTGGCTGGAGCTACACTTAAACAATGTACCTGTTCAAAATGACAAACAGATTCTACATAAGAACAAACCTACAGTCCCTGTCTTGTATGCACCGCCTGTATACGGCTGTTCAGAGTATATAGGGCCTTTTTTATTTTGTGTGCGGGGTTACCCTTAATATCCATACAAGACCCAAAGGGGCTGGTAATGGGCTGTGGTAGGGGGGGGGGTGATGGGGTAGCTATGCCTGTTCTGTCTCAACTACAAAGCGATAAAGTTCATCTCCAGGTTTAAGTAGGCCTTACTCAAGCTGGTTTGCTATTATCCCTTGCATCGATACAGGCAGTTTAACTCAATGAATAAACTCACAGTTAGGACGACAGACGATGAATCCTTTGGAATGTTCCGTTTAATGATGGATATTCATAGGTAGAAAAACGTTGCAGTTGTAAGCCACATGTAAGATGTTTAGCATGGAAGATATACAGGAGTAATGACCAGAATCAGGAAGTGGAGGAGATATATAAAGAACTACGGTGAGAGAGAGAGTTCAGCTAGAAAGAAGGGGACAGATCTTAAAGACACAGAGCAAGAATAATCACATAGTGTAACACAACACTCCCCGTCTGAAATCTTTAGATTTCATAACCTTAAACTAAAATATATATTTTCAAAAAGTCCAATACTGACGAATGTCCTGGAACCTGTAATGAAAAACATGCAACAAGCAAATAACAAACATAAGTTCAACAGGATGAAGAACATAAAGTCACAGTATGATGTCTTCAAATAATTCCAAAGTTCTGAGTAGAACCTGTAGATGGCAGCAATGTACTCCCCGCCGTGCCAACAGCATGGCTAGTCCTTGCACAAGTCACTCACCTGGCAAAAGGAGTACTAACTCTGTAATTGGTCGACTAAAGGTTCGTGTCGATCCTCCCTTGGTTACCTTGACTTCTACCTTCCGGACTTTGTTATCGTCGCTGGGCATAACTTTAGTAATAAGACCCATAGGCCACTCATTCCGACAAACTTCCTTGTCTTTTAGAAGGATGAGGTCTCCAACCTTAAGATTCGGCTTAGATGCTTGCCATTTGTTACGACCTTGAAGGTGGTGAAGATACTTTTTCTTCCAGCGATGCCAGAACACATTGGCTAGATACTGCACCTGCTTCCATCGATGCCTGTAATGGTGTGACCGCAGCTTCTGTTTTGTACTTACAGAAGTGTGGAGTGAGGTGTTCACAGTTCTTATTTTCTTATCATCTTCAGGGTTTACTAGCCCATAGGTGGTGTCAATAGGGAGTAAGTAAGAGTCCTCACGCAGAAACCTTGGAGGTGACAGCCATAAGCTGTCCTGAAGAGCGGCAGTTGAAACGGCTCTGGTCCCACAGTCAGCTGGGTTGAGTTCAGTGGGAACGTGATGCCATTGACTTGGTAGAGAGAATCTCTTGATACGTTCAACCCTGTTGCTGACGTACACATAAAATTGTTTTGTTTGGTTGTTTATGTAACCAAGTACTACCCTACTGTCTGTATAGAAGGTGAAAGAATCAATTCTAGTGTCCATTTCACTTCGTATGACCTCGGCAATTTCTACTGCTAGCACGGCTGCACAAAGTTCAAGTCTTGGTATGGTATGTGCAGGCTTGGGTGTGAGTTTTGCCTTGCCTAGGACAAAACTACAGTGTGATTCTCCATTCAGTTCAGAGGTCTTCAAATAGGCTACTGCAGCAATAGCTTCAACTGATGCATCAGAGAAAATATGAATCTCTCTCCGGTTAGCAGTTGAAGTGGATCCTGGAACATAGCAACGGGGAATCTGAAGTTTTTCTAGTGACTTCAAAGAATATCTCCACCTTTCCCACTTGTGTTGATTCTCACTAGGCAAGGGAGTATCCCAGTCTATGTTCTCAGTAGACAACTGTCTTAGTAAAATCTTACCTTGAATGGTAACTGGAGCAAGGAAACCCAGTGGGTCATAGATGCTATTCACCACGGACAGGACTCCTCTCTTAGTGAAGGGTTTGTCACAAGTTGACACTTGGAAGGTGAATTTGTCTTGCTTGATGTTCCACAACAAACCCAGACTTCGCTGTACAGGAGGCACATCTGTACCTAAGTCAAGGTTTTTTAGACTAGTGGCATAGTCCTCAGAGTGAAAGGCATTCATAAGTTCCTGGCTGTTGGATATAATCTTGTGCAGTCTAAGGTTTGCTACAGACAGCATCTCCTTTGTTCTGGTGAAAAGATCAATTGCTTCTTTAGCAGTTGGAAAGGACTTAAGTGTGTCGTCAACGTAGAAGTTTCTTTCAACAAATTGACGGGCATCAGATCCATATTCAACTTCTCCAGTCTGAGCTGTTTTCCTTAGCCCATAAGTTGCCACTGCTGGGGAAGGACTGTTACCGAAGACATGTACCTTCATGCGATAATCTATAACTTCCTTGTTGAGGTCATTGTCCTTGTGCCATAGAAACCTGAGGTAGTTTCTGTTGTCTTCTCTGACGATGAAGCAGTGAAACATCTGTTGAATGTCGGCCATTACTGCTACAGGCTCTTGTCTGAAATGAATCAAGACTCCTATTAGACTGTTGTTCAAGTTGGGTCCCGTAAGGAGCATGTTGTTAAGAGAAACACCTTCGTGCTGAGCACTGGAATCGAAGACAACTCTGATTTGGTCTGGTTTGCGTGGGTGATACACGCCAAAGGATGGAAGGTACCAGCATTCTTCTCCCTCCTTTAGTGGGGGAGCAGGCTCTGCATGATCTCTGTCAAATACATTTTGCATAAAGTCCACAAAGTGCTTTTGCATCTCTGGTTTCCTGCTTAAGTTTCGCTTTAAGGAGGAGAATCTACTGATGGCCTACTGTAAGTTGTTGGGCAATCTCTCTCTTGGGAGACGAAAGGGTAGGGGTGCTACCCAGTTATTGGAGTCATCTTGAAAGAACTCATTGTCCATTACCTTGATGAATTCTTTGTCTTCCATTGAAGGAGCCAGTATGTCATCTTCACTGGTTGCATTAAACACTGTAGAGCCGAAGTCGCCATCATGGCAGGAGAAAGGGCTTGTGTCACCTGAGATACCATGTTGCCATTCGTGGCTGGCTATCTTCTCTTTCACCCAGTAGTGATGTGGGCTTGGCTTAAAGTAAGTGTTTCGGCCATTTGGCAGAACATTTGTCTTAAATGACGAAATGTTGGTAGGTCTTTTCATTTTGCCTATGCAGACATTGCCTATGATGACCCATCCTAGATCCGTGCGCTGGGCAAATGGGGCATCTGGGGGTCCACTGACTTGTCTGTGTACCTTGTGAACTCTTAGAATGTCTCTTCCTAACAGAAGAAGGATCTGAGCATCTTTGTCAAGCGGCGGTATCTCATTTGCTATTACCTTGAGGTGAGGGTGATGGAAAGCAGCAGCTGGAGTAGGGATTTCTTCCCTGTTAGCAGGTATCTGATTGCACTCAACAAGTGTAGGTAAGGGTAATTGCAAGTTACCTTTGAGAGAAGATACCATGAGTCCATGAGCCCTTCTTCCAGAAACCTCTATAGTTCCACTACAGGTACCCAAGGTGTAAGGATGAGCTTCGCCTTTTATTTCAAATAGATTGAACAATTCCGATTTTGCAAGTGATCGATTGCTCTGATCGTCTAAGATAGCATATGCCTTTAGAGACTTTTCTGGTTGATCCTTGTGGTATATGTTCACCAAGCATATCTTAGCACAGGACTTACCACAGCGGTCTTCTCCACAAACTTCAGTGCAGGATGAAGAAATGATGGTAGAATTAGGCACTTGGTCTGTATTCTCCCCGCCATGCGTTAACCTGGGAGGAGTGTTGGCAGGTTGTGCAGAGCTGGGCTCAAGAGGATAGAGGGCTTGCACATGTTCTTCAGAGCCACACTCTATGCACTTGATGGACACATTACAGTCCCTTGCAAAATGTTCTGTAGAAGCACAGCACCTGAAACATACCCTAAATGTCTTTAAAAGCTCCTTGCGCTCTTCCAGAGGCTTTTTCCTAAAGCCGATACATTTATTGAGGGGGTGTGGCTTCTTGTGTATGGGACACTCTCTGCTAGGGTTTTCAATCTTCCTACTCTGTTTGTTCGTGGCTAGAACTGTGGTAGGAGTGGGAAGGATGTCAGTCTTTTTCACGGACACTGGGCCTCTATGGTTTCTATAGTTGCCCTGAATACTGGTACTCTTAGGAAAGGGTGAGAAGAAACTGTATTCACCGTAGGAATAACTTGGATCGTTCTTGGTCTCTGCAATTTCCCTGATGAATTCACAGAAGAAAGAGAATGGAGGGAAGGAAACCTTGTTCTCTCTTTTGTATGATGACCCTAGTGCAGTCCATTTCTCTTGCAAACCATACGGGAGCTTGGAGACAATTGGGTTTACCCCTCTTGGAGTGTCAAGGTAACTGAGTCCAGGTAGTTTTGGGTCTGTCTTGGCTAGCTGAAGCTCAAGGAGAAGGTCACTCAGTCTCTGGAACTCCTTGTTGTCCTTACCGGATATCTTTGGGAAAGTTTCCAGACGCATGAACAAAGCATTTTCTATAGCTTCTGGACTGCCATAACTTTGCTCTAGTCGCTCCCATGCAGCTGTGAGGCCTGCAGTAGGATTGTCCATGAAAACCGATCTTAATGGCTTAACACGTGCAGCAGATAGAGGACCAAGCCATTTGATCAGCAGATTCAATTCTTGATCAGCTGTAATGCCAATATTGCTGATTGTAGTTCTGAAGGCACATTTCCAACTTCTGTAGTTCTCAGGTTGGTCATCAAAGCTTGTAAGACCAGTCTTTGTGAGCTCTCTGCGAAGCATGTACCTCACAAACTCTTCTGTCTCAGTTGTCTCTGCCTTTATGTGAGATGCTGTTGGCTGTATGGTGCTCATTGCGTTATCTTTGACATTGTTGTTAAAGGACACAGGGAAATATGGTGCAGCAGATGCATCCAGGTGAGTTGCTTGCTTGAAGTCAGTTGTTCCAATGGTACGTTGATTCAAGGCTGTACCGATGACTGGAGATTGATGACTTGCTTGAAGCTTGCGCTGATGCTCTGTGACGTATGAAGGCAGGCAAGGTAGGCAGGTAGGAAATGCAGTGGAGTGATTTTGAGTGCAGAAAGTTGCTGGAACCTCTTTAACTTGAAGCTGTGAAGGAGTCTCTATGTAGTCGGGAGCATTGGAGACAATGGAGTGTGCACTGCAGTGGCTTAGGACATAGTCTTTAGTGCGTTTGAGGGGGTCTTCCATATCTGCTATGGTTAGGTTAATGCTGTCTTTCTCACTTGCACCTTCATCTGCACTGATAGCTTGCTGTAGGACCCTTAGCTTTGCCATAGCTGCGTCATGTTTACACTGTTCATTTAAGGTTTCCATTGTTGCTCTTTGTCGTGCTGACTGCGCTTCCAACTCTGCCCTTTGACGTGCTGACTGCGCTTCCAACTCTGCCCTTTTTTCTGCATATGCCACCTGCACTTTGCTGGCTTCCACTTCAGCGCGGGCATTAATAAGTCGCTCACTGAGTGTTGAGTATCTTGAACTATGGGATCTTGACGAGTTTTTAGAACGTCTGGTGGAAACAGATCTGTGAGATGCAGTGTCCTGTAACAGCTTTATTTTTGCTTCTGCCTTTAATCTGGTTTGCTGGATAAAACTGTCTCTTTCAATATTGAGAGCATTGACACGCTTTAATTGCATCATCGCACTTTCTGACTTCATGTTTTGTAAGACATTAGTGAATTTGATGCTGGTAAGCTGATAAAGCTCATATGAGGCAGAAAGTTGTTTAATGGCGCCCTCTAGTGTCAGTAGTTCACGTTCAACAGACACTGTATTGGCTTCAGCAAGGATTTTCTCCCAGACTAATTCCAAGCTATTTGACAATTCAGTCCTTGAAGCTTCATAATTCTCCATTACTTTCCAAGTGGGTTTAACTGAGCGTTTGGGTAACTCAGTTTCTTCAGGAACTTGTGGGGAGGTAGATGTGAGTTCACATGCAGAAGCTTGGTCACTCATGATAGCAGACTGACTGTGAAAGCAGGCAGGATCTGTGTGCTGAAATATGACACTGTGCAGATTGTCTCAGGCTATAAGGCTGCCATGTGCTGCTCTGTCCCTTCTGTCTTGCTATGAGGGCAGTAAATCTTGTCTGTTTCAGTACTGACATGCAGAAATCTTGTAATTAGGATGTGAAACTCTGTTTTTCTACTGTTCTGTCTCAACTACAAAGCGATAAAGTTCATCTCCAGGTTTAAGTAGGCCTTACTCAAGCTGGTTTGCTATTATCCCTTGCATCGATACAGGCAGTTTAACCCAATGAATAAACTCACAGTTAGGACGACAGACGATGAATCCTTTCGAATGTTCCGTTTAATGATGGATATTCATAGGTAGAAAAACGTTGCAGTTGTAAGCCACATGTAAGATGTTTAGCATGGACAGGGCCGGTGCTAGACCATTTTGCGCCCTAGGCGAGACCAGCTACTTGCGCCCCCCCCAAAAAAAAATAAATAAATAAAATGAATTCAATAATTTTAGCACCAGAACTGGTCCAGGTGGACAGGAGAGGGGGGTGCAGCCAGGTGGGGGGAAGGATGGAGCCAGGTGGACAGGAGATGGGGTGCAGTCAGGAGGGATAGAGCCAGGTGGACAGGAGGGGGGGTGCAGCCAGGTGGAGGGATGGAGACAGGTGGACAGGAGGGGGGTGCAACCAGGTGGAAGGAGGATATAGTCAGGTGGACAGGAGAGGGGGTTCAGCCAGGTGGAGGGAGGATATAGCCAGGTGGACATGAGGGGGGTGCAGCCAGTTGGACAGGAGAGGGGGGTGCAGCCAGTTGGACAGGAGAGGGGAGGTGCAGCCAGTTGGACAGGAGAGGGGAGGTGCAGCCAGGTGGACAAGAGAGAAGAGGTGCAGCCAGGTGGAGGGATGTAGCAGGGTGGACAGGAGGTGGGATACACCCAGGTGGACAGGAGGGGGTGCAACCAGGTGGAAGTAGGATACACCCAGGTGGACAGGAGGGGGTGCAACCAGGTGGAAGTAGGATATAGCCAGGTGGACAGGAGGGTGCAGCCAGGTGAAGGGATGCAGTCAGGTGGACAGGAGAGGGGGGTGCAGCCAGGTGGACAGGAGAGGGGGGTGCAGCCAGGTGGACAGGAGGGGGGGTGCAGCCAGGTGGACGTAGGATATAGCCAGGTGGACAGGAGGGTGCAGCCAGGTGAAGGGATGCAGTCAGGTGGACAGGAGGGGGTGCAGCCAGGTGGACAGGAGAGGGGGGTGCAGCCAGGTGGACAGGAGAGGGGGGTACAGCCAGGTGGAAGTAGGATATAGCCAGGTGGACAGGAGGGTGCAGCCAGGTGAAGGGATGCAGTCAGGTGGACAGGAGGGGGGTGCAGCCAGGTGGACAGGAGAGGGGGGGTGCAACCAGGTGGAAGTAGTATATAGCCAGGTGGACAGGAGGGTGCAGCCAGGTGAAGGGATGCAGTCAGGTGGACAGGAGAGGGGGGGTGCAGCCAGGTGGACAGGAGAGGGGGGGTGCAGCCAGGTGGACAGGAGAGGGGGGGGTGCAGCCAGGTGGACAGGAGAGGGGGGATGCAGCCAGGTGGACAGGAGAGGGGGGGTGCAGCCAGGTGGACAGGAGAGGGGGGGTGCAGCCAGGTGGACAGGAGAGGGGGGGTGCAGCCAGGTGGACAGGAGGGGGGGTGCAGCCAGGTGGACAGGAGGGGGGGTGCAGCCAGGTGGACAGGAGAGGGGGGTGCAGCCAGGTGGACAGGAGAGGGGGGGTGCAGCCAGGTGGACAGGAGAGGGGGGGGTGCAGCCAGGTGGACAGGAGAGGGGGTGCAGCCAGGTGGATGCCAGGTGGACAGGAGAGCGGGGGGTTCAGCCAGGTGGACAGGAGAGCGGGGGGTGCAGCCAGGTGGACAGGAGAGGGGGGGTGCAGCCAGGTGGACAGGAGAGGGGGGGGGGGTGCAGCCAGGTGGACGCCAGGTGGACAGGAGAGCGGGGGGTTCAGCCAGGTGGACAGGAGAGCGGGGGGTGCAGCCAGGTGGAC
The DNA here is from genome assembly GCA_029206835.1 of Rana muscosa. Taxonomy (NCBI): domain Eukaryota; kingdom Metazoa; phylum Chordata; class Amphibia; order Anura; family Ranidae; genus Rana; species Rana muscosa. Next base: position 274,207,383 of record CM055119.1, read on the forward strand.
AGGAGAGGGGGGGTGCAGCCAGGTGGACAGGAGAGGGGGGGGTGCAGCCAGGTGGACAGGAGAGGGGGGGCGCAGCCAGGTGGACAGGAGAGGGGGGAGTGCAGCCAGGTGGACAGGAGAGGGGGGGTGCAGCCAGGTGGACAGGAGAGGGGGGGTGCAGCCAGGTGGACAGGAGAGGGGGGGTGCAGCCAGGTGGACAGGAGAGGGGGGTGCAGCCAGGTGGACAGGAGAGGGGGGGTGCAGCCAGGTGGACAGGAGAGGGGGGGTGCAGCCAGGTGGACAGGAGAGGGGGGGGGTGCAGCCAGGTGGACAGGAGAGGGGGGTGCAGCCAGGTGGACAGGAGAGCAGGGGGTGCAGCCAGGTGGACAGGAGAGGGGGGTGCAGCCAGGTGGACGCCAGGTGGACAGGAGAGCGGGGGGTGCAGCCAGGTGGACAGGAGAGCGGGGGGTGCAGCCAGGTGGACAGGAGAGCGGGGGGTGCAGCCAGGTGGACAGGAGAGGGGGGGTGCAGCCAGGTGGACAGGAGAGCGGGGGGGTGCAGCCAGGTGGACAGGAGAGCGGGGGGGTGCAGCCAGGTGGACAGGAGAGCAGGGGGTGCAGCCAGGTGGACAGGAGAGGGGGGGTGTAACCATGTGGACAGGAGAGGGGGGGTGCAGCCAGGTGGACAGGAGAGCGGGGGGTGCAGCCAGGTGGACAGGAGAGGGGGGGTGCAGCCAGGTGGACAGGAGAGGGGGGGGTGCAGCCAGGTGGACAGGAGAGGGGGGTGCAGCCAGGTGGACAGGAGAGGGGGGGTGCAGCCAGGTGGACAGGAGAGGAGGGGTGCAGCCAGGTGGACAGGAGAGGGGGGTGCAGCCAGGTGGACAGGAGGGGGGGTGCAGCCAGGTGGACAGGAGAGGGGGGGGTGCAGCCAGGTGGACAGGAGAGGGGGGGTGCAGCCAGGTGGGCAGGAGAGGGGGGGTGCAGCCAGGTGGACAGGAGAGGGGGGGTGCAGCCAGGTGGACAGGAGAGGAGGGGTGCAGCCAGGTGGACAGGAGAGGGGGGGTGCAGCCAGGTGGACAGGAGAGGGGGGGTGCAGCCAGGTGGACAGGAGAGGGGGGGTGCAGCCAGGTGGACAGGAGAGGGGGGGTGCAGCCAGGTGGACAGGAGAGGGGGGGTGCAGCCAGGTGGACAGGAGAGGGGGGGTGCAGCCAGGTGGACAGGAGAGGGGGGGGTGCAGCCAGGTGGACAGGAGAGGGGGGGTGCAGCCAGGTGGACAGGAGAGGGGGGGTGCAGCCAGGTAGACAGGAGAGGGGGGGTGCAGCCAGGTGGAGGGAGAGGGGGGGGAATGCAGCCAGGTGGAGGGAGAACTGGAAACCCTCATCCCCAGCGCTTCCCCCCACCACCTGACAAGTTCTTACCTTGGGAGACTTCTTTTCATCCCTCCACATGTCAGGCAGCAGTTAGTGTCACCAGTCACACACAGGAGACCTCCTCCCCCCTTCAGCTGATCATTCGGTTCCACCCCCGGGCTCCGGCGGGCGGGCGGGCGGCCGTGGAGAGGCTGGGTAAGCTGCAGCAGCAGCTTTGCTTTGGGCTCCTCGCTCCTGCAGGACAAGTGGCTCGGCGGCCTCGGCCCAGCCAGCATGTGTCCTATGGGCAGTCCGGACCTGGGTGGATCCTCCTTTCTGGCTGTTTCTATGCACAATGCCGCCCGCCCTGCTCCTCCAATGGCTGCACATCATCCAGGGAGGGAGGCGGGGCGGGCAGAGAGCTGACACCCACGGCTGCTGCTGGACATCAGCATGGTCACCCCTGGCTTAGTCCGGGGAAGATCTGCCTGCTCCTTCTCCCCGCCCAGCCACTCTGCAGCCAGCCATATGGAGCCGCTACACTCCGCATCAGCCACCACCCGCTAGGAGGGGAACCGATACTCTGCAGGGGACCCAGCGGCTGTGGCTGCGCCCCTAGGTGGCAGTGCGCCCTAGGCGGCTGCCTAATTCGCCTAGTGGGAGCGCCGGCCCTGAGCATGGAAGATATACAGGAGTAATGACCAGAATCAGGAAGTGGAGGAGATATATAAAGAACTACGGTGAGAGAGAGAGTTCAGCTAGAAGAAGGGGACAGATCTTAAAGACACAGAGCAAGAATAATCACATAGTGTAACACAACAATGCCATTTTTCTCAAAGATTTTCATCCATATTACCGGGACCAGACATTACATTAAAGCCGCAAGCAGTTTTAAATGGCTTTTTTTTCCTTTAGAAATGTCATTTTGTGCAGGGACAGTTCTAAACACAGGAAACGCGTGGCACTTCACAGGCATACTTTAGACAACCCCCAGGTACGATATTTAAAGGAATATTTCACTTTTTTTTTCACTTTATGCATCATTAAAATGACTGCTCCCAAAAAACGTCCGTTTTTAAAACTTCTTTTTGCATTGATACATGTCCCCTGGTGCAGAACCCGGGTTACCAAACCCTTTTTAGGACAATAACATGCATATTAGTCGTTATAATTAGCACTTTAGATTTCGAACGTTCGCATCCATTGTATTTAATAGGGTTCTAACGTTCTTGCGAACTTTCGGTCCGTTCGCGGGTTCTGGTGCGAACCGAACCCGGGGGTGTTCGGCTCATCCCTACTCTTAAGCCCTGTACACACGATTGGATTTCCTATGGATTTTTAACCGATGTATTTTTTCCATAGAAAATCTGATGAAGCTGACTTCCATCATTCTTGCCTACACACTATCAGTCAAAAAACCGACCGTTCCAAACGCTGTGACGTAAAACACTCCGACAAGCCGAGAAAATTAAGTCCAATGCTTCTGAGCATGTGTCGACTTGATTCTGAGCATGCGTGTGTTTTTTATCCGATGGAGTTCTCCACAGACGATAGTAATTTGCTATCGTTTTTTTTTCCATCAGATAAATTTAAAACATGTTCTATTTTTTTACACTGATGGGAAAAAAAACGATGGGGCCCATACACGATCGGTTTGTCCGATGAAAAAAGTCCATCGGACTGTTTTCATCGGTAAAACCGATCGTGCGTACAGGGCTTTACTGTGAAGAAACCTTTCCGTATTTGGAGATTAAATCTCTTTTCCTTCAGACCTAAAGAGTGCCCCCTTGTCCTCTGTGATCACCTTAAAGTGACTAACTCCACACTACGTTCACTATATGGATCACCTATGTTTTTATACATGTTGAGCATATCCCCCTTAATCTCCTCGTCTCAAGAGAAAATAAATTCAGTTTCTCTAATCCAGGCATGTCCAAAGTCCGGCCCGCGTTTCGGTTTTAAACGGCCCGTATGGTAATTTGGACATGTATATCCTTTGTGGCCCACAATGAATCCCAGAGCGCCGGGGCCACAAAAGATATATATGCTGGCTGCCTTGGAGGGGAGAGGGAGGGGTCGGGACGAGTGCCACCGTACATACAGGAGAATTTCCTGTTTACATGGCAGCCTCTGTAAAAGGAAGTCCTGTCTCCTGCGCTGCTATAGGATGACTTTTCTGTCCATCATAGGAGGTGGGACTTTGTATTTAAGATGACTCAGAGAAAACAGGAGTTTCTCCTGTATGTAATCTGTCGGTGCTCATCCCGCCCCCTCCCTGTCTCCTCCAAGGCTGCAGATGGGCATGAATCAGGCTGCACGGATGGCAATGGTGAGTCTGCTTTCATGGCAATGTGAGTGCTGCGTTCATGGCAATGGGGGTGCTGCATTCATGGCAATGGGGGTGCTGTGAGTGCTGCATTCATGGCAGTGGTGGGGCTGCATTCATGGCAATGGTGAGGCTGCATTCATGGCAGTGGTGGGGCTACATTCATGGCAGTGGTGGGGCTGCATTCTTGGCAATGGTGAGGCTGCATTCATGGCAATGGTGGGGCTACATTCATCAAGTGGTGGGGCTGCATTCTTGGCAATGGTGAGGCTGCACTCATGGCACTTGTGAGGCTGCAGATGGGCACTGATTAGGCTGCATTGATAGGCACTGATCCTTATTTTGCTTTAAAGTTCTTTATTTAAAAGGTAAGATTTTTTCCTGAAACCTCCCTCTTAAAGTGTTATACGCCAATAAATACAGTATATCCAAATAACAAGCCCAAGCTAATCTCTTCACCACACACAGCCACAAAGGCAAGAGAATTGTCATTTGGCAGTGTATTAGTGCTCGGACGAACACACTTAGACCAAATTTTAATGGTTCAAAAAATGTCAGGCAAAATGGACGGCCATCATGCATGTTCACTTCATCAAATCTGGCCCTCTTTGAAAAAAGTTTGGACACCCCTGCTCTAATCTTTCCTCAGCTGAGCACCTCCTTGCTCCTCCTAGCCTCTTATCAGTTTGGTTGTTATTCTCTGGACTTTCTCCAGTTCCCTGATATCCTTTATGTAAAATGGTTCCCAAAACTGAAGTGCATATTCCAGATGAGGTCTTATTAATGATTTGTACAGGGGCAAAATGATATCTCTTTCTCTGGAGTCTATACCACTCCTATTAAAATAAAGTATTTTGCTCACTTTGGAAACCGCAGCTTGGCATTGCATGCCATTAATACGTTTATGATCTACCAGAACACCCAGACCCTTTCCCCCCAGTTGTACACTCCCTAATATGTATGATGCATGCAGATTCTTAGACCCCAAGTGCATAACTTTACATTTATCAAAATAAACCTCATCTGCCACATAGTTGCCCCTATTTATTTGTGTTGACCTGCAGGAAACGGTACCCTTCCTTCTCATATCCACCAGCCTAGCAGATCAACCATGGACAAAAGTTGCAAACAGTCACATTGTAACATTCAGCTGTACACATAAACACAATTGACCTCAGAGCATGATACAATAAAAGAAAAATTGTTAACACTTAGAGCCCCTTGTAAGCACCTGCTTACAGGCAGAAACACTTCTTCTTGCTCTGTTGCATCAGCTGACAGCCAATCACTATCCTCCAGGATGGATCCAGACCCAGCAAAGATGGCTTCTCACTGCACTGGAGACACTCTGTACACAAACTTTGGTTTTACCTTGTCCCTACTGCGGAAAGATAATACAGCAGCAACAAAGGAAGAAGTTCCACAGCAGTTTTAAGCTACAGTCCAGGTTTCACAGCGCTGTTTTTATATATATATGTAGGGGGGTCTCCTTTAAGGCCCCACGGACTACGTTACCCAGAACCCCGTTTGGCACCCAAGGTGCAATTGCCACCCGCAGAGACTCATGGGTGGGGTGTAAAAGGGGAGGGCGAGGCTAAGCTCGGCCTCTTTGGGACAACGCGCTGCTAGCAAGGCTCCCTGTGCGGACCTGCTACAAGTGCAAGGCCCGAAGCCTGGGCCTTGCGCGCTTCCAAAGAGCCTTCCACCCCACTGCGGAGCCTGTGTGGCACCTGATCTCTACTTGTTTTGCTGACATCAGTTGGACCGGAGACCCGGCTGTCGCAGACCCTGTGTGCGGAGACACAGCGGTGGAAGTCACGGACTAAGACTGAGTCTGGAGTGGTGAGAGAGCACTTGCTCACAACTATAGCCGAGTACTTTTGTTTAGGCCTATTGACTGCCTTGGCCCATCGTGCTATACTTGTTATCCTGACAGGAGACTAGTTCCAGAACTGAGTTATATAGTCTCCAGGGAGTTGTTTCCATTACCATAAACCGTTATTTGGATTTACAAATTGTTATTCCTGTATGTGCACCACCGATTACCTTGCATGCGAAGATTATTCACCTTAAGACTGAGCTTTAACTAAGTCAGGCCTGACTGGGAGTGTAGAACTTTACTGAGCACCATATTGCTCACAGGGAGAATAGCTGCACGTGGTGTGTGATTTATTTCTATACAGTAGTTGACTAGTGTCATTATTACTGCAGGGCTCTGCATGTATGTGATGTATTGTATTGATCGTTGACCTTTATACTCAAGTAAATCTGATATAGTTAATCATTCCGGTATTAGTGTCAATTACTATACTTTACAACTGTTTGCATTACTGTGGGATTGCTCTTAGACAGGTACAGAGCTATACTAATACCTCATCCCCTAGACTAGCTGTGCCAGAGGAGGGTCAAGTAGATTGCCGGGGGTTGGCAGAGCTGTGTACAGGGCCCGAAACAAAACCAGCGGCTCTCTTAGTTTGGGGGTATCGCTACATATATATATATATATATATATATACAGTGGGGCAAAAAAGTATTTAGTCAGCCACCAATTGTGCAAGTTCTCCCACTTAAAAAGATGAGAGAGGCCTGTAATTGTCATCATAGGTATACCTCAACTATGAGAGACAAAATGTGGAAACAAATCCAGACAATCACATTGTCTGATTTGGAAATATTTGTTTTTGTAAATTATGGTGGAAAATAAGTATTTGGTCAATATCAAAAGTTCATCTCAATACTTTGTTATATATCCTTTGTTGGCAATGACAGAGGTCAAACGTTTTCTGTAAGTCTTCACAAGGTTGTCACACACTGTTGCTGGTATGTTGGCCCATTCCTCCATGCAGATCTCCTCTAGAGCAGTGACGTTTTGGGACTGTCGCTGGGCAACACGGACTTTCAACTTCCTCCAAAGGTTTTCTATGGGGTTGAGATCTGGAGACTGGCTAGGCCACTCCAGGACCTTGAAATGCTTCTTACGAAGCCACTCCTTTGTTGCCCGGGCGGTATGTTTAGGATCATTGTCATGCTGAAAGACCCAGCCACGTTTCATCTTCAATACCCTTGCTGATGGGAGGAGGTTTGCACTCAAAATCTCACGATACATGGCCCCATTCATTCTTTCATGTACACGGATCAGTCGTCCTGTTCCCTTTGCAGAGAAACAGCCCCAAAGCATGATGTTGCCACCCCCATGCTTCACAGCAGGTATGGTGTTCTTTGGTTGCAACTCAGCATTCTCTCTCCTCCAAACACGATGAGTTGTGTTTCTACCAAACAGTTCTACTTTGGTTTCATCTGACCATATGACATTCTCCCAATCCTCTTCTGGATCATCCAAATGCTCTCTAGCAAACCTCAGACATGCCCGGACATGTATTGGCTTAAGCAGGGGGACACGTCTGGCACTGCAGGATCTGAGTGCCTGGCGGCGTAGTGTGTTACTGATGGTAGCCTTTGTTACGTTGGTCCCAGCTCTCTGCAGGTCATTCACTAGGCCCCCCCGTGTGGTTCTGGGATTTTTGCTCACCGTTCTTGTGATCATTTTGACCCCACGGGGTGAGATCTTGCGTGGAGCCCTGGATCGAGGGAGATTATCAGTGGTCTTGTATGTCTTCCATTTTCTAATTATTGCTCCCACGGTTGATTTCTTCACACCAAGCTGCTTGCCTATTGCAGATTCAGTCTTCCCAGCCTGGTGCAGGTCTACAATTTTGTTTCTGGTGTCCTTCAACAGCTCTTTGGTCTTCACAATAGTGGAGTTTGGAGTGTGACTGTTTGAGGTTGTGGACAGGTGTCTTTTATACTGATAACAAGTTCAAACAGGTGCCATTAATACAGGTAATGAGTGGAGGACAGAGGAGCCTCTTAAAGAAGAAGATACAGGTCCGTGAGAACCAGAAATCTTGCTTGTTTGTAGGTGACCAAATACTTATTTTCCACCATAATTTGGAAAAAAAAAATATTTCCAAATCAGACAATCTGATTGTCTGGATTTATTTCCACATTTTGTCTCTCATAGTTGAGGTGTACCTATGATGACAATTACAGGCCTCTCTCATCTTTTTAAGTGGGAGAACTTGCACAATTGGTGGCTGACTAAATACTTTTTTGCCCCACTGTATATATATATATATTGTGAGGGGGTTAGCTCGGCAGCGGGTGTGTGTGACCCCCGGGATGGGCTCCCCACACAAAACAGGCCCAGCAAACGGAGGTTGTGGTTTTCAAAATCAAAAAGGTGCGGTTTATTTTCTATTTACAGTGACAAAACACAGCAAAGCAAAAGAAACAAACAAAATAAATCCTGGTCAAGTTGACCTCTGACTAAACATACAGGTTTCCTAACTAACAACTGGGATCAGCCTAGTGCTGTCCTAGTCCCTAAGTCCCTAGTTTTAAATGTCCAAGCAAATAGCCACACAGGCTTTTTCTCACCGCACAGGGGTTCACTCTCCCTAGACAGTCCACACAGGTCTGGTTCCAGGCATGAGCTAACATCTAATGAAGCTGGGAGTTTTTATAGAGGCCTTAAACGAACTGACAGACTTCAGCTGGTCTCATCAACTCCCTGCCTGCACGACGCCCAGCCCTCTCCCTAGAGGTATGAGTCATCCATGAGCCCACTAGCCTTATACAACTCTCCACCTAGTTGTATAAGTCGGCGTAAAGCCTGAATCTGGGCGAAATATATCTACCCCCCTGGATGCAACCAGGTGACTTTACCTTCCTGCTGTCACATACCCCCCCCTCTTGTTTTAACCTCGGGGTTGGAACACCAGCAATCAGGCATTCATGTACTCGAGACAAAGCATCCACATTCCCCATTTGAACGCCAGGGCGATGCTTTACTGTGAAGTTGAATTCCTGGAGGGCCAGGAACCACCTATTCACTCTTCTATTTGTTTCCTTGTTTTGAGCCATCCACTTTAACGGAGCGTGATCCGTAACCATGTCAAAGTGCCTACCTAGCAGGTAGTACCGAAGGGAATCTAGAGCCCACTTCACCGCTAAACACTCCTTTTCAACGGTGGCGTAATTTACCTCATGGGACTTCAACTTCCTGCTGAGGTAAATGACTGGGTGCTCTTCCCCGTTCCAGACCTGGGACAATACTGCTCCTAACCCCACATCTGACGCATCACTTTGTACGACAAAGTCTTTAGAGAAGTCGGGTGAGTACAACACTGGCTGGCTACATAAGGCTTGTTTCAAGAATTGAAATGCTGCCTCAGCCTCGGGGGTCCATTTAATCATGACCGACCCTTTCCCCTTCGTCAGGTTGGTTAGGGGCACAGCCTTAGAAGCAAAGTGGGGAATGAATCGCCGATAATACCCAGCGATTCCCAGAAAGGCTCGTACCTGCTTCTTGCTGTTGGGACGTGGCCAACTCTGGATGGCCTCGACTTTGTTGAGTTGGGGTTTTATTACTCCCCTCCCAATGGTGTACCCAAGATATTTGGCCTCCTCCTGCCCAATGGTACACTTCTTGGGGTTAGCCGTAAACCCCGCTTCCCGAACAGAGTCCAGGACTGCTTGCACTTTTGGCAGATGTGAGGCCCAATCTGTGCTATGGACAATTACGTCATCCAGGTAAGCCGCAGCATACTTCCGATGGGGCCTCAGCATCTGGTCCATTTTCCGCTGGAATGTGGCCGGCGCATTCTGTAACCCGAACGGCATTCTTTTATATTGGAACGCCCCGTCTGGGGTTACAAATGCGGTTTTCTCTTTGGCTGACTTGGCCAGGGGGATTTGCCAATACCCTTTTGTGAGGTCAAGAGTCGTCATGTATCGGGCTGTTCCCAGCCGGTCGATCAACTCATCTATACGTGGCATGGGGTAGGTGTCAAATTTTGTAACTTTGTTCAACTGACGAAAATCGTTACAAAATCGCCAGCTCCCATCCGGTTTAGGCACCAACACAATGGGACTAGACCAATCACTTTGGGACTCCTCTATCACCCCTAAGTTCAGCATTTTCTGTACTTCCTCTCGTATTGCCTCCCGTCGGGCCTCTGGGATCCGATAGGGTTTTAACTTCACCCTTTCACCGGGCGGGGTAATAATGTCATGCTCTACCCCAGATGTTTGTCCCGGCAGCTCAGAGAATACCTCCTTGTTGCGAAGCACAAACTCCTTAACCTCCTGTTGTTGGGGTTGTGACAAGGTGGCTGCGATTCCAACCTCAGGAATCACGCAACCAGTTTGAGCTGGTGACCAAGTGTCTGCGACTAGGGACTCTCTATCCCTCCAGGCTTTCAACAGATTAACGTGATAGATCTGTTCGGGCTTTCGCCTTCCTGGTTGTCTGACCTTGTAATTCACTTCGCTCACTTTTTCCATTATCTCGTAGGGGCCTTGCCATTTGGCAAGGAATTTACTTTCAACCGTAGGGACAAGTACCAGTATCCTATCCCCCGGGGAAAAGGTACGGGTCTTGGCTCCACGGTTGTACACTCTCTGCTGTGCTAACTGCGCTTGGGCCAAATGTTCCTTCACGATGGGCATTACCTGTGCAATTCGGTCTTGCATCAGGGCGACATGCTCAATCACACTCCTGTGGGGAGAACTCTCACTTTCCCAAGTTTCCTTGGCAATATCCAACAGCCCTCTTGGGTGTCTCCCATACAGTAACTCAAAGGGGGAGAATCCCGTAGAGGATTGGGGCACCTCCCTAATAGCAAACATCAGATAAGGAAGTAGACAGTCCCAATCCTTTCCATCTCTATCCACCACTTTCTTCAACATTTGTTTTAGGGTTTTGTTGAATCTTTCAACCAGCCCATCGGTTTGGGGGTGATACACAGATGTACGTAATTGCGTCACTTTGAACAATTTACACAGCTCCTTCATAACCCGGGACATAAAGGGTGTACCTTGGTCCGTAAGCAGTTCTTTACAAATACCCACCCGGCTAAACACAAGAGATAGCTCTTTGGCTATGGTTTTGGCCGAGGTATTTCGGAGAGGGATCGCTTCTGGATAACGGGTGGCATAGTCCATTATAACTAATATGTACTGGTGCCCCCTAGCGGACTTGATTATAGGACCTACCAAATCCATGGCGATCCTCTCAAACGGGACCTCAATGATGGGTAGAGGGACCAGCGGGCTACGGAAATGTGGCATCGGGGCCGACCTCTGACACACAGGGCAGGAGGAACAATAATTTTCTATGTCCTTCATCACCCCCGGCCAATAGAATCTCTGTAATACCCTCTCTCGGGTTTTCTCTGTCCCCAGATGACCTCCAAGAATGTGCCCATGGGCCAACTCCAACACCAACTTCCTGTAAGGTTTGGGCACCACAAGCTGCTCAACGGTTTCTTCTGCCCTTTTTGCCACCCGATACAGTAGGTCCTTCTCTACGCTGAAGTATGGGTAAGTGCAGGTATTATCTGGGTTTACTAACTCGCCATCTATTTTCACTACGTTTTCCCGTGCCTTTATTAGGGCGGGGTCTTTCAACTGTTCTGTGGCAAAGTTTTCCCTGTGAACCTCAAGATCAGAAAACTCCACAGACGGTAGGTTTTCGTCTGAGGAGGTGGGCTCCTCTCCAGTTTCTTGAGTCTCCCCTGCCAATACTGACAAGGGACATTCCGGAGAGTCCTCACCACTCTCAGGGGAGTTCTGGCTATCACATTCCTGGTACATAGGGGCACCAGTGGGGGGCTCAGGATCATCCCACAGTTCCCAGAACTTCGGAAAATCCCTTCCCACAATGGCGTCATACGGTAACTGAGATACTAAGCCCACTGGATGAGAGAGGGTACCTTTGGGGGTCTCGAAACACACTGTAGTCACTGGATACTCTCGGGTGTCCCCATGCACACAAATAACAGCTACCTTGCTATTCCCAGAGACCTCTGTTTTAACTAATTCAGCCTTTATCAGGGTCACAAGGCTACCTGAATCCAGCAATACCACAACATTTCTACCATTAATACACATTTTGCATAAATGTTTCTCAGTTCCCCGAATGGCAGTGCATGCGACTGTCGCACACAGCGACTGACGTCTGCCCGTCAGAAAGTCACACTGCATGGGTTCCTCCAAAACCGGGCAATTTGCTGCAATATGTCCCGCTTGCCGGCAGCGGTAGCAAATGATCCTTCTTGCCGCCTCTTGAGCCGCTGATTTCCCAGGCTGTTCTCGCCAAACTTGGGGTAGAGCTCCCACCCTCTCACTCTCTCCACCCTCACCCCTTGGAATCCTCTTATCCGCCCCTGGGGATGGTCTGGTCTTAGGGTGGAAAGTCCGAGTGTCTCTGGAAGAGGCCGTCAGGTTCTCTGTAGCCAAGTATTTCTCCACACGATCCACAAGACCATCGGCCATCTCTGGGTCTCCATGGCTTACCCACTTTTGGATGGCAGTAGGAAGAGCTCTCAAAAACCGATCCATTACAACACGTTCCACAATCTTTGGTGCGGACAAAGTCTCTGGCTGTAGCCACTTTCTGCTCAGGTGAATGAGATCATACATTTGAGACCTGGGGGGTTTTCCAAGCTGGAAAGTCCAGTTATGCACACGCTGAGCCCGGACAGCCTGGGTGACACCCAGCCTTGCCAATATTTCAGCTTTTAGCATCACATAGTCTTTTGCTTGGTTAGGCTCTAGGTCATAGTAAGCTTTCTGCGATTCACCAGTTAACAGAGGAGCCACCAGTCCAGCCCACTGCTCCTCAGGCCACTTTTCTCTTTCAGCGGTCCTTTCAAATGTGGTCAAAAATACCTCTGGATCATCCTCTCCAGTCATTTTTGTCAATAAACGACTCACCCCAAAGGACGCGGTATTAGTGGGACGGCTTTCCTCACTGGTCTGCGGACGTTGCTGCATTACTGCTTCCATCTGTTGTTGTAGTCTCTGCTCTTGCTTCTGCAACAGGTCTATGAAGCGGGCCTCAGATTGCTGCTGGGCTCGTTGCTGAGCCTCCAGACTCTGTTGCAAAGTTGCGTTTGTCTGCTGCTGGGCTGCAAGGCTCTGTTGTTGAGCTGCAAGGCTCTTTTGCAAACCTGCATTTGTCTGCTGTTGATTGGCATTTGCTAGAGCCAGCTGTTTCAGTATCTCCTCCATGCTGGCCTAAAAAAACTGCCACTGGTTCTCCACCAACTGTGAGGGGGTTAGCTCGGCAGCGGGTGTGTGTGACCCCCGGGATGGGCTCCCCACACAAAACAGGCCCAGCAAACGGAGGTTGTGGTTTTCAAAATCAAAAAGGTGCGGTTTATTTTCTATTTACAGTGACAAAACACAGCAAAGCAAAAGAAACAAACAAAATAAATCCTGGTCAAGTTGACCTCTGACTAAACATACAGGTTTCCTAACTAACAACTGGGATCAGCCTAGTGCTGTCCTAGTCCCTAAGTCCCTAGTTTTAAATGTCCAAGCAAATAGCCACACAGGCTTTTTCTCACCGCACAGGGGTTCACTCTCCCTAGACAGTCCACACAGGTCTGGTTCCAGGCATGAGCTAACATCTAATGAAGCTGGGAGTTTTTATAGAGGCCTTAAACGAACTGACAGACTTCAGCTGGTCTCATCAACTCCCTGCCTGCACGACGCCCAGCCCTCTCTCTAGAGGTATGAGTCATCCATGAGCCCACTAGCCTTATACAACTCTCCACCTAGTTGTATAAGTCGGCGTAAAGCCTGAATCTGGGCGAAATATATCTACCCCCCTGGATGCAACCAGGTGACTTTACCTTCCTGCTGTCACAATATATATATATCTACTGTATATCATAATGTTGATTCTGGTGACAGGATCTCTTTAAATGCCAAAATTTCAGTAAGTAGTAAAATTATTGGTATTTAGCATTTGATATACAGCAGGTCAGGCTAAGTGCTAAGAGAGAGCAGGGATAAAACAAAATGTGGCTAGAGGTGAAGGCTCCTTCTTTAGCTTGGGCCTAGGATCATAGGCGCTCCCCTGAAACACAAAGATCATTTTGACGACCAACAGGGGCAAGTGCAGGCTTCAAAAAGCTTGTCAATACTATTGTTACTTTGGAAGCATTTAAATCAGAACTAAGTCCATCGATTCAACCATTTCCTAAAAGAGTTACATGCCATGAATGATAACTGTAACAGTTGCTTGTGCTCTCAGCCAAACTGTCAAGCCAAACGGCTGGTGTCATAATTGATCACATGAGCAGCACCATGGCAATTGCAGCCCAAACAAAGGCCAAGATGGCAGCTTCCTTGGCTGTAAAAGATATTAAAGTTTAGTTTTGTTTTAGGTCTGGGTCAGGCTCACTTAAAACCACCTAATAGTTTCTTATAGCTTTTGACAATGTAGCACTACCCCCGTAGGAGCTGCTGGTTATTATTTTGGGTCTGCACTCTGCCTGTCAACCCCAGAAATTTGGCTCAAACCCCCCTTGGCACAACTGGATAACAATATGGATGTGGGACCCAATGGCAAAGAGGACCACAACAACACCACACTGTAATATGTATAGTTACCGTTACCTTGGCACTGGTCACCTGACTCTCAGCTGCAATAGATAGAGTTCCACACAAGATGTAACTTAACCAGTTGTAAAATGTTTACTTGGCAATCCAATGTGAACCAGTGACTTCAACAAAAAATAGGTGACTGTAAGATGACCACCACCGCATGAAAGGGAGGCTTACCGGAATGAGTGGACCTGATAAACATATGTCTATGGGGTCAACTCAGGCTAAACATGTGTATCCCCGTGGAGGTAGAATCCTGGCCGATGATCCACAAAATGTATAATCCACAAATCCGAACGACTGATGGTACCGAATTTCAAAGCCCAGTAAACAATGGTAGTGACTCAGGATGGAACCATATCAAAAGGAAAGAGAGGAGGGCACATAGCGTGATACAGTATGAAACTTTTAATAAATGTAGGTAGGAACACTTACATCGCATCAAAAAGACAAGCGCTTCAAATGTACTCAGTGGCAGCAGTGGAGTCTCCCGACGCGTTTCGCAATATTTTGCATCGTCTGGGGTGTACCTCCACTGTTGCCCTCTCAAAATTTATAGATTCTCCAAGACCCTCAATTAGCAAGGACCTCCCCCCATGCTCAACCAACGGGCAATCACTTCCTGGCTGGTTCAACATGGCACCTCGGCTTGCGCTCCAAGCCTCATTATGGAACAAGCAAAAAGATCATCCACTGGTCCAAAATATTAAAGGTTAAAAGAGCAGAGGGATACAACTGCCCCTAATTAAAGGGGGGATCTTACCAGTAGGGCCCTCCAGGTGTGTATATCATTCTACGATAGGACGAAATGAATGTCGTCCTATCGGGATTGTGGAATGCAACGCAATGCAAACCACGTGACCGCAACCTACGTCGCGTCACACAAAGTCACGCGACGGAAAAGAATGTCACGTGACCCGCAGGCAACACACATCCGGATCAGCTCCGCTGGCGTGGCTCACACTGCGCCTCAATGGGTCACACATGTGTTCCAGAGAGACCCGGACGTAATGTCTACTTCCGCTAGCAAGACTCGCGGTGCGCCTCAAGGAATCGCAAGTGCGTTCCAAGGGAACCAGGACATAGTGTCTGCTTAAACCGGCAAAAAGGCATAGACTACAGCGGGTCATGGCCTGTCATTCGTGCCGAGCACTACCTATTGACTAAAACCACAAGTTAAATTATGACATTTAGCCAATATAATTACTAAAAACTGTATGAACTATAAATTTATCTAAAAAAAAATCTATAGGAGGTGACTACCTTTACCCTGCATATCTCTCGAAGGCCAATATGCAGGTAAAGAAAATAAATGAATAAATAAATCCAGGTCCCCATATAACCTGTTGCTCAAACCGGCCTATATATGTTGGATATAAATGAATATAAATGAATATGACTAGACCAAGCATCCAATGATACAGGTAAGGACCTGATGATTGCCCATCCGATGAGCCAGGGGTAGGACTTGAATCCTCCATAGACTGTGACATATAAATTGCATATATATACACATATAAATCAATGATGTTAAAATGCATACATAAAAATTATGAAAACAATAAAACAGAAGGAAAAGGATAATTACATTGGACCCCATTCCTAAAAGGACTCAATCTAACTAAGACTGGTCGATAAAGGAATTAATGTCCCATTCGACATGCAAACCAGACGGTCTATAGGTCTGTAATTGATATATCCAATAGGTCTCCAACTGGGACACTCCCCGAATTTTGGGGGCACCCCTCCATGATGGAATAAACCCATCAATAATGAGAAATTGCGTACCAGCTGGGTTCCTATTGTGATGCAACCTATAGTGCCTGGGTACGGTGTGATGGACGTCACCCCCAAGGATCAAAGAAACATGTTCCCCCACTCTGACCGAAAAAGGTCTAATGGTGCGCCCCACATATTGCTTGCCACAAGGACAAGTAATGAGGTAAACAATATGTGTGGTGGCACAAGTGCAAAATTGTTTAATTGGGTAGGATTTCCCTGTACTGGTGCAACTAAATTCCATAGTCTTCCTTCTCCCAGATGTGTTATATCTACACACACTACATTTTTTGCACGGGTGATACCCCACTAACTGATGAAAAAAAGAGGGGCGCACCGGGGGATTAATAATGTTAGGGGCTATTTTACTCTGAAGAGTGGGCGCACCTCTAAAAACGACCCTAGCCTGTTCAGACAGAACCGTTCCGAGGACAACATCATTCCTCAAAATGTTCCAATGTTTAGCTATAATAGCTTTCACTTGTTTGTGTTGCAAAGAAAAAGAGGTGTACATAGCCCACTTAAAGGCTCCCAACAGGGAGATTTAGAAATAGATTCTTGGTTCAACTATTTCAATGATGCTGGTATCAAACTTTTAGGGGTAGTGATCTCTAGGAAAAAAGCTAGATTGGTGGGGTTGGATAGAGAGATTAAAGAACTCAAGGAGAAACTTTTGTCACACAAACAATCCCTTGAATATCTCCCTCTCCGCCAATCTACAGAACCATCTTGAGAAAGAGGATAGAGATCAGAAACTCAAGAAACACAAAAAGTATTCCAGTGATGCTGGCGATTATAGGAATGGTACTGTTTTTGGGTGGCAGAAGCTTTTCTCAACATCTTTTGGTGCAGATATGGATTCAACCCCTTCTTTAGTGCCAACATCAAGTACTGCTCCAGTTCATGGACCAGTATCCAGTCAGGTTCCAGCTGCATCTACTATTCCAGCCCCCCTACGCAACCCACAAGGTGGTCAATCCCGGGTTCCTCCATCTAGAGGTCACCACTCTAGTCCATATACCCCCAATCAACCACGGGGTAGGGGTAAGTCTAGGGGGAATAGGGGTGGTAGGGGTACATCTAGGGGCTATCCTCAGCATATGAGTGCTCCACGTCATTATGAGTATGATTATTATTCTCATGACGTGTCTCCAGCTTGACATAGAGCTGCCCCACAGCCCCGTCGGGATCATTCACCCTATTATGGTCCCCCTCCTATTTCCACTCATAATAGATTTTCCCCTCTCGGTGAAGTGAGAGATGATAGTTATCATACCCGTACCAGATACCCTCCAGAGCCAATCTATTATAACCATGGCTATTCTAATTCACAAAGCCATGGTGGGTGGGATTTTCACGAGGACCGAGTACCCCGCAAAAGAAGTCCAGACCCAAGAGAGGGACCACAGGGGGGCAGAGAATTCAGAAAAGGAAAGAGAAGACGCACATAAAGGGCCAAGGCGTGTTCAATTTAAGTACTAAGGAGTTTACACCTGAAGAACTATCTGTTTTGGATAAGGGCCTTAAGTTTGCCCAAAAAATTGGATAAGGTACTTTTATTGACATACAAAAATATATTCGTAAAGTCAACATACAGCGGTATCTTATCACCAATCCTATTGTTGGTGAGAGTAGAGCAGCCACTTTTGGGACAGTACACTCGGGTTTATCTAATCCGTTGTTGTTTAATCCACCGGTCCCAGTGGCACACGCTGTAAGCATTTTCAGGGATCTAGTACTTAAGGACTTATCTGAAATTCCTGAGAAGCGCTCCTCCCGTCAGACTTTGTCCAACGCGGGCTTCATGTCCTTATGTCTTAATAGGGAATTGGTGATCCGCCCAGCGGACAAAGGCGGGGGCATAGTCGTTCTTGACAAGTCTGACTATGAACAAGAGATGTTCAGGATTCTAAATGAACCTAACACGTATCAATTAATGACCACCAATCCTACTTCAAAGTTTAAAACTTAACTTTAGTGTTTGGTGGAAAGTGGTTTTTCTAGAAATATTTTAAATAAGAAGGAAAAGGCTTTTTTGGTCCCCACTGTCCCTAGGATACCAACTATCTATTATTTGCCGAAAGTCCATAAGGACCCTGTTCATCCGCCCGGTCGTTCCATTGTAAGCGGGATTAACTGGTTGGAACGTTATAACAGCCTGATACGGTGGGATGAGCAGGTCGAGGCTATATCCTGATTTCAATCTAAACCACTGTGATTTCACCAGCGGTTATCGTAGCCTTGATTAGCACAGAACATGGAACTTGTGAGTCTCTACCAGCAACTCAAGAGAACGTATTTAGGAGTACCTTCGCTGCGCTGTGGCCCCTATCAGGGGAAAATGTCCCTCTAAGGGAGTTACCGGAGGCCCATCCGTCACCGGGTTGATGCTGCTCCGGACTCTCCGGACGGGTGACCTCCCCGGTCTCCTCACCTCAGACATAGGCCCCCTCCACCTCAAGGGCAGACTCCATCCACCTCAGGGACCCTCGGACACTTCGCCCTTGCGGGACCCAGTCGAAGTCACTGGGCCCCAGGCCTACGATCTAGTACCTCACCCCAGGCTGAAGGTGCCTGGGATGGACTCCAACTCCATTCCGGTCAGGCCTAGGGCGTCTGGGCCGAAACTGCGAACCGCCCGCACCCAGGCCTCAGGTGCCTGGGTGCGTGAAGAGAAGATCCCGAAAGACCTCGTGGTGAGGGCGTCTCCCCCTTTTATCTCCTCCCATCGACAACATGGCAGGTTCCCCGCCCTCGCCGTACCATCTCCCGAAAGGGACAAAAAGGGTAGCACTGTGGCAGTGATTCTACCTTGAGCCTGCGGGTAACCCGCCACCCACAGGCCAAGGAGAATAATACACCACCCAATCCTCCACGAATACAAAGGGGTCCAAAACCTCTCACAATTACACACCTGGGTCATACTACCACCCAGGTGTACCCCAACTAAATTTAAAGACCCCGCTACAGTTATAACCCCTGTAACATTTGTTTTACTGTCTGTGCACCTGTTCAGACCTGTTCAGCTCTCTGCCTGTGGTTTTATTATGAGAACACCACAAATTGTATTCAGGTTCCTTTAAGTGAACGCTGTGCAAAGAACAGAATTACACTACATGAAATTAATGCAGCTCCCTGCCTGTGGTTTTATTATGAGAACACCACTAACTGTATTCAGGTAAACTTTAGGTGAACGCTATGCAAAGCACACAGTACACTAAGTGAAACACTGACTACAGCTAGCACAATCACCTCCCTGCCTGTCACAGTATAGAGAAGAACAGGAACGGATCTAGCTAAACTGAATACAGTGTATAAATATATACACAACACCTAGGATGCATATATATCCTCTACACACTGTAACTGACTCGCCTGCCTGCTCTATCGAACTCAAATCAAATTACACTGTCTCTCTCTCTGTCTCTTTACTTTAAACAACTCCAACACACTACACAAGGCCGCCAAACCGGCGGCCTTATATAATGTGGGGCGTGTACTAAACCCCCTGAGCCATAATTGGCCAAAGCCACCCTGGCTTTGGCCAATTACGGCTCTCTGTTCAGACGGCGTTGCGATTGGCCAAGCATGCGGGTTATAGTGCATGCTTGGCCAGTCATCAGCCAGCAATGCACTGCGATGCCGCAGTGAATTATGGGCCGTGACGCGCCACTCGAATTTGGCGCGAACGGCCCATAATTTTCGATCTTCGAACGATCGAACAGCCGATGTTCGAGTCCAACATGGGTTCGACTCGAACACGAAGCTCATCCCTACTTAGGAGTAGGACCTATTTATTTACCAGATTGGTAGAGTGTGCAGCTAACCCGGTAGGAAGCCTGTGGTTTATATGTGATGTTTCTATTTGACAAAGTTGTGATGCAGTGGTTTACCAACAATAATTTTCAATAAAGACCGATTATGCCTACAGTATGTAGCAATACCCCCTAGAGGGCCGCTGGTTAGTTTTGGGTTTTGCACGTTACCTCTTCAGCTGCGTTGTCCGGGTAGGAAAGTCTGTAGTAATGCAATGTCCATACAGATGTAAAACCTCAAACAGTTATGCCGCGTACACACGGCTGTTTTTCTCGTCGAGAAAAACGACATTTTTCCCATTCGACAAGAAAAACGATAGTCTGTGGGCTTTCTGTCGTTTTTTTCGACGAGAAAAACGGCATTAAAAACGACGAGAAAAATTAGAACATGTTCTAATTTTTCTCGTCGTTTTTTTCGACATGTTTTCCGCGGCAGTGTTTCCCATAGGGAAACACTGCCGCAGAGCCCACAGACGGTCGTTTTTCTCGACAAGAGAAAAAACGACGTGAAAAACGACCGTGTGTGGGGAACAAGCTGTTCCCTCGTTTTTAATGACATTATTCACAGCGTTTTTTTAACCGCCGTGAATAATGATCGTGTGTACGCGGCATTAGGCTTTATTTTTCTTATGCATAAGACATTGAGAAGTAGAAGGTATAGAAGAGTAGGGGAAGGTTCAGGCACTCGCCACAAAATATAACAGTCTCAGATCAAAGTCACTCACCACTCTCAATGTTAGAGTGGGTATTGGTCACCCGGAAAGTCCCCTCTCACATGGCCTAGCAGCCGGGATGACACATGAATCAGTAACAGGGCAGTCTTCTGCCCAGGATCTGTTTGAAGTGAGCAAACGGATAGTCCAGGAATCCTCTGCCACAGGATTTCAAAGTCCCAAACTTCCAGCCGTACAGTTTAAAGAGCCAATCCGGCGAACTGCAGGGCTTGTAATGCAATGGATCCCTCCCTAATAAAGTCACCAGGCCTCACCCGAGACAGCAGTGTTGTGCCGGTCTCCTACAGGACAGGTCCTCCCCTGGTCTCCTTCATTAAGATGCTTTTCTCCCCATTTAGATGGACAGCTTGGGATCCTCTCTCCGGATATAGGCCCCAGCCAGACTAGCTGGGCCTACTATGTAGCGATGCAGCCTCAGGCCAACGTGGCCCCAAGACCAGGACCACACACACATACCTCGCACCCAGAGGGCTGCGGGGCGAGAACCGACCCCAATCAATGGCGTCTTCCCCTTAAGTATCCCCTCCCAACAGGCACAGCGGGTTCACCACTCCTACTATACCACTGCTGAGAAGGGCCACTCAATACACCATGATCTGCCTGTGTTCCGACAGGTGCCTGAGGTGGTAATGCCACCTACAGGCAAAAAGGAAATCACTACCAGGCAAACCATAACTGAGACAGAGGCGAATTTGAATGTAATTATCAACCATCTGAGCCCAACTACTGGCTCAGACATCCCTATAAATTTAAATAGCGTCCCAACCATTTGGGATGGGCGCTACATACACCCCCCTCTGTCCCCAGTGGCTGGAGAAAAAAACAAAAACCTCAAGCCTGAGGTTTTGGTGCCTGAACCAAAAAAAAAACTGGGAAGGGGAGAAGAGAATACACAATAAAAGGAATAGTATAACTCTCCATATATGACATCTAGATATATTACACATTATATATATATATATTCTACCACCCATCGCTATCTGTCTAACCCCATTCCATTCTCCGATGGTCTTTACAGCAGATCTGGTACCTAAGAGAAGACAAAAACATACATAGCAAACACATAATCTTAAATGATCAAATAACTGCACACAGAAGTAAAACTGTATCCCTGAGAGGATGCAGCTTCCCATCTTTAAGTTGTAAGTGCTGTAATAGCAATGAAAGTCTTTCCCTGATTCAGCAAACCACTGCCACCTAGTGTTAAAGGCATCAAAATGTCCATTTTAAGCAGGGGTTAAATGATATACATACAGAGAACCAATGTTGAACACGGCGTCTCTCAACAACCCTATTCTATCTGGCTAAATTCCCCAAAGTTCAATTATAGGAAGAAAAACTGTCCTTCAGAGATAAAAAAAAACTTTCTCTGTCTTTTATTGTGAAAGCAACCATTATTTAAGGGTGGAGGACAAAGTCACCTTTTCCAGAGCATTCTCCACTTGTAGGAAAACAGAAGGTAAAGAATGAAATCAAGGTTCCATATTAAAATGTCACAGATAGAACCTTGGATCAGGCAGAGTCACCGTTTTCCACTGTTTATCCAGGGTTGTAACAAAGTACACTACATCCTCCCTTCCTGGACAGCGGAGTACAACCCGATCAGCGTGAATGTGCCGGCCATAGCTCCAGTCCAAACGGCATCCTTTAAATCGGTTGGCCATAGTGACTGAGTGTTCAAGATTTCTAAACGGCTTGGGCACTTTAAGGTAGTCCCAGAGGGCGTCCCCGTACCATTGCTCGCGGCGAGCTTTCATAATCCGACATAAGTTCTTCGGGCACGTAGGGAAACTCCAAGCCGTACTCAGTAGCTACCCGCTTCATTAAGATTTGCTGCAGGCGGTCGAACCTAGGTAAGGTCCCAGGGTCTCCTGTCCCAGGTAGCACATATGAGTCCGGTGACCTCTGGACCAAAGCCGTAGCAAATTGAGGCCAGGGCCCGTCATTGGGTACAGCCTCCTTCTTTACATCAGGGGTAGGGGTTTCCACCCGGGGTGTAGTGTCCCCAGAACTCATGGGTGAACGCTCTCGGAGGCTGCGGAGTGGGGTAACACATCTGCGATTGTCCCAGCCCTTCTCCAGAAATATGGCCTCAATTAACTCATCATCCCCAACATCCGAGGAGGATTCCAATTCCGAGGAATCCAACTCCTCGGCAGGTAAGTAGTTTTTGGCAATAACAGTCACTTTTCCCCCAGCCTCCTTACCGGTCCCTGTTGTGGACTTCCCAGAGACTTCACCGCTCACGAGGTCCGGTTCCGGCAGGCGCTGGGGCAGGCTTTGAATGCGGCCGTGGGAGGCCTTCACGTAGCCCACCTTCCGTTTTGTGGGTGGGATGGAGACACAAGTAGAGGCGTTGGCAGCGTCCGCTGCGAGGTCCACTAGTGGCTCCGTGGTGGTGGCAACATTCACTCCGGACTCCCTGGCCACGGCGTCTGTAGTGCGTGCGGGCTGGACCGCAGGGGCAAAGGCGGCCTCCTCGAGAGTGATGGTGCCTGAAATCCAATCCACCCGATAAGCACGGGGTGTTTTGGTGGGTTGTTCCACTTCAAAAAGAAATTCCCCGCAGGTGAGGCATCGTCCAAAGGGGCGCAGCTGCACGGCCAGTCCGTTACATCCAGGGCAGAGCATGCCCAGGGCCTCCACATCCCGGCTCCTGTATAGAGTAGAGTGGCCCCGGGGCTTTAGCCGGATCCCCGCATCTGTAAGCGGGGCTCCAATCTGAGCAGTGTCCATGGTTGTAGGTACATGGAGCATCCTGGGTCCAGTTATAGCTGGGGCCCAAAGAACCGACGACATGTTACTCTTCTTGCTCAATCCACAATCTCTGCCCTTGGTGCCAAATGCACCCATGTGTAGCACGCAGGTGGCGGGAACTCCTCCCAGTTAGTTCTTTTTTGCACGTAGCTTGCAGGCTTTCTTCTTTTCGGCCCTGCCCACGAACTACGCAGCTCACAAAGCGATCCATGCCCCTTGACCCCTTCTTCTCTCGTAAAAGCACAGTCCAACACTTTCTCAATGGCAGACTTTCCAAATAGCAAAATAACAGTAATCCAGTTGTCAGAGGCAACAGCAAATATCCCGGACGAGCCCCCACGTGTAGCAATACCCCCTAGAGGGCCGCTGGCTAGTTTTGGGTTTTGCACGTTACCTCTTCAGCTGCGTTATCCGGGTAGGAAAGTCTGTAGTAATGCAATGTCCACACAGATGTAAAACCTCAAACAGTTAGGCTTTATTTTTCTTATGCATAAAATGTTGAGAAGAAGAAGGTATAGAAGAGTAGGGGAAGGTTCAGGCACTCGCCACAAAATATAACAGTCTCAGATCAAAGTCACTCACCACTTTCAATGTTAGAGTGGGTATTGGTCACCCGGATAGTCCCCTCTCACATGGACTAGCAGCCGGGATGACACACAAATCAGTAACAGGGCAGTCTCTGCCACAGACTGCCCAAGATAAAGAAGGCCTCTGCCACAAACCTGTTTGAAGTGAGCAAACGGATAGTCTAGGAATCCTCTGCCACAGGATTTCAAAGTCCCAGCTGTACAGTTTAAAGAGCCTTTAAGCCAATCTGGAGAACTGCAGGGCTTGTAATGCAATGGATCCCTCCTTAATAAAGTCGCCAGGCCTCACCCGAGACAGCAGTGTTGTACCGGTCTCCTCCAGGGCAGGTATTCCCCTGGTCTCCTCCATTAAGATGCTTTTCTCCCCATTTAGATGGACAGCTTGGGATCCCCTCTCCGGATATAGGCCCCAGCCAGACTAGCTGGGCCTACTATGTAGCGATGCAGCCTCGGGCCAACATGGCTCCGAGACCAGGACCACACACACATATCTCGCACCCCAATCAATGGTGTCTGTCCCTTAAGTATCCTCTCCCAGCAGGCACAGCGGGTTCACCACTCCCACTATACCACTGCCGAGAAGGGCCACTCAATACACCATGATCTGCCCATGTTCCAACAGGTGCCTGAGGTGGTAACGCCACCTACAGGCAAAAAGGGAAATCACTACCAGGCAAACCATAACTGAGGCAGAGGCGAATTTGAATGTAATTATCAACCATCTGAGCCCAACTACTGGCTCAGACATCCCTATAAATTTAAATAGCGTCCCAACCATTTGGGATGGGCGCTACAAGTATATGTACATATACTTGCAAAGCTTTGGTCATGAACCTCAAAAACTCTAATATGTGCATCTATGTTAACTATGCAAATACGCACACCTTGAGATAATCACTTGTTTGTGATTATCCACTTAACTAGGTCTGTTATATTAGTAACAGAATATAATTGTGTATGACAGCATCAAAGCTGAAATCTCTGAAGACATAAGCAGATAGAAGGCCAAGTAACAAACACAAGATGGCGTGAGCAGGATTAGAATGACGATCACCTCCACGTAAGAAACAGCTGGGGATCTGCAGGGATTGGGATGAGAAGAGAGGGATTAGTGGAAAGATTATCACAAAGGGGGAGAGAATGAGATTGTGACAAAGGGCAGAAGACAAAGGAAGAAAGAAAGGGGGCAAACAGAAGGCAGCAATAAAACTATGATGCATATAGTGACAAAGAATTGATCACATTAAGAGAAGAGGCATAGAGGTCATTGATGAAGGAATGAGGTAAGAAGAGTGACATCAGCAGAAACTGACAAGACAAAGGGCGAAGTATTGTACACATTATAAAAAAAAAAAAAAATAAGAACACCAAGGAAGCCGTTGAGGCATACATTGATCACGCTGGACCCATTAACTCAACTCAACATCTACCTGAAGCAAAGCAGCCGCTTCTACGGTAAGACGCTCCCCATATTCTTGCTCCTCCTTACCAAACCTCCTATTTTACCGTCCTTTTTCTAAATAATACCCAAAGATAAGCATGATACCAATCTACCCAACATCACTACTATTCCCAATGTGAAGCACATTAATTGCTTTCCAGACATTCTTTTTCCTTACCACCTCTCATTTTTGTCTATGTATACTGGCACAGTGTCCACAATGAGGCTTTGTGGTACAGATGCTAATATTTTTATGTTTAAAATAATAGTGCACATCAGCACTATTTTATGAGACAAGGCAAAGGGGAATGTTAATATACAAAATATACTAACTTTTTTTATAAGTCTTTTTTTTTTTTTGCTTTGTACTATAATTCCAAATTATTGTAGATCAATTGCCATAAATATGATACAGAGATTCTCAGTTGGCATTATTTTTGTTTTTTTCATTTTCTAAGGATAGTACGCAATTAAAAAAACATAATAAGTAATAAGAATTTAAAGGAAAAAAAAAACAATGCTTGTAATAGAGTTAGTTGGGAATTTAAATAAAAGGTACCCGTGTTACCATCCATTTTCATTTGTGACGGATTTTTTTTCATGAAAAAAAGAAAAACATGGTATTATCCTTGCTCTTGGCAATTATTTCAAATCCAAAGCATTTTTTAGAAGTTACGTACAGTATATATTTCTCATACAACCTTATTAGTAGCCTGTCTATTTTTTAAAGGACCAGTGCACCCAGAAGTAACATTTCTGTTTTTGGTAAAGGCTGGAGATTTATTTCACATAACAATTTCTTATATCTCTGAAATACTGTCTGTGTACCTGCTTTATCTATTATAGGGAGTCTTTGTCCCTGTTTTTTATTTTAATTTTATATTAGGATGAATGTAAGGCATATGGAAAAAGGAAAGGTGGTTGGGAACAGGGTTAGGAATTGTAGCAGGGAAATGTCACTTTGCCAATATGCAATACATATAGAAAGCTAGGGTTGACTCAGATCAGCCTGCTCTACTTTTAAATTTCATCATGCTTTGTGATTAATTTAGTACTACACAGTGGCGGTGCGTCCATAGAGGGTGCAGGAGCACCGCCCCCTCTCTTCTGCACCCGTCAATCAACAAAAATAGATTCATGCATTGCATGAATCTATCTATTGTCGCCGCTGCTGCCCCCTATTCCGGTGTCCGGCCCCTTGTCGAGCGCCGGCAATCTGAATTACAGCGGTAGGGGTGTTTTGGAAGTGCCTGATTAGAGCCGTCGGCTCTAATAGGTTTCCTGATTAGAGCATGTGGGCTCTAATAGGCTTCCAAATTGTTAAACAGCGGGCGCACTGCTGTGCGTTCACTGTTTACACAGTGCTGTGTTAGGGAATCGCTTCCCTAACACTGACCCGCCTCTCAGCCAATCAGGTGCACCGGGTCTGGTTACCAGTCACCTGATTGGCTGAAGCAACAGCGCTGTGATTGGACGCCTATCAGGCTTCCAATCATAGCAGAGATGACATGAAGGGGACGGGAGAAGACATTGAGGACTCGGAGGGAGCGTGGAGGACGACGCTGACCCGAGAAAGGTAAGTGCTGGGCAGGGGTGGGGGCAAACTGGCGGCATTTGATGGGGCAAACTGGCAGCTATTGATGGGGCAAACTGGCGGCTATTGATGGGGCAAACTGGTGGCATTTGATGGGGCAAACTGGCGGCGTTTGATGGGGCAAACTGGCGGTGTTTGATGGGGCAAACTGGCAGCATTTGATGGGGCAAACTGGCAGCATTTAATGGGGCAACCCGGCAGCTATTGATGGGGCAAACTGGGGGCAAACTGGCGGCAATTGATGGGGCAAACTGGTGGCAATTGATGGGCACAGTGGCTGCGTTTGATGGCACAGTGGCGGCAATTGATTGGCACAGTGGCTGTATTTGATGGGCATAGTGGCGGCAATTTGATGGGCACAGTAGCTGCGTTTAATGGGCACAGTGAGGCTGCAATTGATGTTTTGTTTTTTTTTCAGTTTGTTTGCGCCCTCCAAAAATTTTGAGCACCAGCCGCCACTGGTACTACATGACAGATTTGTCATACATTTTTATGCAAGAACTGGTGATTTTTAAGATTGAATTGAATTGGTAAAATGCCATTAATCTAGGGAAGGGTGGGATTAGAAAAAGTCAAGGTCTTTAAGGGGAAAAAGTCTGTGAATATTTATGTTTTTTTTCTTATTTGCAAAGACTGGAAACATTAATTAATACATCATGATTTTTTTCAAGGTGTGTCTGTCATTGTGATAAACACATGTACCTATTACCCTACCAAGTGTATGTTTAAATGACCCACCCAATACCTTCACCTTAAATAACCTACTGTTTTATTCTGTTTCAGACTCTGCTGTTTTGTATTATAGTGATGAGATAAATTTGTCTTCAAGTGAAGACTTATTAACATCATTAATTTATTTATATATTCATTATTATCAAATTATTATGTAACTATAGGGAATTGAGGATAGAATGTTAAAGTCCAGACAGTAATTTACAATCTTATATAGTGCAATTAAAATATAGAAAATGTTATGAGTACAATACTCCTAACCACTGTCAAGGTGATGTTATCATCTTGAACCAACGTATGCTAGGTAATCTTGACTATTACTATGGTGCAGTATTATTTGGCCTAACCCGGCCTCAGCAGAGTTTAATAGAAGGCTATATGACATATTTACTGCTCATTTGTGTTGTGTACTAAGGAAGCACATAATCTGCCACTGTTGACCCCCTCCTTGTAAATGTGTCTTTCAGTAAAGGTTAGTCCCATTTAAAGCGGTTGTAAACCACTGGCCTTTTTTTTTCTCTGCAAGGCAAAGTCATAATGTGCATTATGTGAAACTTACCTTAAACCAAAGCTGTTCCAGTGCCACGATGTCAGCGCTGCAGCCGCTTCCATCTTCCATCTCTGTGACTGGCCAGAGCCACGATGACGGGTGGCTGTTCCTTCAGAACCCATGCAACAGTGATGTCACTGGCTGCATGCAATGTAAATATCTCCAGTGAACGTTTAGGAGATATTTACACTACCTATAGGTAAGCCTCATTATAGGCTTACCTATAGGCAAAAGTCTGGAAAGGTAGTTTACTTCCTCTTTAAAAAAAGTGGATTGTATAGGCTACCAAGTAGTTGTCGTTTTAGCAAGCGGGAGTATATGTAACTTTGCTATTACGACTACAGTGAAGGTGTTGCCCTTAAAGGAGATCTGTTGTCAAGAAATAAGAAAGCCGACAATGTTGACCTCCCTCTGAAAATGGTAGTTGCCTGGCAGTCTTTGTCTTCAGTATTTTGAGACCCTGATCTGGAACAAGCATGCAAATCATGAGTTCTGATTTCTATCTGATTTTCTATATAAGCATTTATTTTCCAAATCAAAGCACTGCCATCCACCATATTTACTTTGCTACTTCAGAGAATTTGTGGTGGATTCACTTAGTATCTCTTACTGCAGTGTGCAAAGAGGCAGGAGGCAGAGATGTGCACTGCAGGTGGTAAAAAAGCCAATCCAGCTGCTGGAAGGAAGGAGACAGCAGGTGAGAGGGGGACTGTGGATGTGGGGGGCAAAGGTGAGTTGTCGATGGGGGTGCAGAGGTGTGCTGTGAACAACCGGTACAGAGGTAAGTCTTGGACAGAAAGATGCAGAAGTGAAATGGAAGAGCAGAGGTGAGCTATGGATGTGACTTCAGAAAACATATGTATAATATATGTATTTTCTAAACATTATTGTGCTGAGGTTTGTGTGTGTCTGTTAGACTCTTGCCCGTGGCACAGTAATAAAAGCATTTTTGTGGGTACAAGGACTTTGGCATATACTAAAACGTAATCCCCCTGGGTGTTTAATAGATCACATTCGCTTTTCAGATTATTTTTATTATATCTAAAACTTACTAAATATGTTAATGTGTTATGAGCTATAGATATAATTGTTAGCAAGTTTTTCTCAAAAGGGGAAAAGGCTAAGAAAGGCTGCACTAGATAAATTACATTTACCATGACAGAGTCTCCTATAGACAACATACTTCAGTTAATATTATTTTGTGGACCATTTTGTTTGCGATTTCAGATATGTCTCGGGAGCAGTTAGAAGGGGTGGTCCGTACAGTTGAAACCCTACTAGCAGAGGCAGAAGCACTACGAGTCCGATGCCAGCGACAGAGTGATGAGGTGAAGCAACTCTGTGAAGACTTGAGAAATGAAAACCGAGACCTGGTAGAACGATTTTCTCAAGCGGAGCGAGATCTCACTGAAGTCAAACGTTCTGTCAATGAGCTGATGGACACCAAAATAGCATTTGAAGCCCGGGAGAGGCAAGTGCGAAAGTTGAGCAAGCAACTGTAATAAAGGACACTGGACTTTTCAGTCTTATAGCCACAGAAGAAGATGGTTCTATTACAGCCTTGGCTACCTCTATTTCCTCTTATCACCTCCTCTAACTTTTTCCAATCATGTAGATGATTTCAGGTTGTTTAAATGCTTCTTGGATTGTTCAATTAATTAATCTAAGTGATCCAGTAACTTACAGTAGACTGAAATGTGGAAAACACAAATTGGGGCATTTATGAAACGTTGAGCAGCTATTTCCTCTACTTAGCTGCCACATTGTTTTGTTATTATTGGCCAATTTTTTGTTCTTTCTATAAAAACAGGCTTGTTGGTTTTGTTCAGCACAAGAATTTGTGATTTATCTTTCTTTTCACTATCACAGTTTTTCCATTGTCTTTTAGCCATCTTTGTTATACTTTATTTGCACAATTAAAGCTGTGAAATTGAATTAAATAAATAAATTTGTATGATTACTTCAGTACAATACCAGTGACAAACACAAATACATGTAGGACAAGTCGCTTATTCTTCCTCTCCTCCAAGTTTGTCAGTTTTTGTACAATTTGTCAGTTTAAAAATGTTGGCACTTTTAGACCATAACGTTAGGCAACCATATCTCAATGCATTTGCTATTCAGAGCAATACAATGCAGAGGATGAGAATCTGTTTGGGTTGTGGTACACTGTGTATGATAGGTTCCTTTCCAATTTGCTATGCATTGCTGTGCATTTGTGCAGCCTTAACATAATGCACATGTGCATGGAATAATGCATGTGCTTTGGTCTGATCTATATAGTTGCATATAAAATGCACTTTTTATCTTTCAAAAAGTGTTTCCCAGTGCTAAATCTTTCATTCAAATTCTAAATTGCTGCATTTGTCAATTTTAAAAGCCAATATAAAGGAACAGTAGTAGTAAAAAAAAGCCCTTGTGGATTTAATTAACTTTTTTTGCTAATTCTCCTTTAAGGGGGTGTGGCATGGGCGTGTCTTATGTCTACATATGTTTGGTAGTAGGTGTCCCTCATTCCCATCTCAAAATGTTGGGAGGTATGCCTAAAACTTTATTAACAGTGTTTTTACTAACACAAACCAAAGAAATTGTGCAAATTAAGACCTTTCAGTCCTGTCCTCCCTCGCTGTGTCTGTGTGAGTAAATGAGAGCCATTAACCGGAAAGACTATCAGTACATTGTTTACAATGATAATCAGGACACTGATCATCAGTGCCCTGATTATCAGTGCAGCCCCATCAGTGCCAATCAGTGGAGCCTATCGATGCTGCCTATCAGTGCCAACTATCAGTTCTCATCAATAACGCCTATCAGTGCCGCCTATCAGTGCTTATCAATTCCACCTGTCAATGCTCATCAATGCGGCCTATCAGTGCCCATCCGGCAGCCTATTGGTGCTTCCCATCAGTGCTCATCAATGCCCATCAGTGCCACCTGTCAGGGTTCATCAATGTCACATATTAGTGCCCATCATTGCCACCTATCAGTGCTCATCAATGCTGCCTATCAGTGCCACCTATCAATGCTCATCAATGCTGCCTATCAATGCCGCCTAGCAGTGGCACCTTAAAAAATTTGGCGCAGGGTTCAACTTAATATCCATACCAGACCTGAAGGGCCTGGTATGGAATTTCGGGAGACCCCCACGCAATTTTTTTTTTTTCAATGACTTTTATCTGTATTGCTGGGACCCGACAATTCATTATAGCCGCGAGTAGTTTTAAATTACTTTTTTTTCCTTTAGAAATGTCATTTTGTGCAGGGACTGTTCTAAACATGGGAAAAATGCACCACTTTACAGGCATACTATAGACACCCCCCAGGTACGAAATTTAAAGGAATATTTCACTTTTATTGTTTCACTTTAAGCATTATTAAAATCACTGCTCCCGAAAAAAATGCAGTTTTTAAAACTTTTTTTGCATTGATACATCTCCCCTGGGGCAGGACCCAGGTCCTCAAACTGTTTTTTTGACAATACCATGCATATAAGCCTTTAAAATGAGCACTTTTGATTTCTCCCATCGATTTTTAAAGGGTGTTCTGTGGCTTTCGAATTTGCCGCGAACACGTTTGACTCGAACATCAGGCTCATCCCTAATCATTTCTATGGAAGATTCTGAGCCAGTTACTTGGTGGACATTCACCTAGGGAAGTTCACTACATTGGTGTTCTTATTTGGTTATCCACTTTTTTGGACTATATCTCCTTTTGAATTTTTGTACACATTGTCATTGTGTCTACACATCAGATGTTTATATATAAATATTTTCAATGTAACACTGTCACATTATTCTAATGAAAAAAAATGTCAGCGCTACACTTTGTTTTCACCTATATTTTGGACTTCGTTTTAGTGTTAGCGGCTTCACTCACATTGGTTTAGCGCAGTAATTTCCCCAACTTTCCCACTACAGTACTAAGAATGTAAGGGCTGATGCTTTGTTGCAACAGTTTTCCTCCACTTCCAAGTTGGAATCGATTCCTGTTCCAGTAATTCCTACTGATCGAATTCTGGCTACAGTTCGCACCAGTCTTACTTCTCCTTTGGGTGACAAAATTCTTGCAGCTCAGATCCATGCTCCTCCTGAGAAACCTTGTGACCGCTGCTTTGTCCCTAAGAGTCTCCGTACTGCCAAGCTCCAGACTTACCATTCTCCCAAGGCTGCTGGTCACCCAGGGAAGAATTGACTCTTTTGGGCTATTTCCCAACAATTCTG
Organism: Rana muscosa; assembly: GCA_029206835.1. NCBI lineage: Eukaryota > Metazoa > Chordata > Amphibia > Anura > Ranidae > Rana > Rana muscosa. The sequence goes on from CM055119.1 coordinate 274,239,703, forward strand.
GTGGCCTAGTCTACTTGCTGATGTAGCCGCTTTGTAGCTACTTTTTCCGTGTGTGCTCAGAGTAAGATACTACAACACCTTCCAGAAGGCCTCCTACAACCCATACCCAATGGAGAGAGGCCTTGGATTTCATTGTGGATTTACCCAACTCTCATGGCAACACAGTTATCCTTATTGTTGTTGATCGGTTCTAGAAAATGTCTTATTGCATTCCACTTAAGAAGTTGCCCACATCTAAGGAACTGTATTCCATTTTTGCTCGGGAGATCTTTCGCTTACTTGGGCTACCCAAGGCGATCGTCTCGGACAGGGGTAGTCAATTTGTGTCCCGGTTCTGGTGAGCCTTTTGCGTACAGTTGGGAATTCAGCTTTCTTTCTCCACTGCTGTCTAATGGGGGCTGCAGAACGAACGAACCAGTCCTTGGAGCAGTTTCTACGTTGCTATATTTCTGACCATCAGAACAACTGGTCAGACCTCTTACCTTGGGCGGAGTTTGCATACAATAGTGCCTTGAATTCTGCTTCCCGATTGTCCCCATTTAAGGCGAACTATGGTTTTCAACCTTCCATGTTGCCTGACTCATTTGTTCTGCAGAGCATTTCTGCGTTAGAGGAGCATCTCTGTGGTCTTCGTTCCACTTGGGCACAAGTCCAGGAGGTTTTGCGACATGCCAATGATAGGTACAAACTCCATGCTGACCGCCTGCCTGCGCCTTCCTACCAGGTTGGGGACAGTGTATGGCTGTCATCTCGCAAATTCCGACTCCGTGTTCCCTCACTGAAGTTGGACCCTCAGTTTATTGGGCCTTTCCGTATTCTCCGCAGAAACAACCCAGTAGTGGCTTACACTTTAGACCTTCATTCTAATATGCGTATCTCAAATGTATTCCATGTCTCTTTATTAACCTCCCTGGTGGTATTCCCGAGTCTGGCTCGGAGTAAGATTTCATTACCATTTGCGATAACCCCGAGCCAGACTCGGGCTGCATCGCAGGATACAGGGAGAGTTACTTACCTTGTTCCCTGGATCCTGCGATGTCTCCCAGCTGTGTGTGTGAGTTGTCTCCTCGCTCGATTCACACAGTGCCCGAGTGCCGCCGAGCTCCATTCCCTGCGACTTTGCAAATTCAAAAAAGTAAAAACTCAATACACATACAGTACACTGTAATCTTATAGATTACAGTACTGTATAAAAAAATTACACATCCCCTTTGTCCCTAGTGGTCTGTCCAGTGCCCTGCGTGCACTTTTATATTATAAATACCGGTACATTTTCTTCTGCCTGGAATGTGGAGATTGTCCATAGCAACCAAAAAATGTCCCTTTATGTCAAAAGTGGTTTTAGACCAGCTAGAAAACAGCGATAATAAATTAGAATCACTTGCAGAATTGAGCGATAGCGATTTGTGGGGAAATTTGTCATCAAACACTAAAAGTAATGACAGCGACAATTCTTCAACTGAGCAAATTTCAGTGTTTTTGATTTGATTACATTATTGAATAATTTTTATTATTATTATATTATTTGTTATAATTATTTATAGTAATTTATTATATTATATGTAGCACTACCCCGTAGGAGCTGCTGGTTTAAATTTGGGCCTGCTGTTACATTACTGTTCCGTATGCTCGTCTCAGGGGTTCTCCTTGAAGAGTTGTCCAGAAGAAGTTTGCACCAACACAAAGTCTCTTTCAAGGGTTTTATTGAATAAAGATTTCAACAGAGGGGGTTGAAGGGATGGGGAGGACTCAGGTACCTTAGTTGCGGACCACAGGAATCCTCCCAGGTCCAGAGGAACAACCGTCTCCACACTGGACTCAGCAAACACCGAACAGGCTCAATCTCACCGGCCCAGCAACCGATGCGTAGTTCGATCACATACAGTCTCTGCCGCAGACTTGGTGAAACCCTTCCCTGGGTTACCTTCTGAATAAAGAACACAGCTCTCAGTGCCAGGATCTTCCAGCCGTTCCGGCAGCACTGTGAGGTAGATTATGATCCGGATGCATCCTCCAATTGAGTCCTCAATTGCTTGGTCCCTTCCAGCAGGTAAGGCGACACAGGATCATCCCCGGATCAGTAGGCCCCCAGTAACTTCTGGGCCTACATCTCAGTAACAGGGCCACAGGCCAACGTGGCCTGAGGCAGAAACAGCCAGCACTTCCCTGAGGCCATGTGGGCCCTCAGGTCGGGATCGACAACCCCAACTCTCCTCCTAACCTAATGGCGTCTGTCACTTAAGTACCCTCTCCCAGAATGCACAGCGGGTTGACCACGCCCCTGAGCCGCTTCTGAGAAAGATACCCAATGCATTCAGCCAGTTGCCTTTCCTATCCTGACCAGTGGTGACAGCGACACCCACTGTCAGGAGGAAAATCATGCAACCAGCTGAACTGAAACAGAGTACAATTTGTAACACAATCCTTCTGAGCCAAACTATTGCTCAGACAACTATAATTTTAACACATAGCGCCCACTCATTGGGAGCAGGGCCCTACATATAATTTATGATTTTGTGTTTCAAACTTTATCATACCCGGGATGTCTACTAGACTCTGGTTTGGACAGATTTAAGTGAGTTATTCCTAAGAATTGCAGGCCTACAAGATAAAACGCCAAATTTCCATGCAAAATAATTGTACCGCTTTCAGCACCTAAAATCTGACAGAATCATACCGCCAGGGAGGTTAAAACCTTTGGTTTGCAACCGCTTTACCACCTCTGTGCCACGTCCTCACCCAGTACAGGTTGAGAACCATGAGGAGTATGAAGTACAGCCATTGTTGACTCCCATAGGTTCTATCGGTGCATACAGTACCTGGCACCAGGCCCGATCCGCCCTATACGCTGACTACGCAAGCTGCGTAGGGCCCCGAGTAATATTCGGGGGCCCCGCCGCCGCTGCCGCTAGAGGTTCGTGGCCGGTGGAGATAATGTTGCCGCCGGACGCCATTTTCCTGAAGACCCGACCAGAACGAGAAGGGAGCCCTGCCGAAATAGAGCTGCGGCGCCGCCCACCCCCGCCCCCGGTCTGTCTGTCATCTGTGACCTGTTGTGGAAAGGGGTGGCGGGTGGCCGGTGCCGCAGCTCAATTTCTATATTGTAGCAGGCCAGCTCCATCTCTAATTTGTTCCCCCTCGCCTTTCGCCTCGGCCTTCAGTTATGGCGGAGGAGACACCGCTGCTGAGCTATAGAAGGGCTCCAGGGGGGGGACACCTAAGATGTAAGGAAGCACTCAGCTGGGGACACCTGAGATGTAAGGAGGCACTCCGCTTGGGGCACCTGAAATGTAAGGAGGCACTCGGCTGGGGACACCTGAAATGTAAGGAGGCACTCGGCTGGGGACACCTGAGATGTAAGGAGGCACTCCGCTGGGGACACCTTAGATGTAAGGAGGCACTCCGCTGGGGACACCTGAGATGTAAGGAAGCACTCTGCTGGGGACACTTGAGATGTAAGGAAGTACTCCACTGGGGACACCTGAGATGTAAGGAGGCTCTCCGCTGGGGACACCTGAGATGTAAGGAAGCACTCCGCTGGGGACACCTGAGATGTAAGGAAGCACTCCGCTGGGGACACCTGAAATGTAAGGAGGCTCTCTGCTGGGGACACCTGAGATGTAAGGAGGCTCTCCGCTGGGGACACCTGAGATGTAAGGAAGCACTCCGCTGGGGACACCTGAGATGTAAGGAAGCACTCCGCTGGGGACACCTGAGATGTAAGGAGGCACTCCGCTGGGGACACCTGAGATGTAAGGAGGCTCTCCGCTGGGGACACCTGAGATGTAAGGAGGAACTCCGCTGGGGACATCTGAGATGTAAGAAAGCATTCCGCTGGGGACACTTGAGATGTAAGAAAGCACTCCGCTGGGGTCATCTGAGATGTAAGGAAGCACTCCGCTGGGGACACCTGAGATGTAAGGAAGCACTCCCCTGGATGGGGACAGTGACATCACAGCTCCCACTGATTCTGCATTATGGTGAGTTGAATGATTTCATTTTATATTACCAGGTAATAATAGAAATAATGCGCTTCAATCACCCTGACACCATAACAACCATGGTGCCGGGATGATTGAATTGCTAACACGAGGTGTTTGGAGTATCTTTATCTGCTGATTGTTAAACTTTCTGGAATACACATATTGCTATTGCGGCCTGCTGTCCCTCCATCCCTCTTTTTTTACTTCCTCTCTCTCTCTCTTTCTTCCTTTGTTTCTCCCTTCATCCCTCGTTCATCTCAGACTCTAGCCACACCCCTTTGAGTCACGCCCATTTAAGCCACGCCCAATATTACACTTAAACCACGCCCATTATTCACGGGTCAGGTAGAGAGCCCCTTAGCAGAATTTTGCTTAGGGCCCCAGGGAGGTCAGGATCGGCACTGCCTGGCACATTTGAAAGGGTACGGTCTGGAGGAACGCTCTTGGGTCTCATCCTCATACGTACTTGCCCCTGTCCTCCTCTGTGCTTTCCATAGATGTTTTCCCCTCCAACCTTACCTTACCTTTTACTGTGTAGCGCACACACCTCACTCCTACCTGCATTAACTTGGCTCCTCGCAGGAGGAAGAAAGGCACACCACACCACAAGCCCGTACCCTCCTGTGTAAAGAGGTTGAGCGGTGTTATTTTTTGGGTCTTGTCTGCAGCCAGAGTCAAAGTCCTCCTGAAAATGATTCTCACCCCTACCATGGGTAGAGGCAAGTCCTTGACTTCCCCAGTAACGTAATTGTCCACACCAGCTGAAAGTCCAACTCAATATTTATTCTCACTTTGCAATAAACATTCTCTTGGATAGAGGAAAGGTTGGAGCAAGGAAACAGGACAGCTTAAGGTGTGGAGGAGGTCCAGGCACAAACGTAGCTCAAACTCTTGACTGTTCGGTTTTCTCAAAACAGTTTTAGGCGCACGGTCTCTGCCACAGACCGTGAGGTTGGTCTCTGCCACAGACCTGGTGGATAAAGTCACTGCCACTGACCTGGTGAACTAGGCCACTGCCACTGACCTGGTGAACCTTAGTCTCTTCCTTCTTAGAACATGGCCCCTATCAAGGAGAAGATGGCCCCCCCAGAGAGTCAACAGACCCTTCCTTCACCATGACTCCCGCATCATTCCTTCGGAATAGATCCTCCCTTCTCTTAGGGTGCGGGTCCCCTCGAAAGGCGACACCCTGGACTCCTCAATGCTTAGCGGACCGCAACCGAAGGTGCTGGGCCCCGGGCCTTCTCCGCATCCCCTGGGTCTTCATACCCAGGCGATCAGGACAGCAGGGTAGTACCTCATACCAGGCAAAAGGTGCCTGAGACGGAACAGGAACACAGCCTCCAAACAAAGTCCGCATACCACCGATGTCTATAGGCCTCCACTTCAAACAGAAGCTCCTTTGACAGGTACGGGTACTCCCACCCATATTCGCTGGCAACCTTCTGGTTAACCACTTAAGCCCCGGACCATTTTGTAGCTAAAGGACCAGAGCTGTTTTCAGAATTTCTTGTTCATACATCACGGGACACAGAGCGACATAGTCATTACTATGTGGGTTATATAGAATTACCTTCAGGTGCTGGCACTGGCAACTTCCAAAACAGGAAGTACCCTCCCCTATATAAGCCCCTCCCATCCGGGAGCACCTCAGTTTTTTGCCAGTGTCTAAGGTGTTGGCCAAGGTTAACATGTATTCATCTGGGCTTGTGTACAGGTTCTCTGGGCCTTAGCAAGCTATTCCGGATCCGACCAAAAAAAGCTTCATAGCTAAACGGTCGGTACCCGGGCCTTGCAGAGAAGAGCAAGGTTTTGCCTGTAATGCCTCTCTTAGGAGGGCTAGACCCTGGGATCCAGAGCTCTGGTCATACCCAAAACCAAGAGGCTATCTGTGCAGGGTGCTTTACAGGTCCAGGGGAGTGGAATCCTTGGGAACCCGGTCCCTGAAGGTCTAGTACAATGCCTGCCGTGAGAGGTGAAGTTTGGGCTTCTGTGGGCCAAACAAAGTCCTGCGGCGGGGAAAAGGTAAGTGGGGGCCCCTCAGGAACTTGGTTCTATTGAGGGGACCCCCAAGCCTAATATGTCTTTCTGCCTGTTACCTAAAGGTATTCCCGCTAATAGCTGTATATGCCTAAAAAATCCTAGAAATGTCTTTTCATAAAGGAAGTTTTTAAAAAAAAAAAAAAAAAAACTGTAAACCTGGAAATGTTTTTCATAAAGGAGGTTTTGAAAAAAAAAAAGACAAAAGTGCGGTACCTGTGTTTGTCCACTGGAGGCCGCTGTGGAACGTCTTTTTTTCTTGGGACTATTCCTTCCATGGTGAAAGTCCAGGCAGATGAGTGAGCTCTCTATCAGGGAAGCTGCATTCCTCTGTCATGCTGCCAAGTAGTTTCTTTCCATCCCCGGGTCCTGGTGAAACAAGGACCCTGGCTCCCCTCCCTACATAGCGCCAAGAGCGCACACGTGCACGCGCGCGCGCGTGAGCACACGCTTTCTCTTAAAGATTTAGCTTCAAAAAGGGGGCGGAGCCTGGCGGATGACGCGCTCTGTGCGCCAAGCGCTTCTGCGCATGTGCGGGCGTCCCAGCAAGATAAAAGGACTCGGTCCACGCTGCTTGCTATGGACACAGAGCATAAAAAGGAGCTGGTAGCATGGTATAGGGGCTTACAGCGGGCGGTTGATACAGGCATCCCCAGAAAGACGCATTGGTAGACACCCACTGATGTACATAGCAGCAAATTGCATTAGACTATTTCAGTAAAGGGGTGTATTGCGGCTGGAATACCTCAGCTTTGAACTAAGGAATATGCCGCCTAAAAAACTCCGGGAGATACCTCTCAGGAAGTGTAGGGGGTCTCCATCGGGCTGTGAGGATCTTGAGCAGTCATCTGCACCTTCCTCCCCTGAAAAATCTGAGGTTAATGCCCATAAGGAACCCCCGGGAGTGCCAGGTACTGCGGCTGTCCTCAGTCCACCTGCTCCTGCATATATAACAGAGGAGGTTTTTTGCCTCAACTCTGGAGGGATTGGAGCAGAGATTGGCAGCATTGATCGCTTCTTCTCTACAGGAAAGAAAGCGCGCCAGATCTCCATCCCCTCCATTAGAGTGCCTGTTGGCAGAGCAACAGTCCCAGGAAGGGATTGACCTACCTGAAGGGGATCAGGAGGAGGTTAACTCTGTTTTTGAGGAATCGACAGTAGATAAACCATTTTCAGCATCACAGACTGAAAGATTGTGGGTCCAGACCCTAACTGACATGGTTCGATCTGCATTTAAAATGCCTCTTGTTGAACCATCAACTACTGCTGTCTCCTCATTGGGGTCGCTAAAAGCTCCCCAGATTAATTGCTCCTTTCCAATTCATCCATTATTGGAAGGACTTATATACCAGGACTGGGAACATCCTGATAAACTATTTGTTCCACCTAAGAAATTTCCGGTGATCTATCCCATGGAGGAAAAGTTCACCCAGAGATGGAATGTTCCTACGGTGGACGCAGCCATCTCTTCTGTGAACAAATCACTGACATGTCCAGTAGATAATGTTCAAATGTTCAAAGATCCAGTAGATAAAAAATTGGAATCTTTATTAAAATCTGCTTTTTCCACAGCAGGGGCTGTTACACAGCCAGCAGTGGCAGCTATTGGGGTCTGCCAAGCTTTAAAGGATCAGATGAAAATGGTCCTGAGGGATTTGCCAGACCAGCGGGCTCAGGCTCTGGCTGATCTGCCCTAGAGCATTATGCTTTGCGGTTGACGCCATAAAGGATTCCATCCATCAGGCCTCCCGCCTCACGCTGTCTTTGGTACATATGCGTAGGCTTCTGTGGCTCAAGAACTGGTCTGCTGAGGCTCCCTGTAAGAAGCTCTTAGTTAACTTCCCATTTCATGGGGAACGCCTTTTTGGCGAAGACCTGGATAAGTATATCCAGAAGATTTCCAGTGGTAAAAGTACTCTCTTACCGATTAAAAAGAGGTCTAGAGGTCCATCTTTTAAGAGGACTACCTCTCCTATCCCTGGGACGTCTGCTACTAAGCAGTTCCGACGGCCTCCTCGGTCAAACTCAGGGGGTAAAAATCAGGGACAGTCACAGGGTAATAAGAAACCCTGGATCCGAAGAGGTACTAAACCAGCCTCCAAGTCAAGCCTATGAAGGGCTGCCCCCACTCAAACGGGTGGGGGGAAGACTTCAGTTGTTCGCAGAGACCTGGCGGGAGACGATCAAAGACAGATGGGTGCTCTCCGCAGTAACTCTGGGATACAAGTTGGAGTTAAAAGAGTCTCCTCCTTCCCATTTTATGTGGTCAGGCATGCCAAAAGACCCTCTGAAAAGAGGGTCTCTCCTATTGGCGTTAGAACAACTATTGCTCCAAGGAGTAATTATGGAGGTTCCTATGGAAGAGTGGGGGTTGGGTCTACTCAAACCTTTTCACAGTCCCGAAACCAAACGGGGACATAAGACCCATATTGGACCTAAAGAGTCTAAACAAATTTCTAAACATCCGGTCCTTCCGGATGGAGTCGATCCGATCGGTCACTGCTGCCCTACAGGGGGAGGAATGGTTAGCCTCGATCGACATCAAAGATGCTTACTTGCATGTTCCCATCTTTCCAGGTCATCAAAAATTTCTACGCTTTGCAGTAGAAGGGCGCCATTTTCAGTTCAGAGCCTTACCATTCGGTCTGGCCACAGCACCACGAGTGTTCACAAAAATTCTGGCCCCACTGTTGGCCGATCTAAGAACACGAGGTGTAACGATAATGGCATACCTAGACGACCTGTTGTTGATGGACCACTCAGTTGCCAAGCTAGAAGTGGTAATTGTCGATACAATCAAGTATCTAGAATCTCACGGTTGGGTCATCAACCTGGACAAGTCAGCCCTACAGCCAGTGAAAAACCTGGTATATCTAGGGCTACGGCTGGATTCAGACCAGAGGAAGATTTTCTTACCTCTAGACAAGGTATCCTCTTTGAGGGGCTTGGTCCGTCTGCTTTGTGCAAAAAGACAGCCGTCCATACGCCTGTGCATGAGGCTGCTAGGAAAGACGGTAGCATCATTCGAAGCTGTGCCATACGCCCAATTCCACTCAAGGAATTTGCAGAGGGCCATATTGTCAGCCTGGAACGGAAAAATTCAGGCTCTAGACTTCCCGATGGCTTTGTCCCTGTCATGGATATGCAGTAGTGTTTGTCTGTCAGCTTACCTTCCTTCCCATGTGTTCATCTTAGAGGCCTGAGCCCTTTCACCTGGCTTCCTTTATAATCTCCTCCCAGCCAGACTCCACCCCAGGCCCTATCACAGAACACTATATTAACCTGTGCACTGCAAGCCTGCTTGGCTGATCAACGTGTTTGTTAGGCATTGTGTGTTTGGGTTCCTGCCTGCCGTGTGCTACGTCTGTCTCTCTGTTACGTTATTGGCTTGTCCCCGACTATCCCTGTCTGCTCGTGACCCTTGACCTTCGGCTCGTTCTTCGTTATCCTTGTCTGCTTGTGGCCCCTGACCTTCAGCTTGTTATTCGGATCTCTCTCATCTTGTGCTGCTGCTTCCCCTCTTTTCCCCTTATCCTACGGGGCGTGAGCTAGGAAACTCCAGGGGCCGCGACCTGGTCCCAGCCTGCAGCTAACATCCTCACCACTAGAGGCCCTGGAGAAGACCAGCTGGGTCTTAGACTCCGCGCCCTGGGGAATCTTGGCTCTAGCTTCCGTTTGGATCCCGGTTGTGCTCCTCTGGTCCCGCTTTCCACAACCACCCAGTTTCCTATCCGCAGAAGCCAGCCATAGGGTTCACTACCTCGCGGTGCACTCCTGTCCCCCTACGGTGTGCATCTGTCACCTGGCCACAGGTGACCCTGACAGTCTCCTTCCGTTCGGAAGAGTCTCTGCTGGTGGTTGATCCCCCAGAATCTCCAGAAGGGAAAACCCTTCAGTCCGATATCCTGGAAGGTGGTCACTACTGATGCCAGCCTTATAGGCTGGGGGGCAGTACTGGAGCAATGGTCTCTCCAGGGCAGATGGTCAAATGTAGTAAAAACCCTGCCCTCTTAGAGATACGAGCAGCCCGGTATGCCCTAGTAGCCTGGACATCCAAACTCCAAGGGTCCCCTGTCAGAATTCAATCAGACAATGCCACAGCAGTGGCATATATCAATCATCAGGGAGGCACCAGGAGTCGTGCAGCCCAGAGGGAAGTAAGTCACATCCTGGAATGGGCAGAAAAGCATGTCCCATGTATATCAGCTGTCTTCATTCCAGGGGTGGAGAATTGGAAGGCGGACTTTCTGAGTCGCCAACAGTTATGCCCAGGGGAATGGTCCCTTCATCCCGAGGTCTTCCGAGCAATATGTCAGCGGTGGGGAACACCGGATGTAGATCTGCTAGCATCCAGATTCAACGCAAAGGTGGACAGGTTTGTCTCCCGGACAAGGGATCCCCTAGCTTGCGGCTCGGATGCTCTGGTGTTCCCTTGGGATCAGTTCAGACTGATATATGCATTCCCTCCGCTACAATTGTTGCCTCGACTCCTTCGCAGAGTCAGGTTGGAAAAGAAGCCGGTGATCCTGGTGGCTCCAGCGTGGCCCCGAAGGGCCTGGTACGCGGAGATCATAAAAATGTCTGTGGGGAGTCCTTGGACCCTTCCACGTCGTGCGGACCTGCTTTCGCAAGGACCGATATACCACCCTTCCTTACTAACTCTAAGTTTAACGGCCTGGCTATTGAATCCCACATCCTAAAAAAGAGAGGTCTCTCTAACTCTGTGGTATCAACTATAATCAATGCCAGGAAGCCTGTATCCAGGCAGATCTACTATAGAGTTTGGAAGGCGTACATCACTTGGTGCGAGGCCAGAAAATGGCATCCACGTAAGTACGTTATAGGCAGAATTCTGGACTTCCTACAGTGGGCTGTAGACAGGAAGTTTGCCTTAAGTACTATCAGGGGTCAGGTTTCGGCCTTATCAATACTATTTCAAAGGCCCTGGCTATGCATTCACTTGTCAAATCCTTTATGCAAGGGGTGACTCGTATTATTCCACCGATTAAAGCTCCCATATGCCCATGGGATCTAAATTTGGTTCTGTCGGTTCTGCAGAAGCAGCCATTTGAACCTTTGCGGCACATTTCCTTGGTTCTACTCACCAGGAAATTGATATTTTTAGTAGCCATATACTCGGCTAGAAGAGTGTCGGAATTAGCCGCCATGTCCTGTAAAGAGCCATATCTGGTTATTCATAAGGACAGAGTAGTATTACGTCCTCACCCAGCCTTTCTTCCTAAGGTGGTATCGAGGTTTCACTTGAACCAGGATGTGGTTCTTCCTTCTTTTTTCCCCAAACCGAGCTCGGTAGAGGAAAAGTTATTGCATTCTTTGGATGTAGTAAGAGCAGTTAAAACTTATCTAAAAGCCACGGCTCAGATTAGTAGAACGGATTCTTGTTTGTTCTGCCTGAAGGCCCCAGAAAGGGTCAGGCAGCATCAAAATCTACTTTAGCTAAGTGGATTCGACAGGTCATAATACAAGCCTATGGCTTGAGAAGAAGACCGCCTCCGTTCAAAGTTAGGGCGCACTCCACGAGAGCAGTTGGAACTTCATGGGCAGTGCATCACCAGGCCTCCCTGGCTCAAATTTGTAAGGCCGCAACATGGTCTTCAGTACACACGTTTACTAGGTTCTACCAGGTGGACATTAGAAGTCAGGAGGATATCGCCTTTGGGCGCAGTGTGTTGCAGGCCGCAAAAGATCCTCATGCCTGATGGCGCCCAGCTTATGTATGGTGTATCCCCCCCCCTCATGTGGCATTGCTTTGGGACGTCCCACATAGTAATGACTATGTCGCTCTGTGTCCCGTGATGTATGAACAAGAAAATAGGATTTTTAAAACAGCTTACCTGTAAAATCCTTTTCTTGGAGTACATCACGGGACACAGAGCTCCCACCCCTCTTTTGGGGACACGTATTGCTTTGCTACAAAACTGAGGTGCTCCCGGATGGGAGGGGCTTATATAGGGGAGGGTACTTCCTGTTTTGGAAGTTGCCAGTGCCAACACCTGAAGGTAGTTCTATATAACCCACATAGTAATGACTATGTCGCTCTGTGTCCCGTGATGTACTCCAAGAAAAGGATTTTACAGGTAAGCTGTTTTAAAAATCCTATTTTTGCACTGCGCTGCTTTAACTGTAAATTGTGCGGACATGCAATGTTGTACCCAAACAAAATTTGCGTCCTTTTCTTCCCACAAATAGAGCTTTCTTTTAATGGTATTTGATTGCCTCTGCGATTTTTATTTTTTGCGATACAAACGGAAAAAGACCGAAAATTTTGAAAAAATATTATATTTTCTACTTTTTGTTATAAGAAAAATCGAATAAACTCAATTTTAGTCATACATTTAGGCCAAAATGTATTCAGCCACATGTCTTTAGTAAAAAAAATGTCAATAAGCGTATATTTATTGGTTTGCGCAAAAGTTATAGCGTCTACAAACTAGGGTACATTTTCTGGAATTTACACAGCTTTTAATTTATGACTGCCTATCTCATTTCTTGAGGTGATAAAATGGCAGGGCAGTACAAACCCCCCCCCCCCCAAATGACCCCATTTTGGAAAGTAGACATCCCAAGGAAATTGCTGAGAGGCATGTTGAGCCCATTGAATATTTTTTTTTGTCTCAAGTGATTGAATCATGACTAAAAAAAAAAAAAAAAAAAAAAATTACAAAAAGTTGTCACTAAATGATATATTGCTCACACATGCCATGGTTATATGTGGAATTGCACCCCAAAATACATTTTGCTGCTTCTCCTGAGTACGGGGATACCACATGTGTGGGACTTTTTTGGAGCCTAGCCGCGTACGGGACCCCGGAACCCAAGCACCGCCTTCAGGATTTCTAAGGGCGCAAATTTTTGATTTCACTTCTCACTACCTATCACAGTTTCGAAGGCCAAAAAATGCCAATGTAGCGGGGTCCTCAAATTGATGGGATACACCTGGGGAATAGTGTGACCCAGGTGTATAATTGTGTTAGGGTTCAGACCCCTTTTTGTTTCGTGGAGGATTGGAGGATGTAGTATTCTCCTTTGCCTGTGGGTGGCGGGGTACCCACAACCTTCAGGTAGAATCATCTCCTGCAGTGCTCCCTGTTTTTGTCCCTTCCCGGAGATGGTATGGCTGGGGCGGGGAACCCGCCGGACCATTGATGGGAGGAGATAAAAGGGGGAGACGCCCTTACCACGAGGTCTTGCAGAGAAGGAGGTCCTCGGAGGAGGAGGGTTGCGGTCCGCACCCAGGCCCCCCAGGCCTGGGTGCTGGAGATCCAGGAGTCTGGTCCAGGTGCCCATGGCCTGGTCCGGAGTCATGTTGGCGTCCATCCCAGGCACCTTTAGCCTGGGGTGAGGTACTATCGAGGAGGCCTGGGGCCCAGTACCTTCGACTGGGTCCCGCTAGGGTGGACTGTCCGAGGGTCCCTGAGCGGAGGGACTCGTATCTGAGGTGAGGAGGCCAGAGAGGTTACCCACTGGAGACCCGGAGCAGCACCAACCCGGTGACAGTGGGCCTCTGGGAACTCTCTTGGGAGGACACATCCCCCTGATAGGGGCCACAGCGTATCGAAGAGGGCTCCATTGCTGTTCATAGGGGTTGCTGGAAGAGACCCCATCTTTCCTGTTCTGTAACAGCCAGATTGGCTTAGGCGCCGCTGGTCATAGTACAGTGGCATAGAACTTAAACTTTAGGAAGTGCCTCGATCTGCTCGCCACACCGTTGGCAAGGTTATAGGTCCCAACCAGTTTGCTGCGAAAGAACTGTTTATTGTGCTTTGCGTATTGGAGTGTCAAATAAACAAGTGTTGGACCTTTCTCCGGTGTGTGAACTCCAGTTACTGGAAGCAAAGGGGAGGCTGGTGAGCTTGCAATTACAGACTCAGTGCATTCACAGAACACACCGGCCCGAGGAAACATCTGTAAGTGGCCTTCACCTCCCTACTACAATGGGGAGGACATGGGCCGTGGCGCATCTCACTCTCACAACCCAGGAACCCCTAGACATGAGTTGGTGTGTAACCGATAAAGATGGAGAGAGAGTGAGGCCGCTACACCAAAATAGCACAAAACCCCCCCAAATGACCCCATTTTAGAAAGTAGACACCCCAAGGAAATTACTGAGAGGCCTGTTGAGCCCATTGAATTTTTTTATTTTTTTGTCCCAAGTGATTGAATAGTGACAAAAAAAAATAACAAATTACAAAAAGTTGTCACTAAATGATATATTGCTCACACATGCCATGGTTATATGTGGAATTACACCCCAAAATACATTTTGCTGCTTCTCCTGAGTACGAGGATACCACATGTGTGGGACTTTTTAGGAGCCTAGCCGCGTACGGGACCCCGAAAACCAAGCACCGCCTTCAGGATTTCTAAGGGCACAAATTTTTGATTTCACTCCTCACTACCTATCACAGTTTCGAAGGCCATAAAATGCCAAAATAGCACAAAACCCCCCCAAATGACCCCATTTTGGAAAGTAGACACCCCAAGCTATTTGCTGAGAGGCATGGTGAGTATTTTACAGCTCTCATTTGTTTTGCAAAATTAAGAAAGAAAATATATATATATTTTTTTCAATTTTTAAAACTTGTGCCTCGTACACACGACCGAGTTTCTCGGCAAGAACCAGCAAGAAACTTGCTGGCAGAGATTTCTTGCCGAGAAATTTGTTCGTGTGTATGGTTTCTCGTCAAGAAAACCGACTAGAATCTCGACGAGAAAATAGAGAACCTGCTCTCTATTTTCTCGTCGAGATTCTCGTCAGCCTGTTTCTCGACGAGAAAATTGTGTGTGTGTACACTTACCTGTCCGCCGGGAAGCCCGCGCATGCTCGAAATGACTTCGACGCATGCGCGGTAGCTTCCTAGGCATAGGATAGGGTGTACCAAGATGGCGGCGACGGCATCGAATGTGACGAGCGCATGCTCGTCGTATTCGATTACGTCACCGCGTTCGCTCCATTCAAAGAACCGCGGGTTCTTTGAAATGAGCGTGTGTACACTCGGCCGGGACAAGTTTCTTGTCCAAGGATCTCGTCTAAAAAAACGACGTGTTTTTTACGACGAGATTCTCGGCCGTGTGTACGAGGCTTTTGTGACAAAAAGCGAGATCTGCAAAATACTCACAATACCTCTCAGCAAATAGCTTGGGGTGTCTACTTTCCAAAATGGGGTCATTTGGGGGGGGGTTTTTGTGCCATTTGGGCATTCCATGGCCTCCGAAACTGTGATAGGCAGTGAGAAGTGAAATCAAAAATTTACACCCTTAGAAAGCCTGAAGGCAGTGCTTGGTTTTTGGGGTCCCGTACGCGGCTAGGCTCCCAAAAAGTCTCACACATGTGGTATCCCCGTACTCAGGAGAAGCAATAGAATGTATTTTGGGGTGTAATTCCACATATGCACATGGCATGTTTGAGCAATATATCATTTAGTGACAACTTTGTGCAAAAAAATAAAAAATAAAAAATAAATTGTCTTTTTTCCGCAACTTGTGTCAACATATAAAATATTCCATGGACTCGACATGCCTCTCAGTATATAGCTTGGGGTGTCTACTTTCCAAAATAGGGTCATTTGGGGGGGTTTTGAACTGTTCTGGCATTTTATACACAACATTAGGAAGCTTACATCCACTCTTCTAACCACTTGAAGACAAAGCCCTTTTTGACACTTTTTGTTTACATGAAAACATTTTTTTTTTTGCAAGAAAATTATGTTGAACCCCCAAACATTATATATATTTTTAAAGCAAAGGCCCTACAGATTAAAATGGTGGGTGTTGCATTTTTTTTTCTACACAGTATTTGCGCAGCGATTTTTCAAACGCATTTTTTGGGGGAAAAAATACACTTTTTTTAATTTTAATGCACTAAAACACACTATTATGCCCAAATGTTTGATGAAATAAAAAAGATGATCTTAGGCCGAGTACATAGATACCAAACACGACATGCTTTAAAATTTCGCACAAACGCGCATTGGCGACAAACTACATACATTTTTAAAATTTGTACTTTGGAATTTGTATGCCTCGCGAGTGTGGAATAAAACGGTTCTGGAGGTAATACACTACTCGAGTCCCCTCTTCTTTCCTTCATGTGCCTGCATTCGATCTTGGAGGCCTGCTTCGTGTCAGCTGAAGTGACAGTTTGTACTAGGAGCTAGTACCAGGATTGCGGTTTGGTGATATCTTCTGGATTTCAGGAACCATCATCTGTACCCCGCAGAGGGTGGTATCTGCAGGCTCTTTAGACCTTGCCACAGAGGAGGTCCAACACTTCTGGTAAAGTAACCATCTTCTAACCATTCTCACCGTGGTGGATGTGATTATTCCTCTTGGTCTGTGTGGACTTTCCTGGGATATTTCTTCTGTCTTCAACATCTTTAGAAGAGCCCTCCATTTCTCCTCTGTGAAACATTGATTACATTGGACAAGTTTTTTCCCCTCCCCTTCTTTTCTGTTTTTCTTTTTTCTGATTCTTTTTCTTTTTTCATTTTTTGGTGTTGTAAATAAGTTTATCAAGGACTTTTTTTATATTATTGTATGTCACTTCATTGTGACTTTATGGTTACTTTTTAATAATCACTGATTTCCTTGATTTCTACTTCACCCTGATTCTCACTTAGGGTGGTTGTGGACTAAGACACTACAGTGGATGTTTATTCTATGAGTTTTGTTTTATTGTATTTATTTTTAACTATTTCACATTAGAATAATTTATTATTATTATTCTTTTTCATTTATATTGGGCGCGATAATTTTTTGCACTTTCTGATATTTTTGTATGGTTTCACATATTTACTTGTCGCAGCCTAGGTGGTAACTAGAACCATTAGTTTCATCAATCCATTTTCACATTAGCGCAGTAATCCCCCCACTTTTTTCTTCCATACATTTTTAAAAGCCTTTAAAAGCCTTTACAGGTTACCCCGTTAGATTTACAGAGGAGGTCTACTGCTAAAATTACTGCCCTCGATCTGACCTTCGCGGTGATACCTCACATGCATGGTGCAATTGCTGTTTACATATGACGCCAGACCGACGCTTGCGTTCGCCATTGGGCAAGAGCAGGGCAGGACAGGGGTGCTTTTTTTTTTTTTTTTTTATTATTAATTTTGCTTTTTTATTTTATTTTTTAAACTGTTCCCTCCATATTTTTTTTTTTTTTATCATTTTTATTGTTTTCTCAGGGAATGTAAATATCCCCTATGATAGCAATAGGTAGTGACAGGTACTCTTTTTTGAAAAAACTGGGGTCTTCTAGACCCTAGATCTTTCCTCTGCCCTGAAAGCATCTGACCACACCAAGATTGGTGTGATAAAATGCTTTCCTAATTTCCCAATGGCGCTTTTTATATCCGGGGGGGACATTCCCTCCCACTGCTTGTAAAAGCAGTCCAGAGGCTAATTAGCCACTAGGATTGCTTTTAAATGAAAGCCGGCCGTTGGCTGAAAAGAATGATACCAAGATGATACCTAAACCCGCAGGCATCATTCTGGTATAAACATTCAAAGTCCAGCAACATACCAGTACGTTGCTGGTCCTTGTTGGACATGTATTGTAATCTTTTTTTTTCATGCAGCCTGTTGGCTGAACGAAAAAAGAGATTGATCGGTGGGTATGCCCACCATTAGAATACCGCCCTTCATCCACCCACTTCTAATGATGGGCATACACGCACCATTTATATATGCCGAAGCATGGGGGCATCCTCCCGCAAAAAAGTTATGCCGCACACACATGGTCGGACTTTTCCACGGGCAAGCCTCCGTCGGAATTTCGACCGTATGTACGCGGCATTAGGAGCAAAATTGCTCCTCCGCTCCTCCGCCCCTGCTGCCCCCATGCTTCGGCATATATGCTTTTTTTTTTTTTACTGTGGTGGTGAAATCACCTTCTACAGCACTGGAGTCGCAGGGAGCAGGCCTGTCTCTGCGAACGCTGCAGTTATGTGTGTTGTGTTTTGTAAGTGACAGTGATCGATTGATACTGCACTTGGGTGGCCTGGGCTGGACGGAGGGGCAAAACGCAGGTGCTAGCAGGTATCTGGGCTGATCCCGCTAACACTGCGTATTTGGGAACCCTAAACTGCTGGGGACGCTAGTATAGATCTGATCAGATCAGATATTGATCTGTTCAGATACTATACCACTAAGGGAGGTGTATGCTTCACGCGTGGGTGTTAGCGTTACTGGCACTAACCTGACGCTGCCTGGGGTGTGCGCAGACCCTCTCTGATGCTAAAACCTAATTGATATCACCCGCCGGGCGATCAGGGGGTTAAACCTTTATTGGGTTATATACGGCGGGTGCCCTGACACTATAAAAAGCAAACTAACTAACCAGCATCACCCGTAACACTTATATGGTGATCACTGGTGAAAGGGTTAACTAGGGGCAATTAGGGGGTTAAAACCTTTATTAGGTAATATATGGGGGTACCTGACGCTATATAAAAACCTGACGGGGAACCTAAAAAAAATAACTGGCTACCGATCGGCATCACCGACACTAAGACAGCGATCAGAAAAACGATCGCTTAGCGACAGTGGTGATAGGGGGTGAAAGGGTTACCTGGGGGCGATCAAGGGGGTTAAACCTTTATTAGATAATATATGGGGGTATCTGACGCTATAAAAACCTGCGGCGAACCTAAAAAAAATTACTGGCTACCGATCGGCATCACCGACAATAAGACAGCGATCAGAAAAACGATCGCTTAGCGACAGTGGTGATAGGGGGTGAAAGGGTTACCTGGGGGGCGATCAAGGGGGTTAAACCTTTATTAGATAATATATGGGGGTACCTGACGCTATAAAAACCTGCGGCGAACCTAAAAAAAATGACTGGCTACCGATCGGCATCACCGACACTAAGACAGCGATCAGAAAAACGATCGCTTAGCGACAGTGGTGATAGGGGGTGAAAGGGTTACCTGGGGGGCGATCAAGGGGGTTAAACCGTTATTAGATAATATATGGGGGTACCTGACGCTATAAAAACCTGCGGCGAACCTAAAAAAAATTACTGGCTACCGATCGGCATCACCGACACTAAGACAGCGATCAGAAAAATGATCGCTTAGCGACAGTGGTGATAGGGGGTGAAAGGGTTATCTGGGGGGCGATCAGGGGGTTAAACCTTTATTAGGGGGGGTTAGGGGGCTACACTGGACCTAAAACTAACTTTAGTGACACTTTTACAGTCACAAATGTCACTGATTGCAGTGATCAGTAAATAAATGGTCACTGCAATCAGTGACACTGTGACTGGGGGCTGGGGGGTGATCTGGGGGTGTCTGGGGGGGCGATTTATGTGCCTATGTGTCCTGGTGGCAGTGTAGTGTTTTGTGCACTAACCTGGCATCTTCTCTTGTGCGGCGCTCGGTATATGTGAGCGCCGCAGGAGAGATGACATCACTTCCTCTGCCTGTGTAAACATTACACAGCAGAGGAAGCTCTCTCATTCGCCGAGAGCGATCCCGAGGGGGTGGCCGGAATCGAACGGCCGTCCCCTCATCACGGATCGCTCCCGAAGAAATAACCACCGCTCGCTGTAAAGAAGGGGGGTCCGATCGGACCCCCCAACTATACAAAGGCGATCACGTAGATATACGTGATTCTGCCTGTCGGTGCCATTCTGCCGACGTATATTTACAGTGGGGGGTCGTTAAGTGGTTAAATAACCTCTGCAAACTGGACAAAGGTGGCATGGTAAGATGATTTCCCATACCAGGCAAGACTATGGTGTCTGGGTGTCGAGGTACTTTCACTACCCCAGGACCAGACACAGGGGCCCGCAATGACACTCGTTCCATCCCAACAATGGATCCAGGTATCTCCAACGGTGGAAGGGCAGGCAACGGGATAGATCCCTCCTCAGGCTCCGGGGCCTCCACCTGGGGTGTGCTCTCCCCAGTGGACATGGGTGGGTCCCTATTTCTATGGGATAAGGACAGGGGCATCTTATCCCAACCCTTCCGCTCAAATATCTCATCAATGGCGGCGTCGTCTCCTGGATCAGAGACCAACTCCAGGTCAGAGGTATCACACTCCTCCGCAGGCAAGTAACTCCGGGTAGAAGACGAATCACCATCTCTAACCAGTTCAAGGGCCCTGGGATCCCTAACCCAAGCATCCCCGACACTTTGGATCTTAGACAGAGTCTCTTTTCCCGGCTTACCTCGGCTTGTAGCTGAGCCAGGACGTCCGGAACTTTTTCCTTTGGATGCATCCGTTCCGAATAAGCGCTGGGGCGTAACTCCACCACGGCCGCAGGAAGCCTTCACAAAACCAATCATCCTCTTGTGCTGTGGGAGTAAGGACTCTGTGGTGACCGAGGCAACATCCTCCGGTCTCTCCGACTCCAGTTCCTCAATCTCCGGAACATCTCTGCTTGCGACTTCCTCCGAAGTCTCAACAGTGCGCGTAGGGATGGCTGCAAAAAGCTCTGGCTCCTTCCTCAGAAGTAGTGGCGCCCGTAAGGCAGTTGAGGCAGAAAGCCCGAGGCTTTTCTGTGGGTTGCTCCACCTCAAATAGAAACTCCTTACATTGCTTGCAACTGCCGAAGGGCTTGAGATGCACCACCAGTCCCGAGCAGTTCTCAATATGGCCGACCTCCACGGAACTTCACTGGGGAATAAAGTTCAAACTCTGGGGGGTTTCAACACTTTCCAGCCACAAACAAATACCGGACTCAAGCCCCCACGTGTAGCGCACACACCTCACTCCTACCTGCATTAACTTGGCTCCTCGCAGGTGGAATAAAAGCACACCGCACCACAAGCCCGTACCCTCCTGTGTAAAGAGGTTGAGCGGTGTTATTTTTTGGGTCTTGTCTGCACCCAGAGTCAAAGTCCACCTGAGAATGATTCTCACCCGTACCATGGGTAGAGGCAAGTCCTTGACTTCCCCAGTAACGTAATTGTCCACATCAGCTGAAAGTCCAACTCAATATTTATTCTCACTTTGCAATAAACATTCTCTTGGATAGAGGAAAGGTTGGAGCAAGGAAACAGGACAGCTTAAGGTGTGGAGGAGGTCTGTTTGGTTTTCTCAAAACAGTTTTAGGCGCACGGTCTCTGCCACAGACCGTGAGGTTGGTCTCTGCCACAGACCTGGTGGATAAAGTCACTGCCACTGACCTGGTGAACTAGGCCACTGCCACTGACCTGGTGAACCTTAGTCTCTTCCTTCTTAGAACATGGCCCCTATCAAGGAGAAGATGTCCCCCCAGAGAGTCAACAGACCCTTCCTTCACCGCGACTCCCACATCGGTCCTTCGGAATGGATCCTCCCTTCTCTTAGGGTGCGGGTCCCCTCGCAAGGTGGCACCCTGGACTCCTCAATCCTTAGCGAACCCCAACCGAAGGTGCTGGGCCCCGGGCCTTCTCCGCATCCCCTGGGTCTTCATACCCAGGCGATCAGGACAGCAGGGTAGTACCTCATCCCAGACTAAAGGTGCCTGAGACGGATTAGGAACACAGCCTCCGGGCCTAGGGCACCCGGAGATGAGCCACACGCACTCCCAGGCTGAAGGTGCCTGGGGGTGGACCAACCCCTAACAGGAGGCGTCTGCCCCTTTTATGTCCTCTCCCAGCATGCACAGCAGGTTCCCCACCCCACTGTACGGCCGCCGAGAGGGGACAGAAAAGGCACAACACTACGCTCGTGGTTCAACCTCGGCCCAGAATGGCAGCGCCACCCGCAGGCCACAGGGAACTCATCACC
Organism: Rana muscosa; assembly: GCA_029206835.1. NCBI lineage: Eukaryota > Metazoa > Chordata > Amphibia > Anura > Ranidae > Rana > Rana muscosa. The sequence goes on from CM055119.1 coordinate 274,261,470, forward strand.
AGCAACATTCCCTGAGGACAAAAATGGTCCATAGCCACTAACAATCAAGGTGTCTGAGCCTAATTACCACTCAGAGACTTCCCCTAAATTGACCACCCCGCTACACAATTATAATTATTTAACAAGTGTGATTTTTACTGCACTTCTGTCTTGGTCTGATTCATGGTTTCTGACAAGTATATAATACAGTGCAGCCATTGTACAGTTTCTAATACACAGTGCAGGCAGTGTACACAGTATATAATACAGTGTGTACAGTTTCTAATACACTTCAGGCGGTGTATTAATATATATATATATACACACAGTCTAGAATATATATATATATATATATATATAGATCTATCTATCTATCTATCTATCTAATCTATCTATCTATCTAGATAGATAGATACATATATTGTGACAACAGGCAGGTTAAAGGGGTTGTAAAGGTTCGTTTTTTATTTTCTAAATAGGTTCCTTTAAGCTCGTGCATTGTTGCTTCACTTACCTTTTCCTTTGATTTACCTTCTAAATGTTTTTTTTCTTTGTCTGAATTTCTCACTTCCTGTTTCTCCTCACTGAACTCCACACCATCATCCGAGTGGTGTGGAGTCATCCAGAACAGCTTACTGAACAGCTTACTGAGGATAAACAGGAAGTGAGAAATTCAGACAAAGAAAACAAAGAAAAAAAATATTTAGAAGGGAAATCTAAGGAAAAGGTAAGTGAACCAACAATGCACTAGCTTAAAGGAACCTATTTAGAAAATAAAAAACGAACCTTTACAACCCCTTTAAATTCCCTGGTTGCATCCAGGATGCAGTATACATATGTCCTAGGTTCAGGCTTTATGCCAGTTTATACCTCTAGGGGGAGTGCTGGGAGTCCTGCTGGGAGGACTTGATGAGCTCCGCTGAATTAGGAGGGCTCATTAGGTCCTCTACAAAACTCCCAGAATGCTAAGAGAATTGCTCCAACCTGGAACCAGATCTGTGTGGATAGTCTGGGGAGTGTGATCTCTGTGCGGTGAGACAAAGCCTGTGTGGCTATTACTAAGAACTTTAAAAAGCAGGGAGTTAGGGACTGGGGCAGCACAAGGCTGTACCCAGTTGTTAGTTAGGGACACCAACGTGTATAGTGAGCAGGTCAAGTTGACCAGGATTTCTTTTTGTGTTTCTTTTGTTTTCTGTTATATTTTCTTGTATATAGACAGGGCAGCCATCAGGAATTTTGGGGCCCCTTACACAGCTTCAGGCATGGGCCCCCTGGAGCCGAGGAGAACCGGGGGGGGGGGGGGTGCCACGAATTGAGAAGCAGGGGGTTTGGGTGCTGACGAACACAAAAAAAACATAAGAACAAAAAAACAAAAAAAGGGGGGTTGCCATCCAGGGCCCTGGGGACCTCCAGGCCTCTGGGGACCTCTGGGCCCCTTACAAAAAATAAATAATAATAATTAAATAAAAAAAATAAATAAAAAAAAAGTTAAATAAAAAAATTAATAATATTTTTTTTTTTATAAAAAATAAATAAAAAAGGGAAGGTTTCCATCCGGGGCCCTGGGGACCTCCGGGCCTCTGGGGACCTCTAGGCCCCTTACAAAATAAATAAATAAATTAAATAAAAAAAAAAAAAAAAAAAAATTAAATAAAAAAATGAATAATAATTTTTTTTTATAAAAATGTTTTTAAAAAAGGGGGGTTGACATTCGGGGCCCTGGGGAACTCCGAGCCCCTGGGGACCTCTGGGCCCCTTACAAAAAATAAAAAAATAAATTCAATAAATAAATTAAAAAAAATTAAATAAAAAAATGAATAATAAAAAAAAATGATAATTTTTTTTTTTAAAAAAGGGGGTTGACATTCGGGGCCCTGGGGAACTCCGGGCCCCTGGGGACCTCTGGGCTCTTTACAAAAAAATAAATAAAAATTATAAAAAAATAAATTAAAAAAAGGGGGGTCATCCGGGCCCCTGGGGACCCCCGGGCCCCTTACAGGTGTACTGCCGGTACCCCCCTGATGGCGGCCCTGTATATAGTTCAAATAAAACTGCACCTTTTTGTTTTCCACCTACCATTGTCTGCTGTGCCTAACTTTTTGTGTGGTGAACCTATCCAGGGGGTCACACACACCCGCTGCCGAGCTAACCCCCTCACAATATATATACTCTGCATTCAGAGTAGCCTATATATACAGTGCATTTGGTGGTGTACTGTTTCTAATACACTTCTGGCGGTGTACACAGTAAATAATACAGTGTAGTGCGGTGCTACAAAAAAAAAACATCATGTCCGGAAGGCTACCAAGGAGAGGCAGATGCTCACAGGCCACTAAAAGAGGGCAAGCAGCCACTGTGTCTACAGTCAACAGTGGTTGTCTTGGACATGGTGCATCCTCTGCAGGTGGACGTGGGGCACGCTTGACCTTTTTTCCTGCTGCTGGCTGTATTATTGAGCCACAACATGCAGAAGAGTTGGTGGAGTGGATAACAAAGCCGTCCTCATCCTTCTCATCCCTCATCCTCTGTCACCCAGGCTCAGAGTAGTTTGCCTTCCAACGCAGCTGCCAAAGCGGCCCATTCCACCGGCTCCTTGTCCACAGTTACTCCTTCCGTAGCCCCACCATCATGCACGGAGGTGTCAAGAAAATTATTCGACCACAGTGCCGGTTACATGCTGCTGGCGGATGCGCAGCGATTTGAAGGTTCTGATGTTGGTTCCCAGGTTGAGGAAGGCAGTGACGTGAGCCTAGAGAGAGGGGGGTGCCACAGAAGGACAAGAAACTGGCAGTCATCTTCCCCCAGCTGCAGCATACTGCCAAGTTTGCTCCAGTGACGAGGAGGGAGGGGATGATGAAGTCACTGACTGTACATGGGTGCCTGAGAGAAGAGATGAGGAAAGTGAGGAGGAGGAGGAGGCACAACTTCAACGAGGCAGGATGTCCTTCAGGGGCAGCTTAAGGGCAGCCACCCTATTGCATCACACCACAAAGCTCCGCAGGTGCAGGGCCTTGATGACTCCCTGCTGACTTTTAAAAGTTCCTTGGTATGAGCCTTTTTCGACACGTGTGTAGCAGATCGCACCATCGCTGTTTGCAACCTATGTCTGAAGCGGATCTAGCATGGCCAGAACAGCAGCCGCTTGGGCACCACATGCTTGACCAGACATATGACGACCTGCCATTCAGTCTGTTGGCAACAGCACTCAAAAGACCCACATTATAGAAAAAGGCAGACTTCTCCTTGCTCCTCATCTGGGATCTCCAACCCTACTATACCTCCAGTCCTCTCAAAAACCTGCACTGAGAGGAATGAAGGTATAGCAATAGGTGTCACAAGTACTTGCAGCCAATCTGCTAGCAGTACACCACCAATTGATTTCAGCAGGCAAGTTTCCCTACCCCAGTTGCTGAACCGCAAAAATAAATTTGGTCCCAGACATCCACATGCTCAGCATCTAAATGGTAGCTTGGCCAATTTGCTAGCACTGCAACTGCTGCCTTTTCAGCTTGTAGACTCTGCCCCCTTTCGTGAATTTGTGGAATGTGCTGTACCACAGGCAGGTTCCAAAACGCCATTTCTTTTCACGGAAGGCTCTCTACGTCATGTGAAAGGCAATGTTTTTGCCTCGTTGGACAGGGCGGTCAGCAGTAAGGTTCATATTACCGCTGACTCATGGTCCAGCAGGCATGGGCAGGGATGTTACCTTTCCTTCACAGCGCATTGGGTAACTCTGCTGGCAGCTGGGAAGGATGCGGGACAGGGTTCAGTGTTGTTGGAGCTTGTTCCGCCACCACACCTCCAAAAAGCTAGTGCTGATTCTGCCACAACTCTCTGCTCCACCCCCTCCTCTTTTTCTTCCTCTATGGCCTCTTCTGTAGAATTGTCCTCTGATCCAGCAGTGCTCCATAAGCGTTCAAGGGGCTAAGCAAGCAGTCAGGCTAAAAGATGCCATGCGGTGCTTGAGTTGGTCTGCCTAGGGGACAGGAGCCACACTGGGGCAGAGATTCTGTCAGTTCTGCAGGGGCAGGCTCGGAGGTGGTTAACACATGCCAGCTTCAGCCAGGAATAGTTGTATGCGACAATGGCACCAACCTTCTCTCCGCCCTCCGACAGGGACACTTGACCCATGTTTGGCACACGTCCTGAATTTTGCGGTGCAGCATTTTTTGACCAGGTACCCAGGCTTACAATATCTCCTGAGGCAAGCCAAAAAAAGTCTGTGGTAATTTCCGCCGGTAATACAATGCCAGTGCTCGGCTGGCTAACATTCAAAGAGATTACAGCCTGTCCACCAACTGCCTTATTTGTGACGTGCCCACTAGGTGGAACTCAACATTGGCAATGCTGCAGCAACAGCACACACAGCAGAAGGCCATCAATGAGTATCTGTGCGAGTATGGCACCAGGACAGGGTCAGGGGAGCTTGGCTTCTTTTCCCCACGCCAGTGGCTATTGATCAAGGATGCATGCACTGTCCTGTCACCATTTGAGGAGGCCACAAGGATGGTGAGCAGTGACAATGCATGCATCAGTGACACAGTCCCTCTAGTCTTCCTGCTGGAGCACACGCTTCGTAGAATCATAGACAGGGCACTTGAGGCAGAAGACCGGCCGGAAGAGGAGAACTTCTTTTCCTCTCAAGGCCCCCTTTATCCAGATAGCATTCCTATGGGGCCGCCAAACACACAGGAAGAAGAGGAGGAGAAGGATTGTGTCAGAATGTAGAGGATAACACGCAGCAGTCTTCAAGGGATGGTTTTCAGTCCCCAGAAACCCAAGGAGTTGTACGTGGCTGGAAGGAGGTAGTTACGGATAATGTGATCCTTAGTGACCCAGGGGACTCAGAATCGAATGCCTCTGCAAACTTACACTGCATGGCCTCCCTGATTCTGCAAAGCCGGTGAAAGGACCCTAGGATTCGTGGTATCAAGGAGAGGGATCATTACTGGCTGGCAACCCTTGATCCACGTTATAAGCGTAAAGTTGCAGAACTCATCCTGCCTTCGCAGAGGATGAAACATCTTAAGGAGGCCTTTAGGAAAAGTTTGTATAACGCATTTCCAGACCCTGGGAGGTTACCTTTTCCTGTTGCTGGACAATGTGTTTCTGAGGCTTTGTTTGGTCAGAGGAAGAGCGGTGGAGAAGGTGGCCGGCTGACTGATGCCTTTAAACAATTTTTCAGTCCTCAGTGTCAAGGTCTGATTCAAGCAACCATCTCCAGCGTCTGCATTATATGGTGCAGGAAATTCTAGGGGCAAGAGCAGACTTGGAGACCTTTCCAACAGAGCATTCATTGGGTTACTGGGTCTTGAGGATGGACCACTGGCCAGAACTTGTTCAATATCCAATCGAGCTACTGGCCTGTCCTGCATCCAGCATGCATTTTGAACACACATTCAGTGCTGCTGGAGGGTTTGTAACGGATCAAAGAGTGCGCCTGTCCATAGACTCTATTGATAGGCTCACATTTATAAAAATGAATCAGTCCTGGATCAGCAGCTCTCCAGCACCTGATCCTGATGTAACTGATTGAATCATGGATCTGGGATCCCTTGAAGACTGCCCTATGCTGCCTATCCTATTCCTCCTGAATCTTGATGATGCTAGCTTCCAACAATATTTTTGGATTTTGGATTAGGGCACCACCACCAACCAAGGCCCAATTTTTCTGACCCTGTTTAACAGGGGCATGTAATTACAATTGTTGAAAAAATATTTAACAGCAGGGCCCACTCCTGTGCCCAACAAGAGTAACTGTGAGGGGTTACAGTGTTGTGGCACCACCAACACCTAAGGCCCAATTTTTCTGCAGAGTATATAGTGCAGTCCATATAGTATATATACTGCAGTAGGGATGAGCTAGCGGTTGGAGTTGAGCATAAGTTCGACTCGAACATCGGGTGTTCGCCCGTTCGCCTAATTCCGAAAATTATGGGGCATTCGCGGGAAATTTGCAGGAAATAATGCACTGCCAGATCGCAGTGCATTGACGACTGCTGATTGGCCAAAGCATGCACCTGACCTGCATGCTTTGGCCAATCACAACACGCTCTGCTGTGAGAGCCATGAATCATGGCTCAGGGGGCTAAGTCCACGCCCCACACTATGTAAGGCTGCATACATAGCGGCCGTACATAGTGTAATAAATGAGAGCAGCAAAATCACATTTCTAAATGAAAACATTTCATTTAAAACTGGCCGCCTCTATAATGTATTGCCAGATCCCAGCAATATACATAAAAATCATTGAAAAAAATGGCGTGAGTTCCCCTCCAGTCCATTACCAGGCCCTTCAGGTCTGGTATGGATATTAAGGGAAACCCTGCGCCAAAATAAAAAAAAAATGGTGTGGGGGCCCCCCAAAATCCATAACAGGCCCTTCAGGTCTAGTATGGATTTTAAGGGGAAACCCCGCGCAAAAAAAAAGGACGTGGGGCCCCCCAAAATCCATAACAGACCCTTATCCGAGCACGCAACCTGGCAGGCCATAGGAAAAGAGGGGGCGAGGGAGCCCTCCCCCTCCTGAACCGTACCAGGACACTTGCCCTTAACATGGGGAGGGTGCTTTGTGGTCAAGGGCCTCTTCCCCCTCAACCCTTGCCAGTAGTTGTGGGGGTCTGCGGGCAGGGGGCTTATCGGAATCTGGAAGCCCCCTTTAACAAGGGGGCCCCCAGATCCCAGCCCTCCCTATGTGAATTGGTATCGGGTACATTGTACCCCTACTCATTCACCCAAAAAAGTGGCAAAAAAGTTACAGGAGACAGTTTTGGACAATTCCTTTAAAAAAATAAAAAAGTGTTCCGCGATGTCCATCTAGCTTTAATCACGGTGTCCGACGGTCGCAATGACAGCTCTTATATATCCAAAGGAAGGAACCACCCAGTGATGTAAACGGGTGACCCCGCCCCTCTGACATCACGTGATGTTACATGACCTCAGAAGGGGCAGGTCACCTGGTTATGTCACCGGGTGGCCCCGCCCTCAGCTATATAACAGCTGTCATCGCGAAAAGGCTGCAGTCGGAAGGGCGCCTCCAATGGAGGCAGAGTTTTTCAGTTTTTTTTTTATTTAATTTTTTTAGTCTGTCTCCTGTCATTTTTACTTTTTTTACACTTTTTTGGGTGAATGAATAGGGGTACAATGTACCCAATACCCATTCACATAGAGGGGGGCAGGATCTGGGGCCCCCCTTGTTAAAGGGGGGCTTCCAGATTCCGATAAGCCCCCCCATCCACAGACCCATACAACCACCAGGCAAGGGTTGTGGGGAAGAGGCCCTTGTGCTCGGATAAGGGTCTGGAATGGATTTTGGGGGACCCCCATTCCATTTTTTTTATTTTGGTGAGGGGTTCCCCTTAATATTCATGCCAGACCCAAAGGGCCTGGTAATAGACTGGGGGGGGGGGCCCACACCGTTTTTTTCAATGATTTTTTTTATCTATATTGCTGGGATCCGACAATACATTACAGCCTTGAGCAATTTTAAATTAAAATTTTCCCTTTAGAAATGTAATTTTGCTGTGATACTGTTATGAACATGGGAAAGATGTGCTACTTTACAGGCAGACTAAGGCATGATATTTAGAGGAATATTTCATTTTTATTGTTTCACTTTAAGCATTATTAAAATCACTGCTCCTGAAAAAAATGCAGTTTTTAAAACTTTTTTTTGCTTTCATACATGTCCCCTGGGGCAGGATCTGGGTCCCCAAACACTTTTTTATGGCAATAACTTGCATATAAGCCTTTAAAATTAGCACTTTTGATTTTTCACATTCATGTCCCATAAACTTTAACGGTTTTGCGTGTTCGCACAAATGTTTTACCTGTTCGCATGTTCTGCTGCGAACCGAAGCAGGGGGTGTTCGGCCCATCCCTGGTCAGAGTTGATGGGAAGATGGATGGAGCCAAATATAGGGCGATCTTATAAGAAAACCTGTTATGCCGTGTACACACGACGGGATAAACTCTGACAAATTTTTCAGACGGATTTCCGTTCAAGCTGTCTTGCATACACACTGTCACACCAAATTCCGACCGTCAAGAACACGGTGACGTACAACATTAAGACGACCCAAGAAAAATTAAGTTCAATGCTTCCGAGCATGCGTCGACTTGATTCTGAGCATGCGTGTTTTTTTCTCCGTCGGAGTTCCCTACAGACGAACAAAATTTCCGTTGGGGAAAAAAAGAGAACATGTTCTCTTTCTAACTCCGTCGGAATTTCCGACGGAAAAAGTCCGATGGGGCACACACACGGTCAGAATATCCAATGAAAAAATTCCGTCTCGCTTTTTTCCTCAGAAATTCCGACCGTTTGTACGCGGCATAAGAGTCTGCAAAAGACTTGAGACTGGGGTGGAGGTTCACTTTTCAGCAGGACAACGACCCTCAACATACAGCCAGAGCTACAATGGAATACCTTGCGGCCAAAAGAAGCATCCGAACATGCACACACATCAACTAGTAAGTTTAGTGAAAGTGTGACCGGACGATCACCAGTGTTGCCAACCCCCCCAAGTGAAATTTACTGACAAGATGCTTAAAAATGACGAACAACACCACTTTTTTTACTGACACTTCAAAAAAGCACCCAAAATGTCTGTTTTCAGTGCTAAACTGTGCGCAACTTTTAGTATTTAAACTATAAACATATTGCTAGTGCTATTAGCAATGTGTTTAAGTTAAACAAAAGTCAAAAACTGAATTTCTCTATTTACATGAAGGTCCGGTTAATATAACACAGCCAGCACAGAGTTCCCCATTACAGTGCAAGGGAGAACTCTGAAAACCTTGATGTAAAGGACGATGCCACAGATCACGATCTAAGGGGGAACTCTGATGTAAGGGGGGGGGGCTCTGCGCTCCCATTTACATCAGAGTTCCCACTTACATCAGGGTCCGCAGAGTTCTCCCTTGCACTATAAGAGGAAATCCTGCAGACTCTGATGTAAAGGGGAACATTGGGAACTCTAATGAGGGGGGGACTCTGGTGACCAGAGATTACCTTCCACAGAGTGAATACACTAAGGTAAGGGGGGTTACTGATACAAGGGTTAACCTTTATTTCAGTGCCCCCTTACATTATTGTGTTCACTCCCCCCCTTACATCAGTGACCCCCCCCTCAGACTGACGTCCTCTCAGGTGCAAAAAAACAGTCTCCTGCGCTCGGATGTGCAGTCTCTTAGTGGCACAACCAGAGTATTCCGTAGGGAAATGACCAAGAATCTTGCTGCCCTCCTCAGAACAATTGGTATTCTTTAAGACTGAAAAGTAAAGGAAAACAAAAGGCGCACCGACCTAGTGCATTACCAGTGGCTAGGTTTTATTTTAAAAGTTTGAAGGATTAAAAATACTCACAAAGCAAGTATAGTATTGAACACACAATCTTTCCATCAAAAGGAGATAGCCTCCTACTGGAACCGGACGACCAGAGAGTCCAGACAACAAAATTCACAGCCACGGCTGACGCGTTGCGAGGGCGCACCCTCTTCCTCAGAGCCAAAAAGTGATGGTGACTGGACCCCCCTCTCTCTCTGGGCTCCTTTTTATCCATGTGTAAATGGGCCTGAGTGGTCACCTGTCTACAACTCCACCCACCACAGGCCACTCCTCCTCTCGCCTAAAAGGCAAACCCATATAGGCTTAACCCCTCACTATACACTCTCATATGTCTATCTATATCTTTACATGGTAACTATTAGTACGCCATACCTAAATACCTAAGTGCCAGCTAGCAAATGGCAAATTACAAGCCATTGCCTGGCGGGACTTACCCATGCCATTCAAACTATCATGGGCCGCCGATCGCTGCTGCCACCCGTCTACAGGTAGTCCAACGTCATGGGAGCTGATGTATCTATCTTCCCACTACTAGATGGGACGCACACTGGCCGAAGAAGCCGGAAGTAGCGGTGGATGTGCGTTCCACCCGCCACTTCCGGTGGATGTAACCGTCACTTCCGCCCTCAGATGGGCTGGACAGGTATCAAAGATTATCCCGGATACGAAGGCGGCTCTCGCACTCCGTATCCGGTTTTGTTGATCCTCTCTGTACAGGCGCAATTACCTGCCAATCACAGTGTCCCCGAGTTGCTGATCTGTGCGCGGCACAGCACAAACGTGACCCGCGCTGACCAGAAGCTAGGAGGACATATTGGTGCCAGCACAGCCTCCAATCTATATCGGGTCCCAAAGCCGCTATGATAGTGGTGGCCCCCACACCCTCAATAGATAATGATACAAAAAAAAAAAAAAAAAAAGGGAAAAGGGAGGGGGGGACCCTAAACTATTAGAAAAAGGGCAGTATCATACTAGGTGGCCTGTGAGGGCTATTGCCCCAACACCTGACCCCACACCTATGCAAAATACCACCAGAGAATATAATTGATATAATTAATCAATTTAGAATAGTATAAGCACCCGTAGTGGCATAATTAACTCTTGCCCAAATACACATGGAATCAATCTATCAAATACACTAGGTATAGGGAACAATTATTCTTCAGTTGCTCCAGGGGAGGTCCAATACCACACTTCGGTCCATCATAATATAGGACCAGACGACACAAAACTCAGCAATAGAAATATGCATGTGTGCACGCACGCCACCCACCCGGGGCCCACATCCGCCCCACCGCATACCCATAGTGGTTGGGCCAGCGGCAGGCGCATATGTGCACCGAGTCACCCGCAGAGTTCTCCCTTGCACTATAAGAGGAAATCCTGCAGACTCTGATGTAAAGGGGAACATTGGGAACTCTAATGAGGGGGGGACTCTGGTGACCAGAGATTACCTTCCACAGAGTGAATACACTAAGGTAAGGGGGGTTACTGATACAAGGGTTAACCTTTATTTCAGTGCCCCCTTACATTATTGTGTTCACTCCCCCCCTTACATCAGTGACCCCCCCTCAGACTGACCTCCTCTCAGGTGCACCGTGCAGGGCTCAGTCAGGCAACTCCAGCTTGGCGGCTTTGGTTTTTCCGATAGTCTCCGCTACACAGTCCACACACATCTGACTTCTCTCGTGATCCCCAATCTGGCGGCGCTCCCACTCTTGACTCTTCTACTGGCTCCCCCTCAGAGACTGATAAAAGATGAGATGGTCAGAGACTGCAGACATAGTACAGGAGATGGTCAGAGACTGCAGACATAGTACAGGAGATGGTCAGAGACTGGAGATATGGTACAGGAGATGGTCAGAGACTGGAGACATGGTACAACAGATGGTCAGAGATTGCAGACATGGTACAGAAGATGGTCATGCGGACAGGATACAGGAGATGGTTATGCGAACAGGATACACACAAATGCGGACAGGATACAGGAGATATCCGAGAGACAGCAGACAGAGATTGCATACAATGATTTTGTACAATCTCACCACTGCCATTTTTGTCTGGAAACTGCTGCCTTTGCCTGTCTGACAGCACGGGGGAAACCACAGGTCCACCTGAGGCCCCTCCTCCATCAATGAATCATCCCAGCCTGGCTGTCTCCCTGCTCACCCTCACACAGTGACAGTCACACAGTCGACTCGAGATAGTAGCCTTGTAGTTGGACAGACAGTGAGTGTGACAAGTTGTCACACTCACTGTCTGTCCAACTACTAGACTAGTCTGCTCTGCCTCTGACTGACTCACCAGGTCAAAGACACAAGGCACGGCAACGGTGGGCAGCAGGCTCCACACAAGTCACTCACTCAGTTTGGCAGGCTGGCAGGGGTCCGTCTGTTGCTCCGGTGGGGGTGTGTGTGCTCTGTTATCCGTATTTAGGCTCCCTCCACTCACAGACCGTCACACATGCAGCTCTGCTCCCCACTCTATGAGGCTCCTCCGTCCTGCCTGTTCATAGGCTGGTGGGAAAATGCGCTGACTGACTTCATTGGCTGTGCGGTGGGTGGGCTGGGCAGAGGCTTTGCAGGAGTCAGACTCGGCGGCTCAGGATCGGATCTTCTCGGGGATTTCCGGAATTGCGCATGCGCAGTTCTGACCCCGAGCCCATCGCCGCCATTTTTACTGGCACCTTTCCCTTACTACGGACTTTTACAGGGAAAAAGTGCCTTGTTTTAATGAACTGTCCATAATTCTACGTACGGTTGGCAACACTGACGATCACGTCGCCGCCTTACACACCTGGTGAAACAGACGCTTGATGCTCTCAGAGCTCGGACAGCGTCCAAAAAAAATACAACGTCGTCTCCTAGGATTCGACAGACGAGTACACAGGGATGGCAGTACAATGTCTTCCTTGTGATGGAAGAAGAAAGCTGCGGACACAGCACCACCTATCCTTGGGGAAGATCAGATAAGAAGCCTTGCATGATAAGGCTGCTGGCTCAGAAAACCATCTTAACTGACATAACACCAAGAGGCACCTCTTGCCCTGGTCGAATGCGCCGGGAAAGGGAGGCGCCTGACCCTTCATGGCGTAAGCCTGATTCCGATCTGTCAGATTCACCTAGAGATGGTGGGCGACAAGACCGCTGGGCCCTACTTGGGACCAGTCACCGAAAACAAATGGTGTGTCTGGACTCCGGAACGGAGCAGTACCAGACAAGCATTCTCTTATGCAGCGTACAGACGATCGATTTTTTTCAACGGTGAAAACACCGTCGAGAAAATCGACGAGAAAATCGACGTGAAAAATGAGGAACAGCTTGTTCCCCCCACACACGGCCGTTTTAAATGACATTTTTTTTTTGGTCGAAAAAAAACGACCGTGTGTGGGCTCCCCGGCAGTGTTTCCCTATGGGAAAACTGCCGCGGAAAAAAATTACGGGAATCACAACGAGAAAAATTAGAACATGTTCTAATTTTTCTCGTCGGGAAAAATGACAAAAAGCCCACAGACGATCGTTTTTCTCGTCCAGAGGAAAAAATTTCATTTTTCCCGACGGGAAAAATGATCGTGTGTACGCGGCATTAGAGTTTGGACAACATCCAAGGAATGCAACGTCGTCTCCTTAGGCGACGAATGAGGACACAAGGATGGCAGTACAATGTCTTCCTTGAGATGGAAGAAAAGAAGGCTGCGGACGCAGCACCACCTTAACCTTGTGGATGATCAGATAGGGAGGCTTGCATGACAAGACTGTCCGCTCAGAAACCCGTCTTAACTGGCGTAACAGCCACTAAAAGGACCACCTTCTGAGAAAGTGTCAACAAGGGAATTTCCCTGATGTTCTTAAACGGTGGTTTCTGAGGCACCTAGAGGCCATGCCATTAAAGCCATTGCCTGCAAGCAGGATGGCATATGGGACCCTGCGCCAGCAGGTCCTCTCGTAGTGGTAGACGTCAAAAGGACGTCTGCTACACAAGCCCCACAGAGGTAGTGGAGAGTGGACCAGAGGGGCCGCCTGCCGAACCCACTGTACAAACGTTCTCACTAGAGAGTGAGCCACCAGGGATCGTTGAAAAAGGACAGCAAGGGCAGATTCCTGCCCCCTAATTGTACTTAAGTAAAATTCTTGGTCCGTTCCCTGCTGAAGAACAGCAGGACTCTGGAACCAAATAAGTACGCTGATGCCACCTTATTTCCTCACAATTGGATATACAGGTCTTCCAAGTGCGATGATAATCTTTCTAGGATGATTTCCGAGCACTCCTTATGGTAGAGATACCGAGCCTGACCGGCCCCCGTCTCTTAGCACCTGGCTCTCAAGCCATACCCTTAAGCCAGTGACTGTAAAAACAGGATGGCGTATGGGACCTTGCGGCAGAAGGTTCTTTTTGACGGTAGATGTCAAAAGGCAGACGCACTAGATCGGCGTACCAAGGACGCCGAGGCCAACTCGAGAGCAATTAGGACCATTGGAATCCTCTCTGCCTCCAGTCTGCGAAGCAGATGAGGAAGCACTTCAGAGGAAGAAAGGCATAGATTAGCCTTTACTGACTCTGCGGTGCCACCAACGCATCCGTCATGTTGCCCTTGGGTCTCTAGACCTGGCCACAAACCTCAATACCTTCTGATTGAGTCGAGAAGCCAGGAGATATACGACTGGCGTGCCTCCCTCTGATAAAAGAGCTGAAAGGCCTCCGGGTGTAAAGACCATTCTCTTTGGTCCAGCATCTGGCAACTCAGGTAGTTCGCCTGCCAGTTTCCCACACCCGGAATGTATACGGCCGACAGGCCTGGTATGCTAATTTCTGCCCCCATTAGGAGGTGAGCGACCTCCGATGCTGCAGCAGAGCTGCTTGTTCCTCCTTGATGATTGACATACGCCACCACTGTGGTGTTTGTCTGACTGGATTCTGACTGGACGCCCTTGTAGCCTGAGACCATGTGGAGAGGCAAAGCCAGATCGCCCAGATTTCAGGCCAATCTTCTGCAATGGGATTCCTCCGGAGTCCAGCGACCCAGGTTGACTGAGCTCTGCAACCGGCAAGACAGGCGTCCACCGTGACCACCATCCAGTAAAGAGGAAGGAACAACTTCCCAGACAGAATTGCTGGTGATGTCGACAACCAACTAGGAAGGTCCTGATTAGGTGGCTCACCCGGATTTTAATAATTCAGGGATGAAGGGCACTTGACCCTTCAGGACAGAGTTACCTTCTGTAACACTAGCGTGTGAAATAGTGCCTATGGTACCGCCTCGAAGGAGGCTACCATGAGGCCCAGGGCTCGCCTGCAAAAGTGGCGTGACAACCCTCTTGGGGATGTCAACCGCTGCACCGCAGCCCGAAGGGTCTGCAACTTTCCCCTAGGGAGAAAAAAACGTATGCCTCTGAGGAGTCCAGAATCAACCCTAGACACACTAGGGGTTGGGACGGTACCAATACTGACTTCTGAGTGTTCAGCACCCGACCAAGTATCGGAGGGTCTGACAGGTTATAGACACGCTCACTTCTAAAAATTTAAAGTGACCCTCAGATGAAGATCATCCAAGTTGCCCATGATAGCGATGCCACGCTGTCTAGTAGGGCCAGCATCAGGGTAAGTACCTTGGTGAAGACCCTTGGTGCCGATGCTAGGCCAAAGGGGAGAGCCACCATTGGTAGTGGTCTTCCCCGGCCGCCAACTCAGGCATCTCTGATGCCTGGTGCATATGGGGACATGCAAGCATGTGTCCTAAATGATCAAGGATGCCGGAAAATCCCCCGGATGGAGGGCGGCGACAACAGAGCGTCTTCAGCACTACGAACAGTTAGAGTAGAACCCTTGAATCCTTTTCTGTACTGGGACAGGAAGGACCACCCTGCGTATCAGCATATCTTGAACCGCCAGATATAGGACTTCCCGATAAGTCGGCTGAAGCTGGCGGTTTCAAGGGAAAAAATCTATTCGGTAGGCAAGCAAGGTTGGGCTTGCGAACCCAGGGACGCTTCTGTCCCTCAGCAGGCGCTTTATCGGCCTGGGGTCGTTAACTTGCCGCACTAGGCGGGCGAAAGACCACTTGTGCACAGTAAGGAGGGCCCTTGCCTATGGCGTGGGTCCTTACCTTTTTAGGATTGTGGGAGCAACGTGCTTTTACCTCCTGTGGCATCTTTACTGATGTCATCCAGAGAGGCCCCAAAAAAAGTCTGTCGCCCTAAATGGGCAGATTCCACAGGGCCTTCTTGGAAGATTGGTCCGCAGACCAGATCAGGTGGCGTAGTGCCACTGCATGCCCAAGGAAGCAAGGGTAGGGATGAGCTTCGAGTTCGAGTCGAACTCATGTTCGACTCGAACATTGCCTGTTTGCATGTTTGCCGAACAGCGAACAATTTAGGGTGTTCGTGGCAAATTCGAAAAGCCGCGGAACACCCTGTAAAAGTCTATGGGAGAAATCTAAAGTGCTAATTTTAAAGGCTTATATGCAAGTTATTGTCATAAAAAGTGTTTGGGGACCCGGGTCCTGCCCCAGGGGACATGTATCAATGCAAAAAAAAGTTTTAAAAACGGCTGTTTTTTCGGGAGCAGTGATTTTAATAATGCGTAAAGTGAAACAATAAAATTGAAATATTCCTTTAAATTTCGTACCTAAGGTGTGTGTATAGTATGCCTGTAAAGTCGCGCTGGTTTCCCCTGCTTAGAACTGTCCCTGCACAAAGTGTCATTTCTGAAGGGAAAAAAAGTAATTTAAAACTCACTCACGGCTATGATGAATTGTCGGCTCCCGGCAATACATAGAAAAGTCATTGATTTAAAAAAAAAAAATGCGTGGGGGTCCCCCTAAATTCAATTACCAGGCCCTTCAGGTCTGGTATGGCGTGGAGTTCCCCCAAAAATCCATGCCAGACCCTTTATCCGAGCACGCAACCTGGCAGGCCGCAGGAAAAGAGTACATTGTACCCCTACCATTTCACAAAGAAAGTGTAAATTTTTCTTTCAAAAAAACACACAGACACCTTGGAAAAGTCCTTTATTAACCACTTCTCTACTGTGCACGAAAACCCCCTTCCTGCCCAAGCCATTTTTCAGCTTTCAGCGCTGTCACACTTTGAATGACAATTGCGCGGTCGTGCGACGTGGCTCCCAAACTAAATTTGTGTCCTTTTTTTTCCCACAAATAGAGCTTTCTTTTGGTGGTATTTTATCACCTCTGCGGTTTTTTTTTTTTTGCGCTATAAACAAAAGAAGAGCGTCCAGTTTGGAAAAAAAACACTATTTTTTACTTTTTGCTATAATAAATACCCATTTTTTTTTTTAAATAAAATTTTCCTCAGTTTAGGCCGATACGTATTCTTCTACATATTTTTGGTAAAAAAAAAAATCGCAATAAGCGCGTATTGATTGGTTTGCGCAAAAGTTATAGCGTGTACAAAATAGGGGATAGATTTATAGCATTTTTATTTTTTTATTTTTTTATTAGTAATGGCGGCGATCTGCGATTTTTTATTGTGACTGCGATATTGCGGCGGACACATCGGACACTTTTGACACATTTTTGGGACCATTCACGTTTATACAGCGATCCCTGCTATAAAAATGCATTGATTACTGTATAAATGTGATTGTCAGGGAAGGGGTTAACCACTAGGGGGCGGGAAGGGGTTAAATATGTTCCCTCAATGTGTTCTTACTGTGGGGGGAGGGGACTGACTGGGGGTGGTGACCGATGGTTGTCCCTATGTACAAGGGACACACCATCGGTCCCCTCTCCCTCACAGGAAGTGGATCTCTGTGTTTACACACAGAGATCCACTTTCCTGCTCGTTTCCCGGGCAATCGCGGGTGCCCGGCGGCAATCGCGGCCGCCGGGCACGCGCACTGGGGCCTTGTGAACGCGGCGGGCGCACGCGCGCCGCTGGCGGCGAGCGCGCGCCTCCTAGCTCGTTTTAAAGGGAGAACGTCATATGACGTCCTCCCAGAACGAGAGTATCCTCCGCCCGCCGTCAATTGACAGTGGGCGGGGGACAAGTGGTTAAAAATAAAAAATAAAAAACACATTTCAGCAATGTAATCCAATGTCCCACGGCGATCCGATGTCCAGCGCTGCAGTCTCCACTCGAAACATCATTGGCTGAGCGGACCTACACTGCGGAGGAAGTTCCCCATCAGGTCCGCTCAGCCAATGATGTAGGCGGGGTCTGAGGTACGAGGGGGCGGGGGCGCCCTCGTATCTCAGACCCCGCCTACGTCATTGGCTAAGCGGACCTGATGGGGAACTTCCTCTTCAGTGTAAAAAAATTAATAGACCCGCCCCTTCTCACGTTACCCATCAGGAGCGGAGTCTTCCAGGTTCCGATAAGCCTACTGCCCGCAGACCCCCACAACCACATCCTCCCCATGTTGAGGGCATGTGGCCTGGTACGGTTTAGGAGGGGGGGCGCTCTCTCGTCCCCCCTCTTTTCCTGCGGCCTGCCAGGTTGCGTGCTTGGATAAAGGGTCTGGTATGGATTTTTGGGGGAACTCCACGCCATTTTTTTAAAAATTTGGGGTGGAGTTCCCCTTAAAATCCATACCAAACCTCAAGGGTCTAGTATGGATATTTGGGGGGAACCCCACGATTTTTTTATTTTATTTGATGCAGGGTTCTCCTTAATATCCATACCAGACCTGAAGGGCCTGGTAATTGAATTTGGGGGGACCCCCACGCATTTTTTTTTTTTTATCAATGACTTTTCTCTGTATTGCCGGGAGCCAACTATTCATTATAGCCGCGAGTGAGTTTAAATGGCTTTTTTTCCTTCAGAAATGACATTATGTGCAGGGACAGTTCTAAGCAAGGGAAAAAAGCGCTGCTTTACAGGCATACTATACACCCCCCCAGGTACGAAATTTAAAGGAATATTTTACTTTTTATTGTTTCACTTTATGCATGATTAAAATCACTGCTCCCGAAAAAACGTCCGTTTTTAAAACTTCTTTTTGCATTGATACATGTCCCCTGGGGCAGGACCCGGGTCCCCAAACCCTTTTCAGGACAATAACTTGCATATTAGCCTTTATAATTAGCACTTTAGATTTTGAACCTTTGAGTCCATTGTATTTAATAGGGTTCTAAAGTTCACGCAAACTTTAGGTCTGTTCGCAGGTTCTGGTGCAAACCGAACAGGGGGGTGTTCGGCTCATCCCTAAGCAAGGGGTTTAAGTTAGCTATGAGTAAGCACTGATTTTGTGCGAAACGCGTCAGCTATCCTGTTCTAGATGGTTTTTGTAGTGCCTGTTCATTAAACACACGTTGGATTGGAGTGCGGCTGTCCTCTTTTATCTTATTTTTTCCGGGGATAGAATCCATGTCTGACTTGCAGACAGACTCAAGGCTCTGTACTAGCTGGTCGATCAGAGCTACCTCGTTCGGAGGAGCCTCCCGTGCCTTTAACCCCTGGAGTAACATCTTTGCCTACTCTTTCAGTGTCTGAGACATCAGAAACCCCCAGCCCTGCTGGGCGTACCGTTGAGCCCCCCTGTATATAGGTAGCGAGTGTCCCTAAAGACAGGAGCCCCTTCCACTGGAATTGTGGTAACTTGTAAAGTCTGAACACAGGGGGGTCCACTATCGGGGGAGAGGATCATTTTTTTCGGAACTCTCCTCAAGGGGTATCAAATCATATTTTGGGGCTGCAAAAAAAACAACCTACAGTGGGTTTTCCCATTCCTTGTATAAACGCCTATCAAGATAAGACACACAAGGAAACACCTTAGCAATGCGGGCCGGCTTACGGAATCCAAAGGGGACCAGTGTCTCTGCTGCTTCTGCAGCATTGTCCATTCTAAGCATATTCCGCACTGTATAAGGTCAGATACCAAAGTCTTTTTTGCTTGCTGACCTGGACTTGGAGAATTCTCACTGTCCGATCAGTCGCGGTCTGCAGTCTCTGAAACATCAGAATCCGGGCCATGAGCTGGGCCTGGTTCTGGATCAGAATTATACCCAGAAGATTGCAGGGGACGGAGGTGTTTACTACCTCCCGTATTCCCATGTGCCCTTCCACCCTGGCAACAAAGCCTCTAGGATTGGCGATGTAGCATCCACAGCTACATCAGGGGCACCAGCTACCAACTCAGGTGTTTCAGGGGAAAAAGACAACTGCTTCTGATGTCCTGCTGACCCAAGCACCTGACACCCACAGGGACTCCAGGCAAGGTATCAATATGCCACCCTCCCAGCTGCTACAGGGATGCAGAGTCTCCCAGAGGACTCACCACCCTTGGAACGGTACCGACATTGCTGCCGTGTGCTCCTGCCTGTGATGCTATCCCACCGCTGCCTGTGTCCTTCTGACTCTCATCAGCGTTTCCCTGTATGGATTCACGCCAGTGAAATGCACCCTAGAGGCCGGAGACTACCGCAAAATGGCCGCCAATCGGCTGTATAGAAAAAATGTGGGCTCTAAAAAAATGTCCGCCGAGCCGAATATAGAGGCAAAAGCGGCCATGGGCCACAAAAAGATGGCCGCTAAGTGGCGGTATATACATACAGGCGTGAATCCTAAGAAACATGGCTGCCGAACAGTCGATAGAGGCCAAAGCGGGCGCGAACCACAAGAAAATGGCCGCTGAGCAGCGATATACATACATATTGGTGCGAACCACAAGAAAATGGCCGCCGGACAGTCACTAGAGGCCGAATCAGGCATGGACCACTGCAAAATGGCCGCCGATAGCATGGAGGGGGAAAAGTACACACAGGTTGAAGCAGGTAATACCACCACCCAGGTGTACTTCAGGTAAATGCAAGATCATTTTCAGTGACCCCCGGATCCGTGAGAAATCAAAATGACACTTGGAAACGGATAGTGCGTTCATTAGATCTCTGGCCTTTATTGATTTTTAGAGTGGCTTATATGTAAAAGAAAGATAGGAGGGGCTATGTCTTAACACATACGTTTCTAAAAATTATACAAACTCAGTATATTCTTATCTTATATTATACTGCTGAATTTAGTTTAGCAAAGGACTTTTCTTATACAATCAGGCTACTTCATCAATAAGCTTAACCACAATGACTAGCAGTAGCAGGGTGTGACTATATGCAAACTATCAGTTAAGCTAAGTATGTCAAAGTTCATTTCTACTAAAAAATGGTGTCAATAATTTCATACATTCTATTACACAGGTAAGCAGAAAATGTCATTTTTTAAATGACAGCTACAGCGCAGCCCTGCTCCAGATGGAACCCCATAGGTGACCCCCAGCACCCAACAACCTTAGCTCAGAGCCCAGGGAGGAGGGAAGGCAGGGAGAGAGGAAAGAAAGGGGCCACAACCACTTACTTGATCTCTCCAGGAATGTCCAGCCAAGTCACCCTGCCGAAGCAGGGGAGCTACTTACCCTTCCTGCGTGTATCATGCTGGAAGACATTCCAGACAGATTATCATCCGCGCACGGAGGTGACTGTCGGCCAGGTATGCTGTGATTCAGTGGCGTAACTAGAGACTTCAGGGCCCCGGTGCAAGAAATCATGAAGGCCCCACCCCCCCACCAAAAAGCCTAATTCTGATACTTATATTTTTACACTGTACAACAAAGGGGGACTTTGTTGTACAAAGAGGGACTGGCCATATCACCAGGGATTTCAGATAAATTAAGCAATACATCAGTTGCTGATCCTATGAAGCAATCATAGGATCAATTAAATCTGACCTGGGGAATGGGATCAGTAACAGTGCTGGTGGGGAGGAGGGATGGGATTAGGGTTGCCACCTTTTCTTTAAGCCAAACCCGAACACTTTCGCGGCGCACGGCAATTTTTTTGTACTACACGCTATAGGATTGTAAAATACCTGGGACACCTTTTGGGTTACCCAAAGAGAGTAGTAATGAGGTGTGCTACAATAAACAGTGGCTGTGACCAAATTGCATTAACAGTGGGGGGGACTTAAAGGGGCATGGTTAAATTAAAAAAAAGCATTAGTGTACCCATAAAATATGATTCAATTAATAAAAGAAATGTCAGTTAAAATATGAAACTAGCCTACCTTAAAAGTGGACACTGTCAGCCAGTAGAGCAGTGGACGGTGTCAGTAGAGCAGTGGACGGTGTCAGTAGGGCAGTGGAGGGTGTCAGTAGGGCAGTGGACGGTGTCAGTAGGGCAGTGGACGGTGTCAGTAGGGCAGTGGACGGTGTCAGTAGAGCAGTGGACGGTGTCAGTAGAGCAGTGGACGGTGTCAGTAGGGCAGTGGACGGTGTCAGTAGAGCAGTGGACGGTGTCAGTAGAGCAGTGGACGGTGTCAGTAGAGCAGTGGACGGTGTCAGTAGGGCAGTGGACGGTGTCAGTAGGGCAGTGGACGGTGTCAGTAGAGCAGTGGACGGTGTCAGTAGGGCAGTGGACGGTGTCACCCAGTGAGAACTGTATATATGGATGGTGTATGGGGGGGTGGAGAATGATATACATGGATGGTATATGGGGGGGGGGTGGAGTACTGTATTTATGGATGGTGATTGGGGGGGAGAACTGTATATATGGGGGGGCTGTATATATGGATGGTGTATGGGTGGGGGAGAGAATTGTATATATGGGGGGACTGTATATATGTATGGTGCATGGGGGGGGGAGAACTGTATCTATGGATGGTGTATGGGGGGGAGAATTGTATATATGGAAGGGGGACTGTATATATGGATGGTGTATAGGGGGGGAACTGTGTATATATGGGGGGACTGTATATAAGGATGGTGTATGGAGGGGATGATAAATGTGTGTATGAGGAGTAGAGGGAAAACTGGATGGATGGATGGTGTATGAGAGGGGGGTGGCAGAACTGTATGGTAGTGTATGGGGGGGGGGAAACCAGAGGAGAGTCTCCGGCAACATGGAGGCTCCGTCTCTGCCTCTGTGTCCCGTCTGCAGCACAAAGAGCGGACGGAGGTGAACTGACAAAGCGGGGCGGGGGGGTGGCTAGATAGGAAGGCAGCAGTTGCAGAATAAAAGCGGACCGAACTCAAGACGCACACGGCGGTGGCGGCACAGCTTTGGCACAGGCAGCCACTGGCGGGTCTGAATAATGTGCCTGGGTCTCAGGTGGGCAGAGACTGTAATGGATCGATTCTGGTCCAATCCCAGAAACTATTCTCTTCTTCTGCCGCTGTTCCAAATCTGTGCTGGAGTGTATAGGCCTATTTGCTAGCTTGAAAGAAATGACGCTACTCTGTGCTTTTAGCATAAATTCTTTATCACTCCAGACCTTAGTCTCGATGGTCAGCCCTTTTTAAAGGCAAATTTTACACAGACGACGTCATCACAGGCATGTACATATAATTAGTTCTGTTCATATATGGAGCTTCTTCTTGTGATGTCAGTTTCTTCCCTCGTGGCAAAAGTGTTCCCAGAATATTCTTGTCTTAGCTCCATGTTTAGTCTTGCTCAGAGGGGGGGGGAGGAACTGAAGGACTACACAGGACATCTGTTCTTTTTTCTTCACTCTGAGCTGAATATCTCTGCTATATTTTTTAATCAAGGAAATCACTTTTTGTCTTATTACATAAACACTAAAAGACACACATATAATGTTTCAAACTTCTACCCTTAACATATACAAACCCTCTAGTTCCCAAATTGAAAATCAATAAGCTTCTTTTTGCACAGAAATACCTCAAAATGCATTTCTGTTCCTAACAGATGGTTCTAGTAAAAGGACACTAGTCATCCTGAATTCCTGAGATAGCTGAAAATAGACTGTCAGAAACAGAAAATCAAGAAAAGAAACATTTAACCCTTGCTAAGCTTCTCAAACTATAATGGATAATAGATAGGGATAAAACGTATTATAAATAAAATATTCATTTTATATACTCCATCACAGTCCCCCCTTGAAATGACTATTTTATTGACTCTGTCCCTATATTATATAACCTTACCTGGCCCTCCTGACATCAGGACCTTTTTTACATTTCGCATAGAGGTCGGACATGGCTTGCCCAGTGTCTTTACTCGACGAAACGGTCAGGAGAACAGTCATGTACTATTCTTTCTCTTACCATTTAAGAATGTTGTATGTATTAGTTACAGGTAAGGACTGTAATGGAGCATACGGTCCCTCATCCTCCTTTATTGGATCTCTAATATCACCTAGATTCAAAAAAGTAGGAGTCACCTCTTCAGCTGCCTTTCCTAACAGCTTCTTCATACAGGGCAGAATACAGCAAACCACTAGTGCAGCTAATGTAAGCAGTATCAAAATTGCTATACCTATTTGAGTACAAATGCGTTGCCACCCATTCATCCACCCAAAATACTGGTCCCAGGGATCGGTCAGTCCTGAATTTCTTTTTAACTCTTTTGAGAGATCCTCTAATTTCTTAATGGCCAAGGTTACCTTACCATTGGGGCTCGTATTGTCCGGAATGTACGTACAACATGTACTTGTCCCAGGCAACATTTTGCACACACCCCCCTTTTCAGCTAAGATCATGTCTAAGGCCATACAATTTTGAAAAGTCATTTGTGAAGTGGCCTCTAGTTGTTCAGCTAAACCTTGGAGTGCATCCCTGTGTTGCCTTATGAGGAATGTTTATGAATAATTTCCTTGTAAACTGGGAATATCTGTAACTTATATGTATATATATAATTTAGAGTAGGAAATATGTGGGTCTGTAAAGGGTTAACTTGGCTGACAAGCTGGGCTTGAGGACAATCTAATTACCTGTCCTCTTATTTGAATATGCATGAATGCGGGGTGACAAGAGCTGTGGAGTCGTATGGTCTGACGAGGTAACTTAGTATTCAAACAAGCTAGAAAAGAGATCACAGCTGAAACTTGTAATCTATGCGGCACCGCCTTGATTCTCTAGATAAAGGCGTGTGTATTCTCCCATATTAACACCCATATCCATTTAAGGGGTAATTCTTCCTGGCTAGTTCCATGCATAGCTAAGCGCCCCATTCAAGGGAAGTTAACGACCTCCGGTTTAATTAATTTATCTTCAAATCCAATTATCACTAAATTCCAGTAAAGAGTGGGCTAGTGTGGGAAATTAATATAACGGCAGGAAGGAGGAGAGAGATAACAGCACCCAATCGTAGCCGCACTGGGTTAGTCAATGGGAGAGGGCTCCATAAAAGGACGACCCCAAGCAGTAGAGGAGAGAGATGAGGGAACCTGGGCCCAGGATTCATTATAGGTGATTATCAGACCATCTCCCAGCACTTACCATATACTTGCATTTTTCCTATGTTTGTCTGTCTATTTGTAATGTAATGTATATACTTTGTGTTTGAAACTAATATTTACTCCCTTGCCAAAGACTGTAAATGTTTGCGGTGTATTAAGATAGACTAAATAACCATTCTTTAATAAATGCTTGTTATATTGAAGTTTTCAAATCTTGTCAGAAAAAGAACTCTTATTTAAACCATATCATATATCGTTGAAATATTAATTGAATCTTAAATATTAAATATTAATATTTAAAAATCAACAGTTGGCGACCACGAAGATAAGTACAGGACTGAAAGCATTTAATATAATAACAAAATCTGTATATTAGAGATTAAGGTTATTAGGAGGAAGTTAAGCTGAGTCAGCTTATCCAATCTATCTAGGGAAAATATAGGTAAATATTTTTGTTTTATTAGTGGGTATTACCTCCAAGGAGAGAATATACACCACAGGTTATTTAATTTTTTTTGTTTGTTTTTTTTATTTTTATTTTTTTTATTTTATCCCAAAATCATAATTGATAAAATACTTTGGATGTACCATTATAACCGGTCAATTTAATGGGGAGGAAGTACAGAATGGGAAAATTTTTGTTTTAATAGTTGTTGTTTATGAGACACTTAAATAGTGATCCGTGGTTTTGAAAAAAAATATATATATATATTTTTTTTTTTACAAAGCGAAAACATTTTTGCCTTGATTTGTGTTGTTTTATTGGAAGGAGGACACTGAAATCGTGGTCCTTGGTTTTGTGGAGAAATAGTGTATTTACTTTTTTTTGCAATTTAATAATTTTAATTTTAATTTTTTGTTATTGAATTATTATTATTATTTTTTAATAATTCTTGTTATCATAAATTTTTGGTAACCTGGCTTAGTTTTAGCCTTTATTTATTTATTTATTTTTGTGTTTGTTTTTAGTTTCTTTGTTTAAGACACAGACACGTGCTTGTGTTCTGGTGTGGGTAGGTTAAAACAGGCTCAATAGGGTTTTGCTTGTTATTTAATTTGTCCACTAACATTAAAAATAGGACATTGCAAATAACCTACAAGAGATTTATTTTTTTACTCTTATTTGTTTTTTTTGGGGGTTTTGATTGTACCTTTTTTTTTTTTAACTGTAAGAAGTTACAAGCAGTCATATTCTCATTGGTGTCAATTGAAGTACAAGTCTGTGGAAGTCTTGCTACGGAAACTAATATCTGAGAAATATTATTAGTAGTGTATTGAACATTTTATTTTTTATTTTTTAAGTTTCTTTTAAATTTGGTTTTTCTACTCTATTGAGTGTTACAAATAGTAGTGTAAACACTGCCGTGTTGACTCTCCTATTATCAGACTACAGGTATTCAGTCTAATTGATCCCTGGGGGGGGCTTCTATTGTCCCTTGGTCTATTGAGTAGGCTCAGACAAGATAGGCTAAATGCTATTGTTAGTATAATTCGTTTTCCCCACTAATCTAAAAGATTGTTTATTGAGAGCTGGAAAATATTGTTTGACTTTTACTATATTTTCTGCAGCTCATTTCATTTGAGTTCCTATTTGTTTTTTGTTTTTTGCTTCCTTTTCTTTTTCTTTTTTTTTCTTTTACTGTAATCACAAGTGAATTTATAGTATAAGGGAACAATTAATTTAATTTAGCTCACAAATTGTGCATACTATCGCAATGGCTGCCATGACCTGTCTAGTAAGTTTTGTAGAAACTTTTACTCTTAAACATAAGAACAATGAATTTGCCTGTGATGCTAAATTATTGGAAGAAGCAAAAGCAACCAAAAAGAACAAAAAGCTTAAAAGTCTAGCCTTCGCAGGCATGTTTGCCGCATCTATGGCTATGAAGGCTAAAATACAGAAATTGAAAGATATAGTCTATAATCAAAATATTACAATTTCTGAGAGGGAAAAGGAGAATACAGCTTTACAAAGCCACTTACAGACCTTAACTACCCTTAATCAAATAGTTAATGCCTCACAGGAGGAAAATTGTAAAAATTACAAATTGGCCCAAAAAGACGTGGTACAATATAAAAGCATGCTAACTAAAGCTGACACTGAACTGGACCAGATACCAAGTGCATACAAAGTGCTAGATCGCACACAGGGCACGCAAACAGAGCCACAGTTGCTACAAACAATTTCAATCCTTAAAGGACAGGCTGTGGCTAGCACATGCGAACATAGTAATGCTACGGCACCTACTTGTGCCTATGAAATTGGGGATACTGAGAAATATGAAGAGTATTGGGGAGAGGAAGATATGAATCCTAATTTGCCTTTTCCGGTGGCAATGGGAGAAATCGCAGAGCCACAGGAAAATCGAGAATGCACCATGGTCATAGACTCACCAGACAATGGGGACCAGCTATCCACAAATGAGGAGCATGTCAAGTTCCCCATCATGGTTAGGACCCAGATCACTTCCTCTACTGAAGGAAATCAAACATTTTTGGGGTTTGATAATGAAGGAAATGAGGTGATTTCCAATGTATATCCAATTCAACCAGTAAAAATCATTATGAGTGTGGCTGATTTCATTGGCAAAATTAAATCTAGTGAAAACATGACTTCATATGCAACCATGACAGATATGTTAACTGATTTTTCTTCCCCAAAGAATCTTTTTCAGTACATAGACAATTTACTTAAAGCCACATGCGACAAAGAAAAGCATTTGCGGCTATTGGAAGAACTCATATGGATCCTAGGAAAAACGGAACTGAAGTGTAATCCCAGTAAGGCACAATGGTTGCAGGAATTTGTGTCTTCTCTTGGGATTACAGCGACAGCAAATGGTAGTAAGATAGTAACTGAGAAGGTAGAAACCAGTCTACAATTACCTCTGTCAGTAAGTATGCCTACTCTCAGATCTTTCCTAGTATTGGTAAATTATTTGCGGCCTTTCATCCCTGATTGTGCCCAAAAGTCTGCACCACTGTATGATTGGTGGAAAAAGGATACCCGATGGCACTGGACTGAGCAACACACCAATCCAGTGCAGGAGCTTAAAGAAGCTTTAGCGCAAGCGCCAGCATTAGCCAACCCAAAGTACCAACTGCCCTTTCACAGTGAGACTGCCATATCAGAGACGACCATGTCAGCGGTTCTGTCACAGGAAAACCATTGGCCTCGGTTGCTCCATGATCGAGACAAACACACAAATAATTCTTTCACTAGGGCCCATGGCCTCCTTTACCAAGGAGCACCACATGAATGTGATATCATACCACAATCAGTTGCGCAACAATTCTTTAGACCTTTGTCAGCAAAGGAAAATGTCCCTGAAAATGCAGTCCAAATTTTCACAGATGGATCATGTTTTTACGTGGAGGGTTCCCCACATGCAGGATTTGGAATATACCTTAACAATCCACATGCAAAGACCCAAACATCAATCTTTCGGTCATGGCAAGTCAAATCAGCACAATTTGCTGAGCTGGCTGCAATTTCTCATGCCCTAGAACTGATGAAAAGGGACCAAGAAATAGTTTTATACTCAGATTCTGCGTGGGTCTGTAATACTATTTCAGAAATTCTGCCCTTCTGGCACACCCACCAGTACATGTCCTCAGATGGGTCTCCACTTAAACATGCATCCCTGTTGAAATTTATTGTAACATTGGTGCAAAAGTTGCCAGTCAAACCATGGGGGTGCAAAGTAAAATGTAATTTAGGCACTGCCCCATACTGGGAACAAAATGAGGTAGCGGATTGTTTGGCCAAACAAGGAGCACAAGGGGAGGAGATCTGGAAAATTCCTTTGAATTTACTGGACTCAGTCTTGTGCCCCATCGTTTGTGCCCTCACAAAATCCTGCAACTAAAATGTTCTGCTTTCTTCCCTTTTAGAGCCATGAAGTCGAGGTGGATTGTGATCCTGCTCCATCTGATCGGACATACCAAGGGAGAGGAGCCTGGAACGCTCATCAGCGTGATCGTTGACCAAGAATCCGGTCTACGACCTAGAGGGGAAATCCATCTTATTGCATGTGTCCCCAAAGACTAACACTCCTGCTCTGACAACTGTGCCCAAAAATACAGTTGCAATCCCCTATTATGAACAAACATCCTTGGAATGCCCATCAATGCAAGAGGGACCACCTAGCAGCCTAACGGCAACCTCAATCCCTGTAATATTGTTTAATAACGTTAAGTTCATTCATGTGCCGTTGGTACTTAATTTGTCCCAGTGGAACATGGCCGAATTCAGCTCATGTGCCCGGACAAATGGGTCTGTTTTACTCTTCCTTGCTAGTAGATTTGATTGCCTCCCATGCAAGCCGAACTCAGGATCCATTTGCAGAACCAAACCTCCCTCCCCACAGGGGCATTTTCAGATCCAGAAAGTTAAAGGGTTTGGACAGCATACTTGCATCCATCCCAGGACTTTTTGGATCTGGCATGTTAATTTGGAACAGAGCCGATTTGTCAGCAATTCGCAGGCATATCGGAAATTTTTAACAGAAGGAGGGTCGGCAAGTGCTGAAACCAGTTCTGCAGGGTGTTAAGGGGCTTGCAGAGGAGGAAAGGTTTACGGTTTATAACATGAAGCTAGAGAGGATGGTATGGGCAAAGAGGTATAATGCACTGCGTATGGAAAGTAAAAGATATAGACCTTACCCAGTGGTATTGTACTCACACTAATACTAGTGGTGGAATGAATGAGCATTTGCTGTTTGCTGAGAGGCATGTTGAGCCCATGGAATATTTTTTTTTGTCCCAAGTGATTGAATAATGACAAAAAGAAAAAAAAAATGTACAAAAAGTTGTCACTAAATTATATATTGCTCACACATGCCATGGGCATATGTGAAATTACACCCCAAAATACATTCTGCTGCTTCTCCTGAGTACGGGGATACCACATGTGTGGGACTTTTTGGGAGCCTAGCTGCGTACGGGACCCCAAAACCAAGCACCGCCTTCAAGGTTTCTAAGGGCATAAATTTTTGATTTCACTCCTCACTACCTATCACAGTTTTGAAGGCCATAAAATGCCAAGATAGCACAAAACCCCCCAAAATGACCCCATTTTGGAAAGTAGACACCCCAAGGAAATTTCTGAGAGGCATGTTGAGCCCATTGAATATTATTTTTTTTTTGTCCCAAGTGATTGAATAATGACAAAAAGAAAAAAAAATGTACAAAAAGTTGTCACTAAATGATATATTGCTCAAACATGCCATGGTTATATGTGGAATTGCACCCCAAAATACATTTGGCTGCTTCTCCTGAGTACGAGGATACCACATGTGTGGGACTTTTTGAGAGCCTAGCCGCGTACGGGCCCCCGAAAACCAAGCACTGCCTTCAGGATTTCTAAGGGCACAAATTTTTGATTTCACTCCTCACTACCTATCACAGTTTTGAAGGCCATAAAATGCCAAGATAGCCCAAAACCCCCCCAAATGACCCCATTTTGGAAAGTAGACACCCCAAGCTATTTGCCGAGAGGCATGGTGAGTATTTTACAGCTCTCATTTGTTTTTGAAAATGAAGAAAGACATATTTTTTTTTTCTTTTTTCAATTTTTAAAACTTTGTGACAAAAAGCGAGATCTGCAAAATACTCAACATACCTCTCAGCAAATAGCTTGGGGTGTCTACTTTCCAAAATGGGGTCATTTGGGGGGGTTTTGTGCCATCTGGGCATTCCATGGCCTCCGAACCTGTGATAGGCAGTGAGGAGTGAAATCAAAAATTTACACCCATAGAAATCCTGAAGGCGGTGCTTGGTTTTCGGGGTCCTGTACGCGGCTAGGCTCCCAAAATGTCTCACACATGTGGTATCCCCGTACTCAGGAGAAGCAACAGAATGTATTTTGGGGTGCAATTCCACATATAACCATGGCATGTTTGAGCAATATATAATTTAGTGACAACTTTTTGTACATTTTTTTTTTTCTTTTTGTCATTATTCAATCACTTGGGACAAAAAAAAAATATTCAATGGGCTCAACATGCCTCTCAGCAAATAGCTTGAGGTGTCTACTTTCCAAAATGGGGTCATTTGGGGGGGGGGGGGGTTGAACTGTCCTGGCATTTTATGCACAACATTAGGAAGCTTATGTCACACATCATCCACTCTTCTAACCACTTGAAGACAAAGCCCTTTCTGACACTTTTTGTTTACATGAAAACTTTTTTTTTTTGCAAGAAAATTATGTTGAACCCCCAAACATTATATATATTTTCAAAGC
Organism: Rana muscosa; assembly: GCA_029206835.1. Lineage (NCBI taxonomy): Eukaryota > Metazoa > Chordata > Amphibia > Anura > Ranidae > Rana > Rana muscosa. The sequence continues at coordinate 274,292,179 of CM055119.1, forward strand.
AAAGGCCCTACAGATTAAAATAGTGGGTGTTGCATTTTTTTTTCCACACAGTATTTGCGCAGCGATTTTTCAAACACATTTTTTGGGGAAAAACACACTTTTTTTATTTTTAATGCACTATATTGCCCAAATGTTTGATGAAATAAAAAAGATGATCTTAGGCCGAGTACATGGATACCAAACACGACATGCTTTAAAATTGCGCACAAACGCGCAGCGGCGAGAAACTACATTCATTTTTAAAAGCATTTAAAAGCCTTTACAGGTTACCACGTTAGATTTACAGAGGAGGTCTACTGCTAAAATTACTGCCCTCGATCTGACCTTCGCGGTGATACCTCACATGCATGATGCAATTGCTCTTTACATATGACGCTAGACCGACGCTTGCGTTCGCCTTTGCGCAAGAGCAGGGGGGGACAGCGGTGCTTTTTTTTTATATTATTTATTTTGCTTTTTTATTTTATTTTTAAACTGTTCCTTCCATAATTTTATTTTTTTTATCATTTTTTTGTTATCTCAGGGAATGTAAATATCCCCTATGATAGCAATAAGTAGTGACAGGTACTCTTTTTTTGAAAAAAAATGGGGGGTTAGACCCTAGATCTTTCCTCTGCCCTCAAAGCATCTGACCACACCAAGATTGGTGTGATAAAATGCTTTCCCAATTTCCCAATGGCGCTGTTTATATCCGGGGGGGGGGGCATTCCCTCCCACTGCTTGTAAAAGCAGTCTAGAGGCTAATTATCTGCTAGAATTGCTTTTACATGAAAGCCGGCCACTGGCTGAAAAGAATGATACCAAGATGATACCTAAACCTGCAGGCATCATTCTGGTATAAACATTCAAAGTCCAGCAACATACCAGTACGTTGCTGGTCCTTGTTGGACATGTATTGTAATCTTTTTTTTCATGCAGCCTGTTGGCTGAACGAAAAAAAGAGATTGATCGGTGGGTATGCCCACCATTAGAATACCTCCCTTCATCCACCCACTTCTAATGATGGGCATATATGCCGAAGCATGGGGGCATCCTCCCAAGATAAATAAATCTGCGATGCAACTGAATGGCGTACCTGCTAAGCAAATGATGGTTAACATTAAAACAAAGTAACATTACAGTACAACAGTAAGACCTTACCATACCATACCTGCAAAGCAAATACCAAAACAAAACCTAGTAAAAAATAAAAAAAATTTTTAACGCAACCTGTGCCTAAAATATATATATGCCGAAGCATGGGGGCATCCTCCCGCAAAAAAGTTATGCCGCGTACACACGGTCGGACTTTTCCACGGGCAAGCCTTTGTCGAAATTTCGACCGCATGTACACGGCATAAAAGGTTATGCCGCGTACACACGGTCAAACTTTTCCACGGGCAAGCCTCCGTCGGAATTTCGACCGTATATACGCGGCATTAGGAGCAAAATCGCTCCTCCGCCCCTGCTGCCCCCATGCTTCGGCATATATGCTCTTTTTTTTTAACTGTGGTGGTGAAATCACCTCCTACAGCACTGGAGTCACGGCTTTATGTATCGTGGGAGCAAACGCGGTTGCTGTCAAGATAAATAATTAAATAATTCCGCGCTGCAGTTGAATGGCGCACCTGAAAACAAAAAATTACATACCTGAAAAGCAAGCATGATAAAACATTGCAGAATGGAATACAGTAAAAAAGAGCAGAACAATAGAGAGAAAATAGAGAGAGAGAGAGAGAACAATAAAACGACAACTATTTTTGGTTTTTTTATTTTATATTTTTTTTGTGTTTTTGTTTTTTACGTTTTTTTTTTCTTTTTTACACTTTTTTTTTTAAACTTTAACAACTGTAATGGTTCGGGTCTCTCAAAATGTAATGGCATCTTGGGAGACCCTGTGTAAGTGTGTCCTAGTCTGTGAAATGCTGTACCCTATGCTAAAACTTCACTTTTGAGTGGTAGCGTTCAAAACATTCACCAAGGCAAAGACCAGGTTTGTCAGGACAGAGTGGACAATAATAACGGGTGTCACGCCTAAATCCGCGCTTGCTACAGACACGACATCTTTTTTGGGGGGTTCGTTGGGTAGGGGTACTCGGGAGGAGATGCGTATAATGCCTCTCATGCAGCCGGCTTACTGCATTTGGTAGGGGATGGTGAGGTGCAGAACCGCCTGGATACAGGAGTTCTGTGACTATCTCATTCTGGAATTTTAGAAGAGATAAAGTCCCACCTGAAGCTCTGTATAGCACATGAGCGTTCAGCAAAGCCAATTGGAATAAGGATAGAGACACTTTTTTGTACCAGCGTCTCGCCTTACGGTCAATTAGATACGGCGCCATCAACTGGTCGTTGAGGTCCACCCCTCCCATATTTTTGTTATATTCGTGGACACAGAGGGGTTTCTCCACAACACCAGTCGCCGTACGAATTTGGACTGTCGTGTCTGCATGAAGGGAGGTAAGAAGGAAAACATTCTTATTGTCCCTCCACTTCATAGCGAGCAAGTTATTACACTTTACGCAGGCTCTCTCCCCCAGCCTAAGACGGGCATCTACAAGCCGCTGGGGAAAGCCCCGGCGATTAGGTCGCACGGTGCCACATGCTCCAATCTGATGATCAAACAAGTGACTAAACAGTGGCACGCTCGTGTAATAATTGTCCACATACAAGTGGTACCCCTTTCCGAATAAGGGTGACACCAAGTTCCACACTATCTTGCCAGCGCTCCCTATGTAATCCGGGCAGTTGACCGGCTCAACCTGACTATCTTTTCCCTCATAAACCATAAAGCTCCATACATAGCCTGTTGCCCTGTCACAGCACTTATAGAGCTTGACCCCGTATCTGGCACGCTTGCTGGGAAGGTACTGCTTGAAAGCCAAGCGGCCAGAAAATTTAATCAGGGACTCATCAACGCAGACAGCTTGATCGGGAATAAAAAAGGCTGCAAAATGTTCGTTGAAGTGGTTTATGAGGGGCCGAATTTTATAGAGCCGGTCGTATTCAGGGTCCCCACGTGGACGACAAAGTTCATTGTCGTTGAAGTGCATGAACCGCAAAATCTGCTCGTATCGTTTCCTGGGCATGGAGGCAGAGAACACGGGCATGTGGTCAATTGGGTGCGTGGACCAATAAGCACGCAATGACGGGAATTTATGTGTGCCCATGTTGAGGGAAAGGCCCAGAAAGGTCTTAAATTCGGAAACCGTAATTGGTTTCCAATCTTTGGCAATGGAAGGCAACTGGGGATTAGCGGCGATGAATTGGCCAGCATATAAATTACTCTGGTCCACAATAGATCTATAGAGATCTTCCGTGAAAAACAGCGAATAATAATCAATTGGCATAAAATCAGCTGTTTCCACCTGAATACCGGGTTGGGCAGTGAATGGGGGAAGTACGGGTTCTGCAGAAGTGGTGGGGACCCAATCAGGATAGGCGAATTCTGCAGGAAGAGCACTATGGGTACGACGGGCCTGCCTTTGTCTTCTTATTGGTGGCAGCGGGACACTACTTGTGCTTGCCACCTCGCCAGCTTGAACTGCACTTATGGGACTCGCCACGTCACCAAGTGATACTGCAGTGCTGGATGTATGCCCAGGCTGTACTAGGCCGCTGGTGCTTGCCAATTCACCAGAAGGAATAGCGGCGCTAGTATTACTCTGCTCCATGATACGAGAGCCCTGCGGTTCTTGCTCCTCAACAACCTCAGAAGATCGGGATCGGGTACGCCTGACCTTAGCAGGGACCTCAACTTCGTCGTCAGAGCTATCTGACGTGGGGCCGCTGACGTCACTGTCTTCTACGGGAAGATATTCTGAGCCTGAATCTGACAGATACGTGACCTCCTCTTCACTATCTGTCATGCTCAGAATCTCGTAGGCCTCTTTACTAGTGTACCTTCGACTTGCCATTTTGGGCTCTAAATTTAGGGGTACACTAGTAAGATTCACAGGAAAAAAAGCACCCGACTGTCGTCAGCAAATATATCAAACGCTACAAAAAAAACTGTTAGCGGTCGCAGGGATCAGGACTGTCTCTGCGAACGCTGCAGTTATGTGTTTTGTGTTTGGTAAGTGACAGTGATCGATCGATACTGCACTTGGGTGGGCTGGGCTGCGCTGGGCTGGGCGGAGGGGCTAAACGCAGGTGCTAGCAGGTATCTGGGCTGATCCCGCTAACACTGCGTTTTTGGGAACCCTAAACCGCTGGGGACGCTAGTATAGATCTGATCAGATACTATACCACTAAGGGAGGTGTATGCTTTGCGCGTGGGTGTTAGCGTTACTGGCACTAACCTAATGCTGCCTGGGGCGACGCAGACCCTCTCTGGCGCTAAAACCTAATTGATCTCACCCGCCGGGCGATCAGGGGGTTAAACCTTTATTGGGTTATATACGGCGGGTGCCCTGATGCTATAAAAAGCAAACTAACCAACCAGCGTCACCCGTAACCTTTATATGGTGATCACTGGTGAAAGGGTTAACTAGGGGCAATCAGGGGGTTAAAACCTTTATTAGGTTAAATATGGGGGTACCCGACGCTATATAAAAACCTGACGGGTTACCTAAATAACTAAATAACTAACTGGGTAACCAGTGTCACCAGTGACGCTTATACGGTGATCACTGGTGAAAGGGTTAACTCTAGGGGCAATCAGGGGGTTAAAATAATATATGGGGGTACCTGACGCTCTAAAAACCTGCAGCGAAACTAAAAATAAATAACTGGCTATCTAGGGCACCACCGGCACTAAATACAGCGATCGAAAATACGATCGCTTAGTGACGCTGGCGTTAGGGGGTGAAAGGGTTACCTGGGGGGCGATCAAGGGGTTAAACTTTTATTAGGGGGGGTTAGGGGGCTACCCTGGACCTAAAGGGGCCGAATCCTAACTGCCCTGCAACTTTTTACTATCACAGATGACACTAAATGCAGTGATCAGTAAAATAAATGATCACTGCAATCAGTGACACTGTGATTGGGGGCTGGGGCGTGACCTGGGGGGTGATCTGGGGGTGACTGGGGGGTGAAATGTGTGCCTATGTGTACCTATGTGTCAGTGGACTGTTGGTGCACTAACCTGCTTCCTCTCTCCTCGGCGCCGGAATCGAAAAGACCGCCGCGAGGGAGATGACATCACTTCCTCCTGCCTGTGTTTACATCACATGGCGGAGGAAGCATTTTCATTCGCCGGGAGCGATCGCGAGGGGGTGGCCGAAATCGAATGGTCACCCCCTCATCTCTGATTGCTCCCCAACGATAAACGGCCGCTCACTGTATAGGAGGGGGGTCCGATCGGACCCCCCAACTGTACAAAGGCGATCACGTACGCTCTACGTGATTGTGCCTGTCGGTGCCATTCTGCCGACGTATATATACAGTGAGCGGCCGTTAAGTGATTAAAGAACTTCTTTACACTCTGGTATTAAAAGAAAGGGGGGAAGTGTGAAACCCTCTATGGGGGGGGGGAGATGGGCAGCATGGTTTTGTAACAGCACGCTCACACGAGACACAGGCCAAGGGATAAGACCAAAAAACAAAAAGAGGGAGGGAGAGGAGGAAGGGGGACGCGCGTGAATCTGGGCTTCGAGCTTGTGTAACAAAATTAGCTAAACAGGCTGAGCTTGAAACACTTAGCCAAACTAAAATCAAAACCTTTTCCACATGTATAGAATGGCCATAAAATAGACAAAAAAAACACAACATACAAAAAAAACACACAAGTGTAGAATATGAAAGCTATGTCAGCTCTGTTGTCTGTATGGAGGTCTGTGACACCCTCTTGGACCCGTATAAAAAAACGGGCAGGAATCTGTGCCTTTCACAAATCTATGACACCCTCTCAGACCCGTATAAAAAAACGCGGGCAGGAATCTGTGCCTTTAGAAAAGTACCGTACGCCCTCTTTAACCAGCATGTTTTGTACGAGGTCTAGCCAGGAATCTGTGTCCTCTCGACACCTTCTCTGAACCAAGCTCGTAAAAAAAAACACACCGGCAAGGAAACCGCGTCACCCCCTTCACATACAGACAGTGGGGGAAACAGGCACATATAAGTCAACACAGAACAAAACATAACATAAATAACAGCCGGCAGAAGGAGTCAAACGGGTTCTTAGTAAAACGACTTTTGGACAAGAAATTACCTGTCTTATCGTGGCATGGCGCAGCCGACGGACTGCAAGTGAAATCGAGGGTGACGAGGCGGAAAAACACAGGTAAGGAATATAACAGACTACACTTACCGTGTATTACGAAGTTGCACAAGCTTTGATTCCGCTAAGCCTGTCTCAAGTCGCTGGCAGTCACATCTAGATCGGCTACGACAGCGCACAGTCCAAAGCGAAGCTCATTGGGCACCAATTGTAATGGATCGATTCTGGTCCAATCCCAGAAGCTATTCTCTTCTTCTGCTGCTGTTCCAAATCTGTGCTGGAGTGTATAGGCCTATTTGCTAGATTGAAAGAAATGACGCTACTCTGTGCTTTTAGCATAAATTCTTTATCACTCCAGACCTTAGTCTCGGTGGTCAGCCCTTTTTAAAGGCAAATTTTACACAGACAACGTCATCACAGTCATGTACATATAATTCGTTCTGTTCATATATGGAGCTTCTTCTTGTGATGTCAGTTTCTTCCCTCGTGGAAAAAGTGTTCCCAGAATATTCTTGTCTTAGCTCCATGTTTAGTCTTGCTCAGAGGGGGGAGGAATGGAAGGACTACACAGGACATCTGTTCTTTTTTCTTCACTCTGAGCTGAATATCTCTGCTATATTTTTTAATCAAGGAAATCACTTTTTGTCTTATTATATAAACACTGAAAGACACACATATAATGTTTCAAACTTGTACCCTTAACATATACAAACCCTCTGGTTCCCAATATGAAAATCAATTAGCTTCTTTTTGTACAGAAATACCTCAAAATGTATTTCTGTTCCTAACAGATGGTTCTAGTAAAAGGACACTAGTCATCCTGAATTCCTGAGATAGCTGAAAATAGACTGTCAGAAACAGAAAATCAAGAAAAGAAACATTTAACCCTTGCTAAGCTTCTCAAACTATAATGGATAATAGATAGGGATAAAACGTATTATAAATAAAATATTCATTTTATATACTCCATCAATAGACCCGGGCACATGTTTCAAAACCTATACTGTCCGGGTGAATCCCGGACAGGTGGCAACCCTAGATGGGGTCAGTGAAGTGCTGGTGTTGAGGGGGGGTGGCAGCGGTTGTACTTAAGGGGGGGTGGCTGCGGTGGTGCCATCCTCTCCCATCACCACCTGTGCCTCTTACTGATCCCATCCCTATCCCCCCATCACCTCTGTTGTAGAAGTAATGGGGGGATAGGGATGAGATCAGTGGTGGGGGGATGGGATCAGTAAGGAGGCACAGGTGGTGGTGGTGGGAGAGGATGGTAGGAGCAGCCAGTTATAAGGTCCTGTACCTCTATGGAAGCCTGCATCCCTGCCCCCCCCCATTCCCCCACCTGGAAGTAAGTTCTTACCTTGGAGGATATATAGTAAAATCACTGGCTTCCTCCACCCGACAGGCTCATGGTCCCTCTTCTCTCAAAGTCCTCTCTCCCCTCTTCCCCCTCCTCCTCCCGCTCGGCATGTTGGGGGCTGCAGTGCACTCTAAGGGAATCGTCCTAGGCCTGCTGGTATCCTGAACTACATTTCCCATGAGCCTCTCTTCTTAGTTTCCCAGCCATTGGCCCTGAATGTAGCCAATAGGAGCAGGCATTGCCAGCTGCTTGGCTCAAGGAGGAGAAGGAGGGGTAGTATCCCCCGCAGCTGTGGCTCTGCATGTGTCCCTTCACAGAGCCTGTCAGCAACGGCTGATGGGGTCGGCATCAGTACAGGCTGCTCACTATTTTCTCGGGGGGGCAATTGACCCGTTGCCCCGCCCCTGGCGGCGCGGCGGAGTACACGGACGGGTTGTGGGCCCCCCAGACCTGGCGGAATTACAGGGCCCAGTTGCAACTGCGACTGTTGCGACCCTGAAAATTCCGCCACTGCTGTGATTGAACCCTAGGGAATGATCATATGCATGCCCTGGAACGCAAGCTCACCGGACAGGCTACTGCGATTCAGCCGTAAGGTCAGCTGAAGCTGAGCGTTCCGATGCAAGCCCTGGAGCGTAGGCTCACCGGCCACCCGTAGAGCGACGGGCATGACGTGGAAAACCCTGCGCGTAGCTAGGGTCAGCACACGCTCGATGGCCGAAACTGGGGGGACTACAAGGATCGAGTTGGCAGTTGATCGCAGGAAACAAAAAAAAAAAAATAAAAAAATTTCCCCCCGGACCAAAGGGAGCCATGTCCTTCTCCTTGCTAGACAGAAAAAACTGCTCTGCGAGATGCAGAGAGAGAGGGATTATACCCAGAGGGTCCGCCACCTGGGCGGTGCTGTAGAAGGTGTGATGCAACACTTTTTGCAAGTTTTTCTGCCTAGTCACTCCTAAATAATGGATAATACCCACTTGTCAATAGGAAGCTGTGTCGGTCCATGAACAAAAAAGTAATTGCTGTTCACAGATGCTCTCTATCCAATCTGACAGAGCTTGAGCTATTTTGCAAAGAAGAAAATACCAAAATTTCACTCTTTAGATGTGCAAAGCTGGTAAGACATACCCAAAAAGACTTGCAGCTGTAATTGCAGCGAAAGGTGGTTCTACAAAGTATTGGCTCAGAGGGCTGAAATCAAATGCACCCCACACTTTTCACATATTTATTTGTAAAAAAAAAAAAAATTTCTTTCACTTCACAATTATGTGCAACTTTGTGTGTTACTGGCCAGATCACCAGGTGAAAACCGACTAAGGATTTGTAAACTGCAATGTATTACAATTTGGTTTTTGGGTTTAATCCCACTTTAATGTGAGCTTGGATAAATGTGTTTAAGACAGTAAAATACATTTGGTAGATTAAACGATTTGACTCCAGAAGAGGAAGACCTCTCTGAACAAGGAACATTTAGGAAGAAATATAGCAGATTCCGTATGGGGGTTATTTACGAAAGGCAAATCCACTTTGCACTACAAGTGCAAACTACTAGGGCAAAGCGCACTTGAAATTGCACTGAAAGTGCACTTGGAAGTGCAGTCGCTGTAAATCTGAGGGGTAGATCTGAAATGAGGGGAAGCTCTGCTGATTTTATCATCCAATCATGTGCAAGCTAAAATGCGGTTTTTTACTTTTTTTTTGCATGTCCTCCTCGGATCTACAGCAACTGCACTTTCAAGTGCACTTTGCACTTGTACTTTGCACTTGTAGTGCAAAGTGGATTTGCCTTTCGTAAATAACCCCCACTATCTATGAGATCTGGAAACAGACTCTTCTGCTTTTAGTACGCAAGCATTCTGGCAGTTCAGATCATGCAAGGGTTAAGTTCTGTTCTGACTGCTGGGATGTCACAGTACAAAGCCGATTAAGGATGATTAACTGAGAAATTGGGACAGAGTGACAGAATACAAATGACAATTAACCATTTCCCTGCCACTAATCTGCATGTCATGCAAGACAAATGTAGAAAAGTTGTCCATACGCCATTACACAACAGGTAATGCCTTAGCAAATGCAATACTAATCAGGACACAAGAGAACCTGTACTGAGTTTGCAATTGCTGCCAATCATGCTGATATTTTGAAAATGCTAGTTACTGGGCCTTCTCTGGTTTCAATTGTTTCTGGGTTATTTATGCAGAAGGTGCATGTAAACGCAATAACTCAGAAAGTGCTGAGGATATCGGAATAGCATGAAACAATGGAACATTTTTACAATATTTTACAATATGGGGAAAGAATTGTCCAGAATGCACAATACACAGACATGTGTTGAGAAGATGTTTTCATTGAAGTTTTGGCTCCACCAATGATTATAGACTATCACCATAAAATGCACAATTACAAGTCCAGTAAACATCTGCACAGTTGTTGATAGGAGGAAGATCTCTAGAATTAATATTGAGTTGTTTCAAAAAGAAATTAATGAAAGGAATAAAAGTGGAAGCAATATTCTCCATGTGATAAGGAAAAGCTCATTAACATGATTAGCATTACAATGAGCAAGTGCCCGATGTCTGTTTCATATTTAAGAATGTGTATGCGCCCGTACGCGCAACGATTCCCCAAATCTGGCACAGGTCGACAGCATGCGCCATGTCGCAATAATTATTCCTGCCCGCGCATATGCGCCAACATTTTCTTAAATCAGCCCCTGTGTTTATGGATTAATGTTTGATGTGCATGAAAGTGGATGGGGTTTTAGTTAAAGTGGTACTGTGAGGGAGAGTTTGGAAGATATTAAAGTATCTACAGTCAACTCCATTATAGTGTGAACCTTAAAAGTTCATTTTTTGGGACAGGAGCAGGGAGCAGGCTGGACCCCCACCTTTGTGTTACACTGAAAGAAATTCCTAAGCCTAGCTTGTCAGCCTTTATTCCAGTCTCGGCTGAAAAGGAAAAATCTGTCTCCTCCCACTTTTGTAAAGGAGGGGCTGTTGCTCCTTTTACGAAAAAAAAAAAGAAGGATTTTTTTTTTTTAATTGCTCTGCTGCTGCTGTTTCTTTTTACAGACATTTAACTGTTTAACACCCCTGCTAGCCTACAACTGATTTTAAATCTGGGTGTAACTTTTGATTAGGAAGACTGGAGTTTTTAGTAACTCAGCCTACTTATATTTGGAGCTTATTTTTAAGCTGAACCTCAGCTCAGTATCTGAGCGGGCTGATTTAAAACTCTTCACAGGACGGAGTTACGAATCTAGCATTTGAATTTGGGAGGGTGGACCCTGCCCCTCAGCAGAGACAGTACAGATATAAGGGAAGTGGTAAGAATGGGACAACATCTCACTAGACCGGCAGAGGGCAGCTTAGCATATGACCTAGTGCTACAGCGGGAAGGGGAAAATGTGAAAGGATGGAAAAAGTTAATGAAAGTTGCTGGACTATGCAAACATGGTGGACGCTTGCAACCGGAAGAATGGAGAGTTGTGTTGATTGAAAAGAAAGGGTTGTTGACAAATAAAAATTTAGTCTCGGCAGCAGAAGCCTGGTTCAGGGTAGCGAAGGGGTTAATAAAAGAGGGGTGGGTGGAACAGGAAGTACAGAACAAGGAGGGATTAATGTATGTATATCATAAAGGAAAAAGCCTGCCCCCACCCTATGATGGTGGCCCCAAGTGGGCGTGTGAGGAATGTGGGAGTTCCGGACTCCCACACCCTGACCGCCCCGGGCTCTGCCCCGAATGCATTTGTAAGTCAGAGGACCTCCTCCGGAGGTCCCTCCCCTTACAAACAGGCCTTCCTCCAGCCTCACCGACCCAGCCATCGCAACCCCTCTACCCCCTGTGCCCAGTATTGAATGCAGATGGCAGCTTTTACTGCCCACTGGTCATTGCCCCAGTGATGCCCTCAATACCGGGTTCAGTAACCCAACCATCTGCTGCCTTTGCCCAACATGCTCCAGTGTCAGGACCTCATCACTCTACTCCGGCTGTGGCACTAGCACCTCCCGCAGCAGTACCACCACCGCCCTTAAGCCAACCTTCCTATGCCAACCCACCGAGTACAATTTGGGACGGTCCTGACGAGAGGGGTAGGTTACAGGACCTGCAGGACCTGATAACCTGGAATCCGGGGCTTGGCCGCCCACTGCCGGACGCTCCGCTCATGTATGCCTCCTTTACCCCCTCGAAAGCATCCACTCTAGTAGTTTCCCTCCCTGACCCCGAGCGGCAGCCCATGCCGTTCTACCGTCTGATTGCACAAAAGCAAAAGACATACTCGTCTGCATGGAGGGACTTAGCCAGCTTATGCGAAATAAAAGCAGGTGATGCCTATTGGCCCATCATGGAGAAACATTTTAACAATGCCCAGTTGGAGAGTGAGGTCTCATATAACTCTGGGGTTGTATTTTGTGACCAGTTACAGGAATGGGCTAGAGGCAAATTAGCAGATCAAGCAACTAGCATGCAGGATGTGACGCAGGACCTGACAGAGTCGGTGGAAATTTTTTACATAAGACTCACTCAGGTCTGATCTAGGATCAGATCAGGTCTGATCTAGGATTCTCTTTACATAACAAAGCCCATTATCGTGTGCTATCAAGTGCTTTCGTAGCGGGTTTGAAAGAACCGATACGGAAGGGGCTGATAGTGGCCCGACCAGAGTACAAGATATTAACCTTAGAAGCCCTATTTCCTGTTGCAAGAGGTCTGGAAACACAACATCCACTCAAGGAAGTGACACCCTTAATGACTGTGACCCCCTGTTGTCTGCTTTAATTGCATGGACACCGGGTCACTACAGGAGGGACTGAAGGGCCCCCAGACAGCATAGAAGATGCCCCCCCACAATATGACCAGAGGTATGATCAGCAACCAAACTTCAGGTATGATCAGCACCCAAACGCCAGGGCTTTTCCTCCTCCTTCTCAAATCTCCCCGGTTAGGGAAGTGGCAAACCTGTGTCCTCTGCCTCCTCCACTCCCCTACTCCCCTACCGATGTTGGCCATTTCCACCTGGTCGGCGGGGGGACCTCTAGCAAACATTATGATTTGCCACCCCACCTGTTTTCTCGTGGACACAGACGCAGCCCACGCAGCCCATAGCATGCTACGGGAGGCAGAAATCCCAGATCCCTCCTACTTATCCACAGTAGATGTGTCTTGTGTGGGAGTGGACGGAATATCTCGGTCCAGCCCCCTCACAAGACCACTACAGGTGGGCACTACCCCGGCATTGTTATCTAGATTTGTGTTAGGACTTGGGCTTGAACCTGGGACCTCTGGTGTGTCTGGTGGTGTCTCTACTTGCTGAGCCACCTGGAATGCTGGACAGCTCCTTGGACAATTCCTTGAATGATCTTGTCCTGAATCTTGTTTGCTTTGAACCTTGAACCCTTTGCCCCTCCCATGAACTTCCTGATTTAAGCAATGTCCCTGCACTTCCTGGTTGCCAGAATGTTGTGTCTTCACCAGCCAATATCTTGCTCCTGCTGCCGACCGCATCTTTGCTACCACTCACTACCGACTTTTGCTCGTCCCCGACTACGCTTCTGGTGAATCCCATCCTGCAACTATCTGTTACCCACTTTTGGCTCATCCCCGACTACGCTTCTGCTTGATCCCTACCTGTATTATCTGCTTCCAGACCCCGGCTTGCTCACCTCCTGGTGGGGCTAACCTGAGGACCGCGACCTGGCACTGACACGCAGCGAAGCCCATCTCCACCATTAGGAGCCCTGGTGAATGCCGGTCAGTGCTTAGACCCCGGACCTCAGGTGAACCCGTGTCATCAGCCAGGGTGACCTGTGTGAATACGTGCTCTGCTGCTATTGCTATTGTTCTCTGAGCCTGACTCCAGACCGTGACAGAATAATCTGGCCCAAAACATGGAGGCCGCTATAGCAGCTGCCATAGCTCCTCTCAGGGTGCAAATCGCTGAGTTGCAGACATTTGGTGTTGATTACCAGGAGAAATTTGCTGAGTTACAAATTGAAGTGAAAGCACTACAAGATGAAATTTATGATCTGAATAAACTATTGCGGGACTTTCGTGCCCGAGATACTGCTGCCATAGATACTAATGCACAAATGCCCCTACCACTTAAGTTTAACGGAAACCGCCGCCATTATAGAGGGCTCCTTAATCAATGTCGTATATACTTTCAGATGCAACCTGCTGCGTTTATTTCTGACAGGAAAAAGGTACTGTTTATTATCAACCTCCTGACTGAGGAAGATTTAGCCTGGGCCTCCACTTATGTGGAGAAAGATGATGTCGTCCTGGATGATTTAGATTCCTTTGTGGCTGCAATGAACCAAGTTTTCGATGATCCTACCCGCTGCGCTACCGCTGAGGAAAAATTGCACAATTTACGGCAGGGTAGACGCTCCGTTGCAGAGTGCACAACTGAATTCCGACGTTGGATCTCAGATACCAATTGGAATCCAGCAGCACAAATGAGCCAGTTCCATCAAGGACTCTTGGAACAAGTAAAAGATGAGCTTGCCAGAGTAGAAAGTCCTGACGACCTTGAGGCTTTTATTAAATTGTGTATTCGAATTTATCAGAGACTTACTGAAAGGAGAAAGGAGAGACTGGGAATCCTAGGCAGTAATGCTGGCATGCGTTTTTCTACTACTCAGTATCCTCTTAGGGGTCCAAGAGTTTTTCATGATTCTGATACTCCTGAACCTATGCAGGTGGTCGCTATTAAAATATCTATTACTACTCAGGAGAAAGAAAGACGACATTCAAAGAACTTATGCCTTTATTGTGGAGATTCCAGACATTATGCAGTTAATTGTCCAAATAAATTTAAAATAACAGTTGCAGCAACGGATGTTACAGTATCTGAACAAATAAACTCAATTTCTCAGTCCGTCTCTCCTTTGATTCAGGAAGCAAATAAAGTTAATTCTTTATCAACTCACTTTGTCATCCCAATAAGGCTTATTGTGGAAAGCAATGAAATATCTTGCGCTGCTATGCTGGACTCAGGGCCGGGGGAAACTTTGTGGACATCGAATTTGCCCAAAGTAATAACCTTCAATTAAGAAATAAGCTTGCCCCAATTGATATGGAAACTGTGGATGGCTCACCTTTGTCTTCAGGTCCAGTTACCCACGAGACCATCACGCTTAAACTCCTAATCGAGACTGACCATTAGGAGACTATCAGCTTTGAGCTGATCACATCACCCAAGTTCCCTATTATCCTGGGCATTCCTTGGTTCTCTATCCATAATCCCTCCATCAACTGGGAAACACGTTCTTTAAGCTTTACATCTGACCATTGCAAAAGACATTGCAAAGAATCTTATCAAATAAGCCCTCCACCAACCCAAGATTTACAAGCAGTTTTGGCAAATACCAAGCCATACGACAAGCTACCTCCACAATATCTTGAGTTTCGGGACATTTGTGATAAAAAGAACGCAGATCAGCTGCCTCCTCATCGCTCTTATGATTGTCCCATTGAATTGCTTCCAAGGGCAGAAATACCATTTGGGCGCCTTTATTCTTTATCAGAACCTGAACTTAAGGTGCTCAGAGAGTGGATTAATGAGAATCTTGAGAAGGGTTTTATCAGACACTCAACCTCTCCTGCTGGGACAACCTTATTCTTTGTGGTGAAAAAGGACTCCACCCTGCGTCCGTGTATTGACTACAGAGATTTAAATAGGATCACAATTAAGAATCGCTATCCACTCCCACTGATTCCAGAAATGCTTGAGAGACTCCGCTCCGCCAAGCTCTTTACCAAATTAGATTTACGGGGGCATACAACCTTGCCGCATTCGTCCCGGAGATGAATGGAAAACTGCTTTCAGAACCAGATATGGACATTTTGAGTCTTTGGTCATGCCCTTTGGGCTCTGCAATGCTCCTGCAACTTTTCAACATTTTATTAATGATGCTTTTCGAGATTTGCTTGATCAGTTTGTAATAGCATATTTGGATGACATTCTCATTTTCTCTGATACTTTGGAAGAACACCGCAAGCATGTCTGTATTGTTTTCGGGAGACTAAGGCGGAATCAACTTTACATCAAACTAGAGAAATGCGAGTTTAAACAGACTCAGATCCAGTTCTTGGGATACATAATTTCTTCTGAAGGGATAAGCATGGATCCTGATAAGATCAAAGCAGTGGTGGATTGGCCTGTCCCTAGGAATGTTAAGGAGATACAGTGATTTGTTGGATTTGCCAACTTTTACAGAAGAAGATTTATAAGGAATTTCTCCAAGGTAATTGCTCCAATTACACAGCTGACAAAAAAAGGGATGCCCTTCTTGTGGTCACCTGAGGCACAGGCTGCTTTTAGTAGACTGAAAACTTTTTTTACTTCTGCACCAATACTGGTACATCCAGATCCAGAACTACCTTTCATCGTAGAGGTTGATGCTTCTAATTCTGCTGTGGGAGCTATCCTTTCTCAGCGAATTGGAGAAAAGATGCAGCTTCATCCTTGCGCTTATTTCTCTCGACTGATGTCTTCAGCCAAGAATAATTATGACATTGGAAACAAGGAGCTTCTGGCAATTAAGGAAGCATATTCTGAGTGGAGGCATCTGCTGGAAGGGGCTAAGCACCCTGTAACCGTTCTCACCGATCATAGAAATTTAGAATTTATTAGGTCTGCTAAAAGGTTGTCATCTAGACAAGCAAGTTGGATTCTTTTCTTCTCCAGGTTCAATTTTGTTATCTCATACCGCCCTGGGTTAAGGAATGGTAAGGTTGATGCCCTATCACGGATGTTGCCTGGGCCTTTCCAGGAAAGCAACTCTGAATGTACAATCCTGCCTCAAAGGAACTTTCTAGGGGCCACGAGTTCGAAGACATTTCTTAATCTCCTCAAGGAGGGGTGTGAGAATGACCCACTTCTTAATAATCCTCCTAAAGACATAAACCTCAAGTACAACAATGGTTTTTGGACTCAAGCGCATTGCCTCTATGTACCTGAATCAGTTCGGGTAGAAGCCCTCAGGTTGGTACACGACTCTAAACTTGCTGGTCACTTTGGGGTTTCCAAGACAGAAAAACTCTTATCACGTTCCTTTTGGTGGTCTGGGTACAAGAAAGATGTAAAGAGATATGTGGCTTCATGTCTAACCTGTGCTCGCAATAAGACACCGCGATCTTCCCTCTGGGGTTACTTCTACCACTGCCTGTTCCATCTAGGCCATGGGGGTCAATTTCTATGGACTTTGTGGTCGACCTTCCTCTTTTAAAAGGGATGACCACCTTTCTGGTAGTCGTTGACCGTCTCTCACTAGGATGGCTCATTTTATTCCAGTTAAGGGGGTACCGTCCGCCGAACATACTGCTGAGGTAATGGTTAGAGAGGTTTTTAAACTTCATGGAATTCCTGATGATGTGGTGTCTGACAGAGGGGTACAGTTTACCTCAAAATTTTGGAGAAGTTTTTGCTCAGCTTTGGGTGTAACAATTAATCTGTCCTCAGCTTTTCATCCGAAGTCTAATGGTCAGACCGAGATTACCAATCAAACTCTGGAGCAATACCTTCAATGTTTTGTGAGTTATCTCCAGGATGACTGGGTGGACTACCTTCCTACGGCAGAGTTTGCTTTTAATAACTCTAAACATAGCTCCACTTCCCAAAGCCCTTTTTTCTTAAACACCGGGTATCATCCAGTTTTTATTCCTGATCTCCCTATCTCAACTTCAATTCCTGCTGTTACCAACAGACTAACTTCATTACATGAGGTCCAGGAGAAATTGACTGATACATTGAAGGAGGCGCAGAAATATTACAAGAAGGCCGCTGACAGACACCGTAGGTCTATTCCCATCTTTCAGGTAGGAGACAAAGTTTGGTTATCTACCAAAATTTAAAGGTTCAGGTTCCATGTGCTAAGTTGGGTCAAAAGTTTAGGGGACCTTTTTTCATGTATTGCTACTCAAACCGTTTCATGAAAATACCTTTTCTGGAAGAATTCATCCTCCTCCTCCACCTGTTGAGGTTCAGGGTGAAGAAGAATTTGTGGTGGAAAAAATTCTTGACTCCAGGATCTTTAGGAGCAAATTGCAATATTTGGTTCAATGGGAAGGATATGGGCCAGAAGAAAATTCTTGGGAGCCTGAAGAGAATGTTCATGCCCCTAGATTAACAAGGGAATTCCACCAGAGGTTTCCTCAGAAACCTGGCCCTAAGACGTCCAGGGGACATCCTGGGAGGAGGGGAGTGTCTGGTGGTGTCTCTACTTGCTGAGCCACCTGGAATGCTGGACAGCTCCTTGGACAATTCCTTGAATGATCTTGTCCTGAATCTTGTTTGCCTTGAACCTTGAACCCTTTGCCCCTCCCATGAACTTCCTGATTTAAGCCATGTCCCTGCACTTCCTGGTTGCCAGAATATTGTGTCTTCACCAGCCAATATCTTGCTCCTGTCTCCTGCTGCCGACCGCATATTTGCTACCACTCACTACCGACTTTTGGCTCGTCCCCGACTACACTTCCTGTGAATCCCAACCTGCAACTCTCTGTTACCGACTTTTGGCTCGTCCCCGACTATGCTTCTGCTTGATCCCTACCTGTATTATCTGCTTCCGGACCCCGGCTTGCTCACCTCGTGGTGGGGCTAACCTGAGGACCGCGACCTGGCACTGACACGCAGCGAAGCCCATCTCCACCATTAGGAGCCCTGGTGAATACTGGTCAGTGCTTAGACCCCGGACCTCAGGTGAACCCGTGTCATCAGCCAGGGTGACCTGTGTGAATACCTGCTCTGCTGCTATTGCTACTGGCCTCTGAGCTTGACTCCAGACCGTGACAATTTGTGGTCTCAAACACCTGTCCCCTCAATCTACTGGGGGCAGATGTTCTTTCCAGGCTTCAGGCCTCTATCTCATATAATGCCGATGGGTCCCCATACTGATGACCCTGTATGTCTCACCAACCCCTATCCCGGGAAAATTTCCTTGACCAAATACCGTCCCACCTCTGGTCCACCGGTCCGGAGGATGTAGGTAGATTGTCAGTCCCCCCAGTAGTGGTCCTTCTAAAACCAGGGGCTGTTCTTCCCAGAAGGGCCCAATACCAACTCAAACCGGTCCAGACTCAGGCGATTACCGAGCAGATAAAAGTCTTGCTGGGGAATGGTGCCTTAATACTCTGTACTTCCCCGTGCAATACCCCTCTGTTTCCAGATAAGAAGAAGACCCCCAAGGGCCAACCAGATAAATACCGGCTAGTACAGGACCTTCGAGCAGTGAATGAGGCCACCATTTTGGACATACCACTTGTCCCGAATCCACACACTCTTCTGTCAGGAGTGTCCCCATCTGCAAAGTTTTTCACTGTCATAGATTTAGCGAATGCCTTCTTTAGTGTGCCGTTGGACCAAACTTCCAAACAGTATACTTGGGCAGTTATGCCCCAAGGTGCACAGAACTCGCCCAACCAGTTTACCAAGGCCATGTCCCAAATCCTCACCAACTGGGATAACCCCAACCCGGACCTGGTTGTGGTTTTGCAGCATGTAGATGACCTGCTCCTGTGTGCACCCTCTCAGGAAACAACGGAACAATCATCTGTGAGCCTCCTGGTGTATCTAGCTGAACAAGGCTGCAAGGCCTCTAAAGAAAAATTGCAGTGGTGCGCTTCCCCTGTTATCTTCCTGGGTCATTGCATATCCCATGGCACTAAGCACATTACACAACAACGAGCTGAAGCCATCCAGGCCATTCCGCCCCCCGGTAATGCTAAGGCCCTACATGCATTTTTGGGACTGATCTCTTACTGCAGAGCCTGGATACCTGCGGCTTCCCTTCTCATGCAACCCCTGTATGACAACCTGCAATGGGTCCCTTTGCGCTGTCCGAAGAAGCGCTCACTAACTTTCACCTTTTGAAGAAGGCAATCAGCACTGCTCCTGCACTTGGTCTCCCTGATTATGGAAAGCCCTTTTACCTGTTCATATCTGAGACACAGGGCCACGCCTCAGGGGTGTTGACACAAAGTCATGGACTTCGTAACCACCCCATCGGTTACTATTCAGCCCACCTGGACCCAGTTGCCAGAGGAGGCCCATCATGTCTCTGAGCAGTTTTTGCTGCCGAGGCCCTGCTGGACATAACTTCAGATATTGTCCTGGGCCATCCCCTTATGCTGCTAGCCCCTCACGATATCTCTGCCATTCTGAATCAGGTGCAACCCAAGCATTCATCCTCTGCCCGCCACCTCCGGTGGCAATACAATCTACTCATGCCTGACAATGTAACACTACTTTGATGCCAACAACTCAACCCTGCTACTCTTCTTCCTCTTGTCCAAGGGGGGTATCATGACATGTCTCTGGATGAACAGGAATTAGAGAATCACGCAGACCGACCTGTTCCTACCCTAGATGGACATGAACATGATTGCTTTGAACTCATGAAAGCGGAAACCACCCATCTACCCTCTGTCCTGGATGCCCCGATCCCATTGCCTCAACTCACCTTGTATGTTGATGGCCCCAGATTCACAGATTCATCTGGCAATTTCCACACAGGATATGCGGTTACCACACAGACTACAGTTATGCAAGCCGCCTCGCTCCCAGCATTCAGGTCTGCTCAAGAGGCTGAGCTCCATGCCCTTACAGTAGCCTGCCAGCTTGCAGAAGGACGAACAGCAAATATCTACACCGATTCCCGGTATGCACTGGGTGTGGCCCATGACTTTGGACTAATATGGAAGACAAGAGGCTTCTTGACTAAAGCTGGTACCCCAGTGAAGCATGGCAAGGCCATAGATGCGCTCTTGACAGCACTCCAACTCCCAGAACAAGTAGCAATACTCAAAATTAAAGCCCATGTGAAGATAACCACAGCAGAAGCCAGAGGAAACCACCCGGCAGATGAAACAGCAAAACAAGCAGCCATGACCCCCTTAGGGGCTGAAACTACAGAATTTGTGGGAATATATCATCCGCAGCCAGAAGCGTTAAACAAAGCCCTACTACAAAAAACTCAAACAGACGTTGCAGACCAAGAGAAAGCAAAATGGAGCAAGATGGGAGCAGTACGGGTGAATGATCTTTGGACTGTAGGAACCCGCCCATGTCTCCCCAGAGCTTTGTACCCAGCTGTGGTACAATGGGCCCATGGAGCAACCCATCTCTCAAAGACTTTGATGAACGCACTTATAAACAAACATTATGTAGCTCAAGGAATAACTACTTTAACTAATCAATACTGCAAGTCCTGCCACACTTGCCTAGCATGCAACCCCGGAAGGCTAGAGAAACCACCCCCGAAACACTCAGCTAGACCACTCTACCCCTTCCAGAGGATACAGATTGATCACATACAAATGCCAAAGAGTGGCAGATTTGAGTATGCCCTGGTGGTGGTAGACATGTTCTCAGGATGGCCCGAGGCTTATCCAGTCGCAAATCAGACAGCGAAAACCACGGCTAAGAAATTGCTTTTGGAGGTGGTTTGCAGATATGGGGTACCCGAGGTGATAGAAAGTGATCAAGGCCCTGCGTTCACTGCTACAGTCACAAAAGAAATATGGTCGGCCCTAGGTACCACATTGGCGTTTCACACACCTTATCACCCTCAGAGTAGTGGGAAAGTGGAAAGAATGAACCAGACACTTAAAACCTGAATGCTGAAAATGGCCAAAGACACAGGTATGTCCTGGCCAGAAAGCCTGCCAATAGCCTTATTCAGCGTACGGTATTCCCCAAGGGGGAAGCATTCTTTATCCCCCTTTGAAATCCTGTTTGGAACAGCCCCTAGATTAGGTTGTTATTACCCACAACAGTTGCAATTGCAGTCTGATACTTTGATAGATTATGTGACTGCTCTTTCAAAAGAATTAACTAATATCCATGCACGAGTATTGTCTTCCATTCCAGATCCTGATCTAGATACCGGTACTCACAGCATACTTCCTGGTGACTGGGTGATGGTTAAGAAGTTCCTCCGAAAACATTCCCTGGAACCAAGATATGATGGTCCATTCTAAGTGTTGCTGACAACAGCCACTTCAGTTAAGTTGGCCGGAAAGAACACTTGGATACACGCTTCCCACTGCAAAAAGGCTCCAGTTCCTGAGGACCATGCACCACCCACATCAGAATGAAATTATATATCTTTTTTCTTATAGCAACTGCACACACACAGGAGGTGGCTATTAAACAAGTAGATGGTGTAACACAATTCTGGTATAATTTATCAAACACACATGTAGCTACCTTCATATTTGATTACTGTACTATAATCTCCTTCCCTCCATTCATATGGCAGTGTAACGTGTACCGGCCGCAGATCGCCTCCGGAACCATATACTGTATATATGTGTCACAGACGACTGTGACCACTGGGGATCTGTGGGTTGGAATACAGGGGATGACTGGGGATATAGGCCACAGAGTGCCCTGAACAAGAAAAACAAATATGGAGAGTCATTACTCAGCAGACTGACCTTATTAAAAACAGGCACATGGTCAAGTGATGGGAGGACGGGACATAGCACGAAACTCACCCTAACCATAAGGAATCCCAGTCCTACGGATGTAGGCACATATGTTATGAGGGTACAGTATGATGGGGAGAATAGGGGACCAAGAGGACAGTTCCAACTTAAAGCAGGGTTCCGGGCATAATTTTTTATTTTTTTTTGCAAGCTAAAATTAATCACATTAAATACTCCCTAAAACATATGTAGCGGGGTCCTCCATTTAGGGGTAGTGTTTGAGTGGCAGTTATGCTTAAACACCTAAATTGTTAGGACATTATCAACCATTTTTGTCTGCAGGAAGAGTATCGGTGTACTGTTCCCTGTGGCCTGCAGGTGGCGCTGCCATAGTGGGCCAGGGTTGAACTGCTGATACAGTGCTGTGCCTTGTGTGTCCCCTCTCGGCAACCCTACAGTGGGAGTGGTCGGCCTGCTGTGTATGCTGGGGGAGGATATAAAAGGGGCAGACGCTGCCTGTTCAGGGTGGTTGGTCATCAGTGGTTGGTCGTTGGTGGTTGTTGTCGGGAGTCCTACTCCCAGGGAGTGTGTGTTCCTGTCCGCCCTGGGCACCTTTGGCCCAGGGGCGGAGGTCGGTGAATCAGTCCCAGGCACCTTTAGTCCTGGGGCTGCAACTAAAGGCCTTGGGCCCAGCATCATCGGCTGGGACTCATCAAGGATCAAGGAATCTCAGGGTGCCGCCTTGCGAGGGGACCCGTATCTTAGACGAGGAGGCCGGGGGAGGACCGTTCCGAGGGACTGGTGAGAAGTCACATTGAAGGAAGGGGCCCGGTAACTCTCTGGAGGGATGTCTTCTCCTTATGTAGCGGGTACTTGAATTTAGGGGAAGCATCTGGGTGGTAGTGTAACCCAGATGCCCTGATTGTTAGGGAATTCAAGGTTCCCTTTGTGGGTCTTGGAGGACTCTGGTGGTGTGAGGTTCCCGCCGGCCTACAGGTGGCATTGTCGCCCTGGGCTGGGGCTGAGCTCGCACCGCAAGACTGTGCCTTTTTGTCCTCCCCTGGAGCTGGTACAGCGGGGCGGGGAACCCGCTGTGGCGCAAAAGGAGAGGAGATAAAAGGGGCGGACGCCCTTACCACGGGGTTAGAGTTTGGAGTGGAGTCGGAGGACTTGGCCGCACCCAGGCACCTTCAGCTTGGGTGCTGGCGTTCTGGTGCTTCAGGCCTAGGTGCCCTTGACCTAGCCGGAGCGGAGATGGAGTCCATCTCAGGCACGTTTAGCCTGGGGTGAGGTACTATGGCGGATGCCTGGGGCTCAGTACCTTCGACTGAGTTCCGCGAGGGTGGAGGAATCCGAGGGGGCCCTAATTCCTTGGGTGCCCGTGTCTGAGTTCGTGAGGACTGGTGTGTGGTAACTTCTCTGGAGAGTCCGGCGCAGCATCGCTGGTGACAGAGAGGCCTCCATTTTCTCCCTTGGACAGATTTCCTTCCCCTGACAGGAGCCGAGCTAGCGAAGGTAATTCACGTTCTACATCACCTAGTCAGTGGCAGTGACTATCCACCACTGGTGACACCACAGTGGTTAGCAGCAGAAGGGAAAGGATTGTGCCTCGATCTGTCCCCGTTATCACTCAGTAAAGAAGCTGTATGTTTGTGCGCTAAGAAGAATAAAACTGAGTTGGTCCTATTCACTGCATGGAACTCTGGTTACTAGGAGCAAAGGAGTCAGGGACGAAGTACTGGACTTGACTCTAGGACACCTACACAAAACCCAATCTTCTGGCCTTCACCTCTTAGCTAAGGAGGACATGGGCCGTGGTGTATCCCAGCCCTCCCCCCAGCACTGAGACCCCTAGACGAAGAGAGACAAGCCGAGTATGAGAAGGGGAAAGAGGGGTGAGGCCGCTGCACGTGGGGGCATCGTGTCCGGGATGTGTATGGTGTCTGAATTTGAACTTTGCTGCCCGGAGGAGTTCCGAGTAGGTCGGCCATATTGGCCAACGCGCCAGGAGGCAACCCACAGCTGCGTAGTTCGTGGGCGGGGAAAGGGAAAAGCCTGCGAACAAGTGCAGAAGGTGGGAGGAGTCTGGCCATGTGGGAAGACGTACGCACGTGGAGATTCCGGCGCGGGTGGGTCAGTGCGCAATGGAGCAGCAAAGAGAGAGGATGGCTTCAAACGCTCCGTGGATTTCAGTTCCTTCCTTTGCGGATATGTCTTCTCTGGCTGCTCCGATCATGGATACGGGGATAAGACTAAGGCCCCGGGGGCGATTGGCTCTGTACACCTGCAGAGACATCGAGACCCTCGGTGTGATCTGTCCCGGCTGTTCGGGACTGGTGGTCCAGCTGAAGCCGTTCGGGCGCTGTGAGGTCTGCAAGGAGTTTCTCTTTGAGGTGGAAGTTTCCACAGAAAAGCCTCGCGCTTTCCACCTCAACTACCTCACAGGGACTTCCACTCCGGAAGGAGAGATCGATGCTGGTGCGTTCCCCATGCGCACTGATCCGGGCGAAGTGACTGCCCAAGCGGAGATAAAAAGAGAAAAAACGGAGGATGCTACCTCGGTCACCAGCAGCTCCCTGCTCCGGCCACCGAAGAGGAAAGTCGGCCCAGTGATGGCCTCATGTGGTCGTGGAAGAGCTTCGCCCCACTACTTGCCTGGCCTGGATGGATCCGGTAGAAAGAGTCCTGGATGTCCCTGTTCTTCTGAAGGCCCAGGTGAGCCAGGGGTTGGGACTGTCTGTGTGGTTAAAAGTGGCGGAAGCCCACAGTCAGTAGAGGCCGTCAAGGGGGATAGTTCCGTGACTGGGAATTATCTGCCCGCTGAGTACTACGACACCTCTGACCTGGATTCATTGTCTGACAATGGCGATGATGGGTGAGATAGACAAAATCTTCCAACAGAAGGGATGGGACCAGATGAAGCTACCCTCGTCCCGTGTCACAAGGGACCTGCTTATGTCTACTGGAGATAGTACACCTCAGGTGGCAGTCTCGGCACCTGGGGAAGAAGCTGGTCCTCTGTCTGAAGTTCCTCTTCTGGATTCAACATCCATTTCACCTGCTCCTGTTGCGGGAGTGCCACGTCAATTACTGCGGGCTCCTAGGCCCAGATCTACTGAGGTGGTGAACGCACCTCGCCACCCAGAAGCGATTGTTCCACCTGGAGAAGGAGACCGGGCCACCATGCCACCCCTGTCAAGGCTGCAGCGTCTCTTTGGTCAGAAGGTTGCTCAGGAGTATGGGTGGGAATACCCGTACCTGCCTCGGGAACTGCTCTACGAGGTGGAAGTTTTTCGCCAAAGATGGTATGATACCTTTGTGTGGGACAAACTTAAAGTACCGCAGGCACGGCGATACCTTTCTTGCTCACCAACGGTCACCAAGAAGTTCCAGGACTGTAAAGCTAAGTGGATGCTGGGAAGACACATCCATGCGGACAAAGTGGTGATTTGCCGCAAGAAAGGAAGAAGTGTTGAGTACCATGTGGAGGCTTTTGACAATCGTTTGAAGCCTGTGTTATTGCCTCATCCAAGGTTTTACCTGTAGGGAAAAAAGGAAAGAGACTCCTGTGTGTCCTTTTTTTTTTGCTGTTCATTGCTGAACTTTGCCGGAACACAGGGACTGTGCCCTAGTTTTTTTTGCATTTGGGCAGTTCTACTCTTTGGAGAGATGGGAGCTGTTACTGTTTGTTCTCCCTTCTTCTCCTTGCACTTCAGAGAAATCACGGACTTTGGGTTTTAGTCAGTGTAGGGTCACAGAGAAAATTTATCTGGAAGCGATAAGTGTCTTGACCGCGGCACTGTCACCAGGTGGCAGTGTTGCGCAACGATTGTTTGTTGTTTTTACACTATGAAGCACTTATTGGAGCGAGTGGGTTTCTTTCCGGATAGACCCATTCATTCCAAGCACACACACATATATTGTTAGGATGTATGTTTTCTTTTTCTTTCCCTCTGCAGGAGACTTGTCTATCAAGGCTGCTGAGAATGGGTGGCTCTTAGATAGCCAGGGGGAGGGAAGAATGTAAATGTGTGAGATATTTAAAGTGTCATTGAAGGTTTTATGGTTGTGTTGTTTATGTTTTCCCTTTCCCATTCAGGTCTTGGCACAATCCAGGGTTAAATTGTGTAGTTGGGTTTCTGGGCTGAACTTATGTCACCACCCTTGTGGGATGTGAGTTTGTACCAGACACTGGGGATCAGCGTCAAATCACCGGGGGGTGTGTGTAGCGGGTACTTGAATTTAGGGGAAGCATCTGGGTGGTAGTGTAACCCAGATGCCCTGATTGTTATGGAATTCAAGGTTCCCTTTGTGGGTCTTGGAGGACTCTGGTGGTGTGAGGTTCCTGCCGGCCTACAGGTGGCATTGTCGCCCTGGGCTGGGGCTGAGCTCGCACCGCAAGACTGTGCCTTTTTGTCCTCCCCTTGAGCTGGTACAGTGGGGCGGGGAACCCGCTGTGGCGCAAAAGGAGAGGAGATAAAAGGGGCAGACACCCTTACCACGGGGTTAAAATTTGGAGTGGAGTCGGAGGACTCGGCCGCACCCAGGCACCTTCAGCTTGGGTGCTGGCGTTCCGGTGCTTCAGGCCTAGGTGCCCTTGACCTCTAGTCCATCTCAGGCACCTTTAGCCTGGAGTGAGGTACTATGGCGGATGCCTGGGGCTCAGTACCTTCGACTGAGTTCCGCGAGGGTGGAGGAATCCGAGGGGGCCCTAATTCCTTGGGTGCCCGTGTCTGAGTTTGTGAGGACTGGTGTGCGGTAACTTCTCTGGAGAGTCCGGCCCAGCATCGCTGGTGACAGAGAGGCCTCCATTTTCTCCCTTGGACGGATTTCCTTCCCCTGACAGGGGCCGAGCTAGCGAAGGTAATTCACGTTCTACATCACCTAGTCAGTGGCAGTGACTATCCACCACTGGTGACACCACAGTGGTTAGCAGCAGAAGGGAAAGGATTGTGCCTCCATCTGTCCCCATTATCACTCAGTAAAGAAGCTGTATGTTTGTGCGCTTAAGAAGAATAAAACTGAGTTGGACCTATTCACTGTGTGGAACTCTGGTTACTAGTAGAGTTGAGCGGGTAGCTGGATATTCGGGTCCGGCGGGTTCGGCCGAACTTCGGAAAAAAGTTCGGATTCGGGACCGAACTTTAACCCGAACCCGGACCCGGACCCCATTGAAGTCAATGGGGACCCGGACTTCTGACGACTAAAAAGGCTCTAAAAAAGTAATGGAAAGGGCTAGAGGGCTGCAAATGGCAGCAAAATGTTGTTAAGAACATGGCAAGTGCTCTGCAAACAAATGTGGATAGAAAATAACTTAAAAGAACATAAAAAAAATAAAAAATAAAAAAATATGCTGGAGGCCCCCTTTTCAGCAGAAGAGGTACAGGAAGTCATTAACCACTTAACGACCGCCCACCGCCGATTTACGTCGGCAGAATGGCACGGACAGGCAGAATCACGTAGATCTACGTGACTGCCTTTGTACAGTTGGGGGGTCCATCCGGACCCCCCTTCTGTGCCGTGAGCGGTCGTTACTTCACCGGGAGCGATCCCAGATGAGGGGGCGGCCTTTCGATTCCGGCCCCCCCCTCGCGATCGCTCCCGGCGAATGGAAATGCCTCCTCTGTCTGTTTCAGACAGAGGAAGCAGGAGGAAGTGATGTCATCTCTGGTGCGGTGCTCACATATACCGAGCGCCGTACAAGAGAAGACATCAGGTCAGTGAGCACAACACTACACTGACACCAGGACACATAGGAACACTAATCGCCCCCCCCAGGACCCCCAGACCCCCCCAGATCACCCCCCAGATCACCCCCCAGCCCCCAGTCACAGTGTCACTGATTGCAGTGACCATTTATTTAGTGATCACTGCAATCAGTGACATTTGTGACTGTGAAAGTGTCACTAAAGTTTAGTTTTAGGTCCAGTGTAGCCCCCTAACCCCCCCTAATAAAGGTTTAACCCCCTGATCACCCCCCAGATAACCCTTTCACCCCCTATCACCGCTGTCGCTATGCGATCATTTTTCTGATGGCTGTCTTAGCATCAGTGATGGCGATCGGTAGCCAGTAATTTTTTTTAGGTTCGCCGCAGGTTTTTATAGCGTCGGGTACCCCAATATATTATCTAATAAAGGTTCAACCCCCTTGATCGCCCCCCAGGTAACCCTTTCACCCCCTATCACCGCTGTCGCTAATCGATCGTTTTTCTGATGCTGTCTTAGCATCAGTGATGGCGATCGTTAGCCAGTAATTTTTTTTAGGTTCGCCGCAGGTTTTTATAGCGTCAGGTACCCCAATATATTATCTAATAAAGGTTAAACCCCCTTGATCGCCCCCCAGGTAACCCTTTCACCCCCTATCACCGCTGTCGCTATGCGATCATTTTTCTGATGGCTGTCTTAGCATCAGTGATGGCGATCGGTAGCCAGTAATTTTTTTTAGGTTCGCCGCAGGTTTTTATAGCGTCGGGTACCCCAATATATTATCTAATAAAGGTTTAACCCCCTTGATCGCCCCCCAGGTAACCCTTTCACCCCCTATCACCGCTGTCGCTAATCGATCGTTTTTCTGATGCTGTCTTAGCATCAGTGATGGCGATCGGTAGCCAGTAATTTTTTTTAGGTTCGCCGCAGGTTTTTATAGCGTCAGGTACCCCAATATATTATCTAATAAAGGTTAAACCCCCTTGATCGCCCCCCAGGTAACCCTTTCACCCCCTATCACCGCTGTCGCTATGCGATCATTTTTCTGATGGCTGTCTTAGCATCAGTGATGGCGATCGGTAGCCAGTAATTTTTTTTAGGTTCGCCGCAGGTTTTTATAGCGTCGGGTACCCCAATATATTATCTAATAAAGGTTTAACCCCCTTGATCGCCCCCCAGGTAACCCTTTCACCCCCTATCACCACTGTCACTAAGCGATCGTTTTTCTGATCGCTGTCTTCGTGTCGGTGATGCCAATCGGTAGCCAGTCATTTTTTTTAGGTTCGCCGCAGGTTTTTATAGCGTCAGGTACCCCCAAATATGATCTAATAAAGGTTTTAACCCCCTAATTGCCCCTAGTTAACCCTTTCACCAGTAATCACCATATAAGTGTTACGGGTGACGCTGGTTAGTTAGTTTGCTTTTTATAGTGTCAGGGCACCCGCCGTATATAACCCAATAAAGGTTTAACCCCCTGATCGCCCGGTGGGTGATATCAATTAGGTTTTAGCGTCAGAGAGGGTCTGCGTCACACCCCAGGCAGCGTCAGGTTAGTGCCAGTAACGCTAACACCCACGCGTAAAGCATACACCCCCCTTAGTGGTATAGTATCTGAACAGATCAATATCTGATCTGATCAGATCTATACCAGCGGTTTAGGGTTCCCAAAAACGCAGTGTTAGCGGGATCAGCCCAGATACCTGCTAGCACCTGCGTTTTGCCCCTCCGTCCAGCCCAGGCCACCCAAGTGCAGTATCGATCGATCACTGTCACTTCCAAAACACAACACACATAACTGCAGCGTTCGCAGAGACAGGCCTGATCCCTGCGACTCCAGTGCTGTAGGAGGTGATTTCACCACCACAGTTAAAAAAAAAAAAGCATATATGCCGAAGCATGGGGGCAGCAGGGCGGAGGAGCAATTTTGCTCCTAATGCCGCATACATACGGTCGAAATTCCGACGGAGGCTTGCCCATGGAAACGTTTGACCATGTGTGTGCGGCATAACTTTTTTGCGGGAGGATGCCCCCATGCTTCGGCATATATAAATGGTGCATGTATGCCCATCATTAGAAGTGGGTGGATGAAGGGCGGTATTCTAATGGTGGGCATACCCACCGATCAATCTCTTTTTTCGTTCAGCCAACAGGCTGCATGAAAAAAAAAGATTACAATACATGTCCAACAAGGACCAGCAACGTACTGGTATGTTGCTGGACTTTGAATGGTTATACCAGATTGATGCCTGCGGGTTTAGGCATCATCTTGGTATCATTCTTTTCAGCCAGCGGCCGGCTTTCATGTAAAAGCAATCACAGCGGCTAATTAGCCTCTGGACTGCTTTTACAAGCAGTGGGAGGGAATGTCCCCCCCCCGGATATAAAAAGCGCCATTGGGAAATTGGGAAAGCATTTTATCACACCGATCTTGGTGTGGTCAGATGCTTTGAGGGCAGAGGAAAGATCTAGGGTCTAGAAGACCCCAGTTTTTTCAAAAAAAGAGTACTTGTCACTACCTATTGCTATCATAGGGGATATTTACATTCCCTGAGATAACAATAAAAATTATAAAAAAAAAAATATATGTAAGGAACAATTTAAAAATAAAATAAAAAAGCAAAATTAATAATAAAAAAAAAAAAAAAAAAAAAAAAGCACCCCTGTCCTGCCCTGCTCTTGCCCAATGGCGAACGCAAGCGTCGGTCTGGCGTCATATGTAAACAGCAATTGCACCATGCATGTGAGGTATCACCGCGAAGGTCAGATCGAGGGCAGTCATTTTAGCAGTAGACCTCCTCTGTAAATCTAACGGGGTAATCTGTAAAGGCTTTTAAAGGCTTTTAAAAATGTATGTAGTTTGTCGCCAATGCGCGTTTGTGCGAAATTTTAAAGCATGTCGTGTTTGGTATCTATGTACTCGGCCTAAGATCATCTTTATTATTTCATCAAACATTTGGGCAATATAGTGTGTTTTAGTGCATTAAAATTAAAAAAAGTGTATTTTTTCCCCAAAAAATGCGTTTGAAAAATCGCTGCGCAAATACTGTGTAGAAAAAAAAAAATGCAACACCCACCATTTTAATCTGTAGGGCCTTTGCTTTAAAAATATATATAATGTTTGGGGGTTCAACATAATTTTCTTGCAAAAAAAAATATGTTTTCATGTAAACAAAAAGTGTCAAAAAGGGCTTTGTCTTCAAGTGGTTAGAAGAGTGGATGTAAGCTTCCTAATGTTGTGTATAAAATGCCAGAACAGTTCAAAACCCCCCCAAATGACCCCATTTTGGAAAGTAGACACCCCAAGCTATATACTGAGAGGCATGTCGAGTCCATGGAATATTTTATATGTTGACACAAGTTGCGGAAAAAAGACAATTTTTTTTTTTTATTTTTTTTTTTGCACAAAGTTGTCACTAAATGATATATTGCTCAAACATGCCATGGGCATATGTGGAATTACACCCCAAAATAAATTCTGTTGCTTCTCCTGAGTACAGGGATACCACATGTGTGAGACTTTTTGGGAGCCTAGCCGCGTACGGGACCCCAAAAACAAAGCACCGCCTTCAGGCTTTCTAAGGGTGTAAATTTTTGATTTTACTTCTCACTGCCTATCACAGTTTCGGAGGCCATGGAATGCCCAGATGGCACAAAACCCCCCCAAATGACCCCATTTTGGAAAGTAGACACCCCAAGCTATTTGCTGAGAGGTATTGTGAGTATTTTGCAGATCTCGCTTTTTGTCACAAAGTTTTGAAAATTGAAAAAAAAAAAAAAAAAAAAAAAAATTTTCTTTCTTCATTTTCAAAAACAAATGAGAGCTGTAAAATACTCACCATGCCTCCTCAGCAAATAGCTTGGGGTGTCTACTTTCCAAAATGGGGTCATTTGGGGGGGTTTTGTGCTATTTTGGCATTTTATGGCCTTAGAAACTGTGATAGGTAGTGAGGAGTGAAATCAAAAATTTGTGCCTAGAAATCCTGAAGGCGGTGCTTGGTTTTCGGGGTCCCGTACGCGGCTAGGCTCCTAAAAAGTCCCACACATGTGGTATCCCCGTACTCAGGAGAAGCAGCAAAATGTATTTTGGGGTGCAATTCCACATATAACCATGGCATGTGTGAGCAATATATCATTTAGTGACAACTTTTTGTAATTTTTTTTTTATTTTTATTTTTTGTCATTATTCAATCACTTGGGACAAAAAAAAAAAATATTCAACGGGCTCAACAGGCCTCTCAGCAATTTCCTTGGGGTGTCTACTTTCTAAAATGGGGTCATTTGGGGGGGTTTTGTGCTATTTTGGCATTTTATGGCCTTCGAAACTGTGATAGGTAGTGAGGAATGAAATCAAAAATTTAAGCCCTTAGAAATCCTGAAGGCGGTGCTTGGTTTCCGGGGTCCCGTACGTGGCCAGGCTCCTAAAAAGTCCCACACATGTGGTATCCCCGTACTCAGGAGAAGCAGCAAAATGTATTTTGGGGTGCAATTCCACATATAACCATGGCATGTGTGAGCAATATATCATTTAGTGACAACTTTTTGTAATTTTTTTTTTTTTTTTTTGTCATTATTCAATCACTTGGGACAAAAAAAAAAAATATTCAATGGGCTCAACATGCCTCTCAGCAATTTCCTTGGGGTGTCTACTTTCCAAAATAGGGTCATTTGGGGGGGTTTTGTACTGCCCTGCCATTTTAGCACCTCAAGAAATGAGATAGGCAGTCATAAATTTAAAGCTGTGTAAATTTCAGAAAATGTACCCTAGTTTGTAAACGCTATAACTTTTGCGCAAACCAATAAATATACGTTTATTGACATTTTTTTTACTAAAGACATGTGGCTGAATACATTTTGGCCTAAATGTCTGACTAAAATTGAGTTTATTCGATTTTTCTTATAACAAAAAGTAGAAAATATCATTTTTTTTCAAAATTTTCGGTCTTTTTCCGTTTATATCGCAAAAAATAAAAATCGCAGAGGCAATCAAATACCATTAAAAGAAAGCTCTATTTGTGGGAAGAAAAGGACGCAAATTTCATTTGGGTACAACATTGCATGTCCGCACAATTTACAGTTAAAGCAGCGCAGTGCCGAATCCCAAAAACAGGCCTGGTCCTAATGGCCCGAAATGGTCCGGGGCTTAAGTGGTTAAGAACCTCAGAAACTCAACGGCACGATGCCACACATATGGTGGGAATGCCCCAGAATACGCCCTTTCTGGAATAAATTATTTAATTTAATGGATAAGCTAGTGGGAAAATAAAATACTTTGAAATAAAAATGTAGCGGGGTGCTAAATTTAAGGAAAGTGTTTGAGTGGTAAATAGGCTCAAATACCCTAATTCTGTAGGATTCATGGACCATTTTGTCCTCGGGGGACAGTATTGGTGTGCAGTTCCCTGCGGCCTACAGGTGGCGCCTTTTGTGTCCCCTCTTGGCAGTAGTACAGCGGGGCGGGGAACCTGCTGTGCATGCCGGGAGAGCATATAAAAGGGGCAGACCTTTGGCCTGGGGGCTGATGTCCAGTGGGGTCCGCGCCCAGGTGCCTTCGGCCTGGGTGCATGTGTTCCTGTTCCATCTCGGGCACCTTTAGCCCGGGGTGAGGTACTATCCTGGAGTTCTTGCTGCCCTGGGTATGGAGGCCTAGGGGCGGGAGTAAAGCCTGGAGTCCAGAGCCGCCTCTGATGGACCGATGCGGGAGTCACGGTGAAGGAATGGTCTGTTGACTCCCTGGAGAGATGTCTTCCCCTTGATATGGGCTAGGTTCGTAGAAGGAGAAGCTCAAGGTCACCTTGGCTGTATCAGAGGCCTTATTCAACCGGCCCGTGGCAGGGGCCTTATACACCCTGGTCTGTGGCTGAGACCAAAGTTCTCCAGGCCCGTGGCAGGGGCCTTGTACACCCGGTCTGTGGCAGAGACCAACCTCAATGTCTGTGGCAGAGACCGTGCGCCAAAAACTGTTTGAGAAACCTAAGCAGTGAAGTGAATGTGCTACGTTTGTGCCTGGACATCCTCCACACCTTAAGCTGTCCTGTTTCTTTGCTCTAACCTTTTCTATCTGAGTACAGTTTATTTTGCCATGAGAGAATAAGAGTTGGAGTTTCAGCTGGTGTGGACATTGACTTTACTGGCAATTAAAGGACTTGCCTCTACCTACAGTAGAGGTGAGAATCATCCTCTGGAGGAGTTTTGACTCCGGCTGTGGACACGGCCCGTCAAGTACACCGCTCAACCTCTTTATATAGGAGTATACGGGCTGGTAGTGCGGTGTGCCTTTCTCCCTCCTGCGAAGAGCCAACAACATAAAGGCAGGTAAGGGGGAAAGGATCTGTGCGCTACAAAAAAATAAAATAAAAATTTTAATCTTGGCCTAGCAGGACGAGGTCCATATGGAGTAGGAGGTTGAGGTGGCGGTGGATGTGGCTGTGTAGGTGGAAGCGGCGGTGGAGGAGGACGAGGTAGCCAACACTGGTTCAAAAATACAACAATGGCTGGGTAAGGCCGGTGATGTGTCGAATTCTGTCCCCTGTCGAATAGTGTCCGCCCTGTACTGCGCTTGCTGAGTATGTAGGACAAGGGGATTTCAAAAATCTCCCAAGACTAACGGCGCCTGCGTGTTGAGTTCAGGTGAAGGCCACACCATCCGTGGTTCAAGCCGAGCCAAGCAAGGCCGCGATCGAAGTGAGCCCGTGAGGGGCCCTGTTACTATGTGCTACCGTATGTCCTCTTGGATGGTGGGGCTTGAACCTGCACTCACAGCGCAGGCGCCGTTCATCTTCGGAGATTTTGTGAATCTCCTTGTCCTCTGTACTGCGCAAGCGCTGCGCCTGCGCAGTACGGGCCGGGCACAATCCGATGGCCGGACAGTTTTTGTCACAACACCGGTATACATGTCTATTCTGCACAAGGTACGGACAAGTCCTGTGGGATCCATGCCTGGTTCATTTTAATGAACGTGAGCTTGTCCACATTGGCTCTGGACAGGCGGCTGCGCTTGTCTGTGATAACGCCCCCTGCCGTGCTAAATACACGTTCAGATAATACACTGGCTGCAGGGCAGGCCAGCACCTCCAAGGCATAAACGGCAAGCTCAGGCCATGTGCCCAATTTGGAGACCCAGAAGTTAAAGGGGGCAGACCCGTCATCCAGTACGTGTAGGCCTGTGGACACATACTGCTCAACCATGTTGGTGAAATGCTGCCTCCTGCTAAGATGTTCCATCTCAGCTGGTGGTGCTGGTTGTTGTGGCGTGCTGACAAAGCTTTTCCACATTTTGGCCATGCTAACCCTGCCTTCTGAGGTGCTGCCGGTGCCCCGGCTGCGTTTGCGACCTCTTCCTCCTCCTCTGCCTTCGCCTTGTGCTTCCACCGTACGC
This sequence comes from Rana muscosa, assembly GCA_029206835.1. NCBI lineage: Eukaryota > Metazoa > Chordata > Amphibia > Anura > Ranidae > Rana > Rana muscosa. The sequence continues at coordinate 274,327,189 of CM055119.1, forward strand.
CCGCTGTCAGGTGGGAATGCCACCAGCAGCGCGTCTACCAGCGTGCGCTTGTACTCGCGCATCTTACGATCCCGCTCCAGTGAGGGAATTAAGGACGGTACGTTGTCCTTGTAACGGGGATCCAGCAGGGTGGCCACCCAGTAATCAGCACCAGTTAAAATGTGGGCAACTCGGCTGTCGTTGCGGAAACACTGCAGCATGTAATCGCTCATGTGTGCCAGGCTGCCCAGAGGCAAAGAAAAGCTGTCCTCTGTGGGAGGTGTATCGTCTGTGTCCTCTGTATCCCCCCAGCCACGCACCAGTAATGGCCACGAGCTGGTCTGAGTGCCACCCTGCTGTGAACATGGCTCCTCCTCCTCCTCCTCCTCCTCCTCCTCCATCTCCTCCTCCACCTCGTCATCCTCCAGAACTGTGCCCTTTCTGCCGGACAATTGTGTACCTGGCGTTTGTTGGTGCAGGAACCCACCCTCGTAGCCACTTGTGAAAGACTGCCCTGAAAGCCTTTGAAATGATCCCGCTTCCTCCTCCTCCTCCTCATCCTCCTGTGCCACATCCTCTTCCATCATCGCACGAAGCGTTTTTTCAAGGAGGCATAGAACTGGGATAGTAACGCTGAGAACGGCGTCATTGGCACTGGCCATGTTGGTGGAGTACTCGAAACAGCGCAACAAGGCACACAGGTCTCGCATGGAGGCCCAGTTATTGGTGGTGAAGTGGTGCTGTTCCGCAGAGCGACTCACGCGTGATTGCTGCAGCTGAAACTCCACTATTGCCTGCTGCTGCTCGCACAGTCTGGCCAGCATGTGCAAGGTGGAGTTCCACCTTGTGGGCACGTCACATATGAGGCGGTGAGCTGGAAGGCCGAAGTTACGCTGCAGCGCTGACAGGCGAGCAGCAGCAGGGTGAGAACGCCGAAAGTGCGCACAGACAGCCCGCACTTTCTGCAGCAGCTCTGGCATATTGGGGTAATTTTTAAGGAACCTCTGGACCACCAAGTTCAGCACATGCGCCAGGCAAGGGATGTGCGTCAAACCGGCTAGACCCAGAGCTGCTACGAGATTTCGCCCATTATCGCACACCACCAGGCCGGGCTTGAGGCTCACTGACAGCAACCACTCATCGGTCTGTTGTTCCATGTCCCTCCACAACTCCTGCGCGGTGTGGGGATTTTCCCCCAAACAGGAAAGTTTTAAAACTGCCTGCTGTCGTTTACCCCTGGCTGTGCTGAAGTTGGTGGTGAAGGTGTTACGCTGAATGGATGAGGAGGCGGTAGAGGATGAGGAAGCGGAGAAGGAGGAGTTAGCAACAGGAGGCAAACTGAAGCGCCCTGCAATCCTCTGTGGTGGAAGGACATGCGCCAAACCGCTATCTGCCTCAGGCCCAGCAGCCACTGCATTTACCCAGTGTGCTGTTAGGGAGATATAACGTCCCTGACCGTGCTTACTGGTCCACGCATCCGTAGTTAGGTGGACCTTGCCACAGATGGCGTTGCGCAGTGCACACCTGATTTTGTCCCCCACCTGGTTGTGCAGGGAAGGGATGGCTCGCCTGGAAAAGTAGTGGCGGCTGGGCACGACGTACTGCGGGACAGCCAATGCCATCAGGCTTTTAAAACTCTGCGTCTCCACCAGACGGAATGACAGCATTTCAAAGGCCAGGAATTTTGAAATGCTGGCATTCAGGGCCAGGGATCGCGGGTGGCTAGGGGGGTACTTCCTCTTCCGCTCCAATGTTTGGGAGATAGAGAGCTGAACGCTTCCATGGGACATTGTGGAGATGGTCGGTGACCCAGGTGGTAGTGTTGCTGGCAGATCCTCTGTTTGCGGGGTGACAGGTGCCACTGTCACTACAGAGGTGGATGAAGAGGCCGAGACTGCAGCAGAAGAGGAAGCAGGAGGAGCCAGAGACCTTTCTTGGTTTCTGAGGTGTCTACTCCACTGCAGCTCGTGCTTTGCACTTAGATGCCTGGTCATGCAGCTTGTGCTCAGGTTGAGAACGTTTATGCCTCGCTTCAGGCTCTGATTGCACAGCGTGCAAACCACTCGTGTCTTGTCATCAACACACTGTGTGAAGAACTGCCACGCTAGGGAAGTCCTTGGACCTGGCTTTGGTGTGCTCGGTCCCTTGCTGCGTTGGGCAGTAGCAGATGTACTGTCTAGGGGACGAATGCTCCGTTTTTGCACCCTGCTCCCTCTTCTGCTGTGCTGGTGGCTCTGTGCGACCACCGCCTCTTCCTCCGAACTACACTGGTCACCTGCATAACGTTGATTCCATGTGGGGTCGAGGACCTCATCGTCCTCCACATCATCTTCCACCCAGTCTTCACCCCTGCCCTCCATGTCTGTCTGCACAATTGCGAAAGCAGCAGCAGTTGGCACCTGTGTTTCGTCATCATCCGAGACGTGCTGCGATGGTCCTCCCATGTACCCATCATGAAACATAAGTGGTTGGGCATCGGTGCACTCAATCTCTTCCACTTCTGGGGCAGGGCTAGGTGGATGGCCCTGGGAAACCCTGCTAACAGAGTCATCGAAAAGCAGAAGAGACTGCTGCATGATTTGGGGCTCAGACTGCTTGGCTGTTTTGAAAGGGGGTGAGGTGAAAGACTGATGGACATGGGCTTCAGGTGCCAACTCTGATCTTTCAGCAGAAGAGTGGGTGGGAGACAATGTGAAGGAACCCGAGGCACTGTCAGCAACCCAATCTACTATTGCCTGTACTTGTCCTGGCCTAAACATTGGTACAGCCTCATTAGGCGCGACAAAATACCGCCGCAGGCTCGGTCGCCTACTCGCACCTGAGGAAGGTGTTTCACTTGTGCGTGTAGCTGGCACAGATCCACCACGTCCTCTCCCTGCAACAGGAGCTCCACCAGCAGCACCACGACCGGGGCCACCACGTCCCTTTGACCTTCCCCTCATATTTTCCAAATTTAGGATCTTGCCCTAAATGGCGTTTTTTGGAAGACCACAACACACCCACAGCACGTAACCGCTGAATCGCACAGCTACAGAAAATGCTATTCAAAAAAAAATGTTGTTTTTTTTAGTATAGCACAGTACAAGGAAAATATATAGAAATTGTTTTTTTACACACACCTCCAGATGTGTATTTCACACTGCAAAATATTTTCTGTGGCCCTAAATGGCGTTTTTTGCCAGACCACAACACACCCACAGCACGTAACCGCTGAATCGCACAGCTACAGAAAATGCTATTCAAAAAAAAGGTTGTTTTTTTTAGTATAGCACAGTACAAGGAAAATATATAGAAATTGTTTATTTTACACACCTCCACATGTGTATTTCACACTGCAAAATATTTTCTGTGGCCCTAAATGGCGTTTTTTGGAAGAGCACAACACAACCACAGTATTTAACCACTGAATCGCACAGCTATAGAAGTGCAGAGAATGCTATTCAAAAAAAATGTTTTTTTTTTTAGTATAGCACTGTACAATATATAGAAATTGTTTATTTTACACACCTCCACATGTGTATTTCACACTGCAATTTATTTTCTGTGGCCCTAAATGGCGTTTTTTGCAAGAGCACAACAACCCCAACAGTATATAACCGCTGAATCGCACAGCTGCAGAGGCCAGAGAATGCTATTCAAAAATAATGTTGTTTTTTCACACACCTCCAGATATGTATTTCACACTGTAAAATATTTTCTGTGGCCCTAAATGGCGTTTTTTGCAAGAGCACAACACAACCACAGTATTTAACCACTGAATCGCACAGCTATAGAAGTGCAGAGAATGCTATTCAAAAAAAATGTTGTTTTTTTTAGTATAGCACTGTACAATATATAGAAATTGTTTATTTTACACACCTCCACATGTGTATTTCACACTGCAATTTATTTTCTGTGGCCCTAAATGGCGTTTTTTGCAAGAGCACAACACAACCACAGTATTTAACCACTGAATCGCACAGCTATAGAAGTGCAGAGAATGCTATTCAAAAAAAAGTTGTTTTTTTTTAGTATAGCACTGTACAATATATAGAAATTGTTTATTTTACACACCTCCACATGTGTATTTCACACTGCAATTTATTTTCTGTGGCCCTAAATGGCGTTTTTTGCAAGAGCACAACACAACCACAGTATTTAACCACTGAATCGCACAGCTATAGAAGTGCAGAGAATGCTATTCAAAAAAAAAGTTGTTTTTTTTAGTATAGCACTGTACAATATATAGAAATTGTTTATTTTACACACCTCCACATGTGTATTTCACACTGCAAAATATTTTCTGTGGCCCTAAATGGCGTTTTTTGCAAGAGCACAACACAACCACAGTATTTAACCACTGAATCGCACAGCTATAGAAGTGCAGAGAATGCTATTCAAAAAAAATGTTGTTTTTTTTAGTATAGCACTGTACAATATATAGAAATTGTTTATTTTACACACCTCCACATGTGTATTTCACACTGCAATTTATTTTCTGTGGCCCTAAATGGCGTTTTTTGCAAGAGCACAACAACCCCAACAGTATATAACCGCTGAATCGCACAGCTGCAGAGGCCAGAGAATGCTATTCAAAAATAATGTTGTTTTTTTTAGTATAGCACTGTACAATATATAGAAATTGTTTATTTTACACACCTCCACATGTGTATTTCACACTGCAAAATATTTTCTGTGGCCCTAAATGGCGTTTTTTGCAAGAGCACAACACAACCACAGTATTTAACCACTGAATCGCACAGCTATAGAAGTGCAGAGAATGCTATTCAAAAAAAATGTTGTTTTTTTTAGTATAGCACTGTACAATATATAGAAATTGTTTATTTTACACACCTCCACATGTGTATTTCACACTGCAAAATATTTTCTGTGGCTCTAAATGGCGTTTTTTGCAAGAGCACAACACAACCACAGTATTTAACCACTGAATCGCACAGCTATAGAAGTGCAGAGAATGCTATTCAAAAAAAATGTTGTTTTTTTTAGTATAGCACTGTACAATATATAGAAATTGTTTATTTTACACACCTCCACATGTGTATTTCACACTGCAATTTATTTTCTGTGGCCCTAAATGGCGTTTTTTGCAAGAGCACAACACAACCACAGTATTTAACCACTGAATCGCACAGCTATAGAAGTGCAGAGAATGCTATTCAAAAAAAAATTTGTTTTTTTTAGTATAGCACTGTACAATATATAGAAATTGTTTATTTTACACACCTCCACATGTGTATTTCACACTGCAATTTATTTTCTGTGGCCCTAAATGGCGTTTTTTGCAAGAGCACAACACAACCACAGTATTTAACCACTGAATCGCACAGCTATAGAAGTGCAGAGAATGCTATTCAAAAAAAATGTTGTTTTTTTTAGTATAGCACTGTACAATATATAGAAATTGTTTATTTTACACACCTCCACATGTGTATTTCACACTGCAAAATATTTTCTGTGGCCCTAAATGGCGTTTTTTGGAAGAGCACAACACAACCACAGTATTTAACCACTGAATCGCACAGCTATAGAAGTGCAGAGAATGCTATTCAAAAAAAATTTTGTTTTTTTTAGTATAGCACTGTACAATATATAGAAATTGTTTATTTTACACACCTCCACATGTGTATTTCACACTGCAAAATATTTTCTGTGGCCCTAAATGGCGTTTTTTGGAAGAGCACAACACAACCACAGTATATAACCGCTGAATCGCACAGCTGCAGAGAATGCTATTCAAAAAAAAGTTTTTTTTTTTTTTTTAGTATAGCATAGTACAAGAAAAATATATAGAAATTGGTTATTTCACACAACTAGAGATATACACTGCAAAATATTTTTTTTGCCCAAAAATAGGTCTTTTTTGCGCACAACAAAGTGCCTTTTTTTTTTTTGCAACAGCACAATAAAGTGCCTTTTTTTTTTTTGGGGCCCAAAAATGGGTCTTTTTAGCAAAAGCACAATAAAGTGCCTTTTTTTTTTTTTTTCTGACCAAAATAGGTCTTTTAGCAAGAGCACAATACAGCCACAGTATGGAATAGGTGTATCACTCAACGTAATGCAGTGCTGGTGCACTGAGCTTGCAACACAAACAGATAAACCTATGCAGATCGCTGAGCTATTATATCTCTCAATCTGGACTCCTATCTAAATCTCTCTCCCTGAAAGCACAAACAGGATCCTGCCCCTACACTACACTACACTACACTGTCTCCCTATCTTTTCTATCAGTAGATTGCAGAATCAGGACTAACTCCTATCATATAATTCTCTCCCTCACAGCAACAGCAGCCAGGATCCTTTCCCTACACTGTCTAAAAGCAGAGTGACGATCTGTGCTGTGTGCCTCTTTCTTATATAGAAGCTGGTCACATGCTGGGTCACATGTTGCACTGACCAATCACAGCCATGCCATTAGTAGGCATGGCTATGATGGCTTCTAAGGGCACACCAGCTAATCAAATGGTGATTGGCTGGCCCCTGAAGCATTTCTAACTGCGCCATTAAATTCCCGAATCCGGACCCGAACCCGGACTTTAGCGCAAAATCCGAGTCCGGGTCCGGGGTCGGGAAAACGCCAAAATTCGGTACGGACCCGAACTTTACAGTTCGGGTCCGCTCAACACTAGTTACTAGGAGCAAAGGAGTCAGGGACGAAGTACTGGACTTGACTGTAGGACACCTACACAAAACCCAATCTTCTGGCCTTCACCTCTTAGCTATGGAGGACATGGGCCGTGGTGTATCTCATCCCTCCCCCCAGCACTGAGACCCCTAGACGAAGAGAGACAAACCGAGTATGAGAAGGGGAGAGAGGGGTGAGGCCGCTACACTTACAAAGAGGCCAAGCTTTAAAGGAACCAGGTTCACCAGGTCTGTGGCAGAGACCAAGTTCACCGGGTCTGTGGCAGAGACTAAGGCCTCGTACACACGGCCGAGATTCTCGTTGAGAAAAACATGTCGTTTTTTTCGACGAGATTCTTGGACAAGAAACTTGTCCCGGCCGAGTGTACACACGCTCGTTTCAAAGAACCCGCGGTTCTTTGAAAGGAGTGTACGCGGTGACGTCATCGACTACGTCGAGCATGCGCTCGTCACATTCGATGCCGTCGCCGCCATCTTGGTATACCCTACGTATGCCTAGGAAGCTACCGCGCATGCGTCAAATTCATTTCGAACATGCGCGGGCTTCCGGGCGGACAGGTAAGTGTACACACACTCACTTTTCTCGTCGAGAAACACGCCGAGGAGAATCTCGACGAGAAAATAGAGAGCAGGTTCTCTATTTTCTCGTCGAGGTTTCTTGTCGGTTTTCTCGACGAGAAACACGCTAGCAGCGTACACACGACCGATTTACTCGGCAAGACCTCTCTGCCAGCAAGTTTCTTGCTGGTTCTTGCCGAGAAAATCGGTCGTGTGTACGAGGCCTAAGTGTACCAGTTTGTGTGGTGATTGTGCGGTTAGTTCGAGTAACACTTTGGCTGCTAGTCCCTATCTGGGGAGACTATCCAAATGGGCTAAGTCTGCTTGAGAAGCCAAGCAGTGAAGTGTATTACGTTTGTGCCTGGACCTCTCCCACACCTTATGCTGTCCTGTTCTTTCTCCAACCTTTCCTATCAGAGACTGTCGTTTAAAAGAAATAAACTCTACGTTGGAGTCACAGCTGGTGTGGACATTGAAGTCATTGGGGGAAATAGAGACTTGTCTTTATTAGCTATAGAGATAAGAACCATTCGTAGGGAGTATCTGGCTGCGGAGACCCATCACAACACCGCTCAACCTCCTCACATAGGAGGGTACGGGCATATAGAGCTGGGTGTGCCCTTTCCTCCTGCGAGGAGCCGAAAGACAAGGAGGAGAGGGTGGTAAGCGCTATACATATTAATAGCTCCCCAATTGTTCCAGAAATCATTGCAAACACTTGCCTTATATCCTCCAGCTCATTTTGTGGCCGTATCCATCATATGTGTGGGCATGTGAAGCCCAGTTCCTTTTTCTTCCTGGTTTTCAGGGAGAGGTGCATGCTGGGCGATTTTTAGGCACAGTAATGCCCAGAGACTCCTGGGAAATGAGTGTCATCATTTCCCAGGAGGCAATGGGGTCTTAGGACAGGAAGTTGAACCACCTAGGACCAGGAACTAGGCAGATTATGAAATCTGCCTAGTAACAGCCAGATAGAAGTTAGTAAAAAAAATGTTTTTTTTTTTTTTTTTTAAATTACATTAATGGCAAGCTGTTAATAGAAAGTTCATTTTTAGGGTGGAACTCTGCTTTAAAGACATGTATAATTCATCTGAATGGCAGGCCCTTTAAACAGCAAACGATCCCTTTAAACCACATGTACGTATGCGCACCCTAGGAGATATGGTGGCCATAGCTAATCCCACATTTGAAGACACAATGGCAGCAGAGACTGGTTTCTCGGATGTCAACCTGTGGCTCGAATGGATGAGGTATAATGCAGGGAAACATAACAGGTCCAACTGTTATGTGTGTGGTGGAGCTAGACGCCATTTGGGAAAAGTGTCATTAAACATACCTCCCACTCAAGAGGACTGCTTTCTGAGCCTGTTCACCAATACTTCCACTGACTACTCCCAGTGCGAAACATGGAAAAGAGAATATCCCATAGTAACCAAGACATCCAAGCCCGGGGAGTGTATCATCATGTATCCTGGTATTTACAAATGTTGGGAAATACCAGGGAGCAGGGAAGTTCTTGAGGAACTTCTCTATGGGATACTGTGCCTCCTACAGCAGTGTATCCACAGATCTGGTGCAGAATCAAACTCAATCTTTGGGAGACGTGTATTGGATCTGTGGGGACATGAAGATTAGGACTAAGTTAACAGACCAATGGACAGGGGAATGTGCACTTGTCAAAGTCATAATGCCCCTGCACATCTTTTCGGGAGGTGACCCAGTAGCAGAAGGGGAGCACTCAGTGGCGGAACAATCAGGGTCGCACCAGTTGCACTTGCGACTGGGCCCTGCCGTTCCGCCACTGTGGGGGGGACCCAGCACCCAGCATCTCCCCCTGCACGTCAAGTTGTCACTTCACTATGCAGTGGTGGGGCGGGAGGGGGCGATCGGCCTGCGAGCCGCGGGATCCCCCTCCGGCAATCAGTTACCTCTATACAGTGCAGAGGGGAGGGGCCTCGATCCTGTTTCGATCTGTGGAAATCACAAACTCCTCTCCAGCAGCGGCTCAGGCGACTCTCGGGTACACTGACACTCTCTGCTACTCCTGCAGAACATGTCGAAGGCGGAGCCTGCCGAGGCTTGCATTTTGATTGGGCTGGACTCAGGGAGGGGGTGTAGTCAGACTCGAATGTGATGGCGCCCGCTCCACCTTCTGGTGCAGGAGCGAGGTTCAAGCTGTATGGACAGACCCTGTGAGAGACTGGAGCAGACGGTGGATATACTCTGATATAGGTAAACCAGATTGGTACACCAGATAAAACGTTGCTAGGTTTCATTGGTCATTGAATCATCTGTTTGCATAAGCTGATCTCCTTGCTATACAGGTTTTTTCAGCACAACTCCTCTTTTATCCCCGCTTTTATCTCAACAGCATCACCTTGTAAAAATGACATTACAAATGTACACCTCCACCCTTAACTAAAATAGATGGAACCTCAGCATCTCCCCTGCCAGTCAGTGTAACACTTTGTTGTCAGTGAGCAAGATTACAGATTTAATTGATTCTTAATGTCACTGGGACATTAGGCTGCCAATGGAGATGTTCCCAATATGTATGAAGATGTAAAAAATTGCTAAAGCCACCATATATACTGTGACAGCGTGACTGATTTTTTTTTTTTTATTGTTAATATGAACGTGAATATTTATTTGGGTTTATTATTATAGTTTATAATAAGCTACAATAGGAAATCCAAAAAAATATCTGCATGTTCACATTACGATAAAAGTAAGATAAAAAGTACAGTCACAGTATACATGGTCACTTTTTCACATCTTAATGCATGTTATGACAATATCTCAAATAGCATCCTAATGTCCTAGTGACAATAATAATAGATACATGTAGTATCACTGCTAGCACTGGGCACTCAGTAAATGTACTCTAAATATCTCATGGGGTGTTCTGGGTCCCTACAGCAGCATCTCTCCCCACTATTTACCACATGTCGCAAAAGTTAAACAGTAAACTTTAGGGCTCTTTCACACGGGGCAGATCCGCACGGCAAACTCCACTTTGCTGAGCAGATGATCGACCACTAATCTCCACTTAGCAGGCAGATGACAGGTCCGTCTCCACTCACTGTGTGGAGACAGACCTGTCAGAGCCCCGCTGTCTCCTATGTGAGATCGGATGAAAATGGACCACCTGTCCGTTTTCATCCAATCCCATCCGATCCTCCAGACAGATGGAAAATAGGGTCACCAATCCGTCTGGATTTCATAGACAGGATTGGATCGGATAGCAGCGGGTGTCAGCGGACATGTCACCCCTGACATCCGCTGCTCCATAGAGGTGAACGAAGCATCCGATCAGGTCCACCTGAAACACATACAGGTGGACCTGATCAAACAGCCCATTTAAAAGGGGCCTTAGAGACGAGGAAAGCTTCCCCCAAACACATAAATATGTTAGTTTTACACTTCTTGAAGAACTTGACCCATATTAAATGAATGCCCCATCCCTAATGAAAGTAAATGGCCTGCCTCCAATGGCTTTCTGGACATGCATTAAAAAAAGATGTCCCGAAAAACTTTTTTGAAATGTTGGCAACTATGGGGGACCCTGACCTAGGCAGGTATCGGCTTCAGTAAGTAAACAAGTGATTCACTCTGCTTGTACACTGAAGCCGATACCTGCCCAGGTCAGAAGCCCCTTCCCTCTCCACTGTAAAGTCTCGGGAAGTAAACTGCTAGCTGGAGGGAGATCCTGCAGCTCACAATGGGAGTAAAGGACCCTGGATGAGTGGCAAGGGCGGCAGGACAGGGTCAGGGGGGCCCTTCATGGTTTCTTGCACCGGGGCCCTGAAGGTTCTAGTTACGCCTCTGGGAGCACTCATCCGAATCCAGCAGGAAGCCCAGAAGTGCCCCAGCTGGTAGTTTTGACCCCCATGTATATATAGATGCCATAGGAGTCCCAAGGGGGGTCCCAGATGAGTTTAAAGCCCGAGACCAAGTAAAGGCAGGTTTTGAGTCCCTGATTCCCATAATCACTATAAATAAGAATGTAGATTGGATTAATTATATCTACTATAACCAACAGAGGTTTGTTAACTATACCAGGGATGCACTCCAGGGTGTAGCTGAACAACTAGAGGCCACTTCACAAATGACTTTCCAAAATCGTATGGCCTTAGACATGATTTTAGCTGATAAGGGAGGTGTGTGTAAAGTGTTACCCGGGACAAGTACATGTTGTACGTACATTCCGGACTATACAGGCCCAAATGGTAATTGGCCATTAAAAAATTAGAGGATCTCTCAAAAGAGTTAAAAAGAAATTCGGGGCTGACCAATCCCTGAGATCAGTATTTTGGGTGGATGAGTGGGTGGCAACGCATTTGTACCGAAATAGGCATAGCAATTTTGATGCTGCTTACATTAGTTGCGATAGTGGTTTGCTGTATTCTGCCCTGCATGAAGAAGCTGTTGGGCAGAGGCGTACTAAGTGGGGGGCGGGGGGGGGCGGGCCGCCACGGGTGACAGACACTGGGGGGGTGTCAGGCCGGCGCCTCCCCCCCGCGGCTGAAATGAAGACAGCGGGGCGGGCGGGTTTAAGCCGCGGCACCGCGGCGGTGACAGGAAGAACACACATAGCCTGTAGTGGCTTTGCAAGAAGAAGGGGGGGGGGGATGGGGTGCGAGCCGAGTGACACCCGCAGCGATCCCCCTCTCTCGTTGCCGCGCCGCGGCTCTGTTCAGTCTCGGCTGAGTCCCGAGCAGAGTGAAGCCGCCTCCCCTCCTCCTCCCTACACAGGGGGAGGGGACCCGTCCGTCACCTGACCAGTTCTGTGTGTGCATGTCCCGCGCTTATCATCTGACTGAGGTACATTATGTGCCTGTACTGTGGGGGTGTCTGTACTGTGGGGGGGTGTCTGTACTGTGGGGGGCTGCACTGTAGGGGTGTCTGTACTGTGGGGGGCTGCACTGTAGGGGTGTCTGTACTGTGGGGCTGTCTGTATTGTGGGGGGTGTCTGCACTGTAGGGGGTATCTGTACTGTGGGGGGGTCTGTACTGTGTGGGGGTCTGTACTGTGGGGGGGTCTGCAATGTAGGGAGGTCTGCACTGTGGGTGGGGGTCTGTACTGTGGGTGGGGTCTGCACTGTGGGGGTGGCCTGCACTGTGGGGGGGTCTGCACTGTGGGGGTAGTCTGCACTGTGGAGAGTCTTCACTGTGGGGGTGTCTGTACTGTGGGGGGCTGCACTGTAGGGGTGCCTGTACTGTGGGGGGTGTCTGCACTGTAGGGGGTGTCTGTACTGTGGGGGGTCTGTACTTTGGGGGGGTCTGTACTGTGTGGGGGTCTGTACTGTGGGGGGTCTTCACTATGGGGGCTGTGTAATGTAAAGGGGTCCAGAGGTGTAAGGGTGCTGTGTAATGTAAAGGGGTCCAGAGTACTGTGTAATGTAAAGGGGTCCATAGTGCTGTGTAATGTAAAGGGGTCCAGAGGTGTAGAGTGCTGTGTAATGTAAAAAGGTCCTTAGGTGCAAGGTGCAGTGTAATATAAAGAGGTCCTTGGGTACAAGGGGCTGTGTAATGTAAAGGGGTCCAGAGGTGTAAGGGTGCTGTGTCGTGTAAAGAGGTCCTTAGGTGCAAGGTGCTGTGTAATGTAAGGGGTCCATAGGTGCTGTGTAATGTAAAGGGGTCCAGAGTACTGTGTAATGTAAAGGGGTCCAGAGTGCTGTGTAATATAAAGGGGTCCAGTGGTGTAGGGTGCAGTGTAATGTAAAAGGGTCCAGTGGTGTAGGGTGCAGTGTAATGTAAAAGGGTCCAGAGGTGCATGGTGCTGTGTAATGTAAAGGGGTCCAGAGGTGCAGGGCGCTGTGTAATGTAAAGGGGTGCAGAGGTGTAGGGTTCTGTGTAATGTAAAGGGGTCCAGAGGTGCAAGGGGCTGTGTAATGTAAAGGGGTCCAGAGGTGCAAGGTGCTGTGTAATGTAAAGGGGTCCAGAGGTGCAAGGTGCTGTGTAATGTAAAGGGGTCCAGAGGTGCAAGGTGCTGTGTAATGTAAAGGGGTCCAGTGGTGCAGGGTGCAGTGTAATGTAAAAGGGTCCAGAGGTGCAGTTGTGGAGAGGGGGTACACAGTAGTGACAAAGAGATATTGAAGGATACAGAGGTATGCAGGGGGCACAGTGGGTGTTTTTACATTTTAATGTGGGGGGGGTGCCAGATATAGGATCCGCCCCGGGTGCCAAATACTGTAGGTACGCCCCTGCTGTTGGGAAAGGCGGCTAAAGAGGTAACCCCTACCTTTTTGAATTTGGGTGATATTAGAGATCCAATGAAGGAGGAGAAAGAGGGACCGTATGCTTCACTGCAGTCCTTGCCTGTTAATAATACATACAACATTCTCAAATGATAAGGGAAAGAATAGTACTTGACTGTTCTCCTGACCATTTCGTCGAAAGTAGACATGTGCATTTCGTTTTGTTCCGAATCGAAATTCGGACGAATTTTTCATTATTCGGACATTCGGATGCATCCGAATTACCGAATTACAATACTAACGAATTTAACCGAATCCGAATTTTTTCGAATCTAAAAATATTTTTGACCCGACTTTGGGTCCATGTATCTCGGGGTTCCTTGGTGATAGAAACCCCAAATTTGGAGATGTTGTAGGGCTAGTTCTTCTGTGTTTGCATACCAAATTTGGTGTTTCTATCACTAAGTGACCCCGAGATACGTGGACCCAAAGTCGGGTCGCAAAATGTCAAGCACTTTACTGGAGCAGAGAATGACATTTTGCGACCCGATTTTGGGGCCACATATCTCGGGGCCACTTGTAGCTAGAAACCCCAAATTTGGTATGCAAACACAGTAGAACTAGCACTACAACATCTCCAAATTTTGGGTTTCTATCACCAAGTAACCCCAAAATACATGGACCCAAAGTCGGGTCGCAAAATATTTTCGAATCCGGTTGAAATAGTATCAACATGATTCGAAATTATTTCAACTGCATTTGAAACTATTTCAACCGGATTCGAAAATATTTTGTGACCCGAATTTGGGTCCATGTATCTCGGGGTTACTTGGTGATAGAAACCCCAAATTTGGGGTTATTGTTTTTCTAGTCTATTTTCTATTTTATTATAATCTTTTCTATCCAAAGTTAAAATTAATTAATTAATTAAAAAATTTGAATTCATACTATTCGAAATTCAAATTTATTCTATTCGAAATTCGAATTTCAGAAGATGGTTGTATATTCTTTCTATTTTATTCTTCTAAATTATATTTTTTTTCTATTCTGTTCTAATCTTTTCTATTTGAATTATAAATTTTGGAAGAAGGTTATTTACTTACTTATATACATCTGTCACATAAAAAAAAAGATGTGAAATGGCTGTCACGGATGTCGATCGCAAGGCAAGTACATATGCTGTATGTCATTGTCCACTTACCACAACACCTGCCATGAGTGCCACGTGACCAAGTTGTGGATTGTCCACTTGCCACGTCACCTGCCACAAGTTATGGGGTTCCTAGCACCAAGTGACCCCCAGATAGGGGCGATCTGTCAAGTGCTTTTCTGCAGCAGAGAATTAAATTTTGTGACCCGACTTTGAGGCCACGTATCTCGGGGCCACTTATAGCTAGAAATCCCAAAATATTTGGTATGTAAACACATTACAACTGGCACTACAATAACCCCAAATTTGGGGTTTCTATCACCAAGTAACCCCGTTGTAATGCTAGTTCTACTGTGTTTGCATACCAAATTTGGGGTTTCTAGCTATAAGTGGCCCCGAGATACGTGGCCCCAAAGTCGGGTCACAAAATGTCATTCTCTGCTGCAGAAAAGTACTTGAAATATCGCCCATATCTGGGGGTCACTTGGTGCCAGGAGCCCCATAACTTGTGGCAGGTGACGTGGCAAGTAGACAATCCACAACTAGGTCACGTGGCAGGTCACGTGGCACTCGTGGCCGTTCACGTGGCACTCGTGGCAGGTCACGTGGCACTCGTGGCCGGTGTCGTGGCACTCGTGGCCGGTGTCGTGGCACTCATGGCAGGTGTTGTGGTAAGTGGACAATGACATACAGCATATGTACTTGCCTTGCGATCGACATCCGTGACAGCCATTTCACATCTTTTTTTTTATGTGACAGATGTATATAAGTAAGTAAATAACCTTCTTCCAAAATTTATAATTCAAATAGAAAAGATTAGAACAGAATAGAAAAAAAATATAATTTAGAAGAATAAAATAGAAAGAATATACAACCATCTTCTGAAATTCGAATTTCGAATAGAATAAATTTGAATTTCGAATAGTATGAATTCAAATTTTTTAATTATTTAATTAATTTTAACTTTGGATAGAAAAGATTATAATAAAATAGAAAATAGACTAGAAAAACAATAACCCCAAATTTGGGGTTTCTATCACCAAGTAACCCCGAGATACATGGACCCAAATTCGGGTCACAAAATATTTTCGAATCCGGTTGAAATAGTTTCAAATGCAGTTGAAATAATTTCGAATCATGTTGATACTATTTCAACCGGATTCGAAAATATTTTGCGACCCGACTTTGGGTCCATGTATTTTGGGGTTACTTGGTGATAGAAACCCAAAATTTGGAGATGTTGTAGTGCTAGTTCTTCTGTGTTTGCATACCAAATTTGGGGTTTCTATCACTAAGTGACCCCGAGATACGTGGACCCAAAGTCGGGTCGCAAAATATTTTCGAATCCGGTTGAAATAGTATCAACATGATTCGAAATTATTTCAACTGCATTTGAAACTATTTCAACCGGATTCGAAAATATTTTGTGACCCGAATTTGGGTCCATGTATCTCGGGGTTACTTGGTGATAGAAACCCCAAATTTGGGGTTATTGTTTTTCTAGTCTATTTTCTATTTTATTATAATCTTTTCTATCCAAAGTTAAAATTAATTAATTAATTAAAAAATTTGAATTCATACTATTCGAAATTCTAATTTATTCTATTCGAAATTCGAATTTCAGAAGATGGTTGTATATTCTTTCTATTTTATTCTTCTAAATTATATTTTTTTTCTATTCTGTTCTAATCTTTTCTATTTGAATTATAAATTTTGGAAGAAGGTTATTTACTTACTTATATACATCTGTCACATAAAAAAAAAAGATGTGAAATGGCTGTCACGGATGTCGATCGCAAGGCAAGTACATATGCTGTATGTCATTGTCCACTTACCACAACACCTGCCACGAGTGCCACGACACCGGCCACGAGTGCCACGACACCGGCCACGAGTGCCACGTGACCTGCCATGAGTGCCACGTGAACGGCCACGAGTGCCACGTGACCTGCCATGTGACCTAGTTGTGGATTGTCTACTTGCCACGTCACCTGCCACAAGTTATGGGGCTACTAGCACCAAGTGACCCCCAGATATGGGCGATATTTCAAGTACTTTTCTGCAGCAGATAATGACATTTTGTGACCCGACTTTGGGGCCACGTATCTCGGGGGCACTTATAGCTAGAAACCCCAAATTTGGTATGCAAACACAGTAGAACTAGCATTACAACGGGGTTACTTGGTGATAGAAACCCCAAATTTGGGGTTATTGTAGTGCCAGTTGTAATGTGTTTACATACCAAATATTTTGGGATTTCTAGCTATAAGTGGCCCCGAGATACGTGGCCTCAAAGTCAGGTCACAAAATTTAATTCTCTGCTGCAGAAAAGCACTTGACAGATCGCCCCTATCTGGGGGTCACTTGGTGCTAGCAACCCCATAACTTGTGGCAGGTGACGTGGCAAGTGGACAATCCACAACTTGGTCACGTGGCCGGTCACGTGGCACTCGGACAATGACATACAGCATATGTACTTGCCTTGCGATCTACATCCATGACAGCCATTTCACATCTTTATTTTATGTGACAGATGTATATAAGTAAGTAACTAACCATCTTCCAAAATTTATAATTCAAATAGAAAAGATTAGAACAGAATAGAAAAAAATATATAATTTAATAGAATAAAATAGAAAGAATATGCAACCATCTTATGAAATTCGAATTTCGAATAGAATAAATTAGAATTTCGAATAGTAGGAATTAAACAAATGTAATTAATTAATTTTAACTTTGGATAGAATAGATTAGAATAGAAATAGAGAATAGACTAGAAAAACAATATAACAGAATAGAATATAGATACTATCTATTTCATGTTTAATTTTTTTTGCAGATTACTATTTGTTTCCATAAGATCTCCTGCAGACTATTAGCATTTATTTCATTTTTTTTGAAGATCTCCTGCAGACTATTAGTATCTATTTCTTTTTTAGCAGATCTCCTGTAGACTATTAACAGCCATTTCACGTCTTTTTTTTTTTTTTGCAGATCTCCTGCAGACTGTTAGAATCAATTTCATTTTTTTTTTCAAAGTCGGGTCGCAAAATATTTTCGAATCCGCTTTAAATAGTATCAACATGATTCGAAATTATTTCAACCGCATTTAAAACTATTTCAACCGCATTTGAAACTATTTCAACCGGATTCAAAAATATTTTGCGACCCGACTTTGGGTCCACATATCTCGGGGTTAGTTGGCGATAGAAACCCCAAATTTGGGGATGTTTTAGTGCTAGTTCTCCTGTGTTTGCACACAAAATTTGGGGTTTCTATCACTAAGTGACCCCGAGATACGTGGACCCAAAATCGGGTCGCAAAATGTCAAACACTTTTCTGCAGCAGAGAATGACATTTTGCGACCCGAATTTGGGGCCACATATCTCGGGGCCACTTGTAGCTAGAAACCCCAAATTTGGTATGCAAACACAGTAGAACTAGCACTATAACATCTCCAAATTTGGGGTTTCTATTACTAAGTGACCCTGAGATACGTGGACCCAAAGTCGGGTCGCAAAATATTTTCGAATCCGGTTGAAATAGTTTCAAATGCGGTTGAAATAATTTCGAATCATGTTGAAATAATTTCGAATCCGGTAGAAATATTTTCGAATTCGGTTGAAATATTTTCGAATGCGACCGATTTTCGAATTCAGTCGAAAACAAAACGAAATCCGAAAACGAATTTAACAAATTTAACGAATCTAACTAAACGAAATTAATTAATTAACGAATTAAAACGAAACGAAACGAAACAAATTTTTTCCTTTTGCACATGTCTAGTCGAAAGAGGACACTGGGCAAAACATGTCTGGCTTCTATTCGAGATGCAAAAAAGATCCTGATGTCGGGAGAGCCAAGTAAAGCCATACAGCATAGGGACAGTACTGATAAAATAGTAATTTTAAGAGGGGACTGTGATGGAGCTAATAAATTGGCTATGTTATATCTCTTCTAACCACTCAATTATTATTATTTTCTTTTCTTCTTTATTATTTTTATTGTTTCTTTTCTTTCTTGTTGCGATATATATATATATATATATATATATATATATATATATATATATATATTTATGTAGCGGGTATATACTTTTTGAATACTGGCGAAGACACCAGTGATGCATAGTTCCCTGCCGCCCAGCAGGTGGCGCTGTCACTTTGGGCTGTTGTTGAACCATCACTGCAGTGCCGTACCCTTTGTGGCCTCTCGTAGCGGTTGTACGGCGGGGCGGGGAACCCGCCATGCTTGCTGGGGAGGCTATAAAGGGGATGGACATCTTCGTCACGGGGTTGGAGTCCCAGGCACCTTCAGCCTGAGGGCTGCGGTTCGCGGTCGGTGTCCAGGCACCCTGGACACGTGGAGTTCGTGTTCCACCCCAGAGACCTTCAGTCTGGGGTGAGGTACTCGGTCGGAGGCCTGGGGCCCAGTGCCTTCCGCTGGGTCCCGCGAGGGAAGGATTTCCTAGGGGGCCTCGGGAGTGAGGCACCCGAATCCAGTGGCGTAAGGGACCGGAGGAGGGACTCACCCGAAGACCTGGTGCAGCAGATTGCCAGTGCCGGGTGTACCTCTGGTGACCGCCCAGAGGGATATCTTTCTCGAACAGGGGCCAAATCCTTAAAGGAAGGTGATTCACGTTCAATGACTGGTGGCAGCGGTCCAACTATTCAACTCAGGTCAGTGGCAGGGGCCTGCTAACAGGCCTGTGGCAGAGGTCTCAACAGTTCACCCGGTCGGTGGCAGCGGCCAAAACTCACGGTCTGTGGCAGAGACCGTGTGCCAAGCCTATTCGCTAGTACAGGAATAGGAGAGTACAGTTGTGCCTGGGCCTACTCGTATCCACACCCCTGTCTGTCTGTTTAATGGAAGTTCAACTGATTGTGTTCAAAGAAATAAAGGAGTGTTGAACTTTCGATTGGTGTGGGGCTCTATCATTGGCAGACACATCTCCACAGAACAACTGGAAGCTTCGTACGCAGTGAACAGACCCGGAGGTAATTAATTTAACCTTGCTCAACCCTCCTACACATACGAGGGGAGAGCTGGTGTAGTGTCCCTGCACTCCCCTCTCACAGATACCCCTAGACACAAGCCGCTCATATGAGAAAACTAGGGAGAGAGAGTGAGGCTCCGCTACACACATATATATATATATATATATATATATATCCTAGTAATGATGTAACAAGCCAGCAGTATTTTCCTTGACTAAAGTATGATTGGCAGAGTGTATTCACTCCTCAATCCTTTACCCCCTCCTTTCTGCCCCTCCCATCATCTAGTAAAAGATGGCTGCTGAGCTGTGGAATGTGCTACATCGTGGCAAAACAGATGTCGACAGGAAAAGGACCATATACAGATGAACCAATTATACACACATATGTGATGACGTTTGCTTATGTCACTTTGTTTATATAAGGGGCCAGGCCCCGGACTGGCCATAGGGCATACCGGGCCGCCGGACCGCATGTCATGTCTCACCCCAGCCGGCCCAATACCACCCTATACTTTAATTTACAGGGGTCATTTGGGGGTGCGCCTCGTGACCGTGCACTGCCTGCAGGGCGCTGGGCAGGATAGACAGGAGGGGGGTGACACCATGTTTTGCCTCACCAGGTGACACCAACCCTAGTGATGCCACTGATTGTAGGGGGGTCTGAAATGTAGGGGGGTTCTGTATTGTAGGGGGGGTTCTGTATTGTAGGGGGGTTCTGTAATGTAGGGGGGTCTGTAATGTAGGGGGTCTGTAATGTAGGGGGGGTCTGAAATGTAGGGGGGGTTCTGTATTGTAGGGGGGTCTGAAATGTAGGGGGCTTCTGTATTGTAGGGGGGTCTGTAATGTAGAGGGTTTTGTATTGTAGGGGGGGTCTGAAATGTAGGGGGGTTCTGTATTGTAGGGGGGTCTGTAATGTAGGGGGGGTTCTGTATTGTAGGGGGGGTCTGTATTGTAGGGGGGTCTGTATTGTAGGGGGGTCTGTAATGTAGGGGGGTCTGTATTGTAGCGGGGTTCTGTATTGTAGGGGGTCTGTAATGTAGGGGGTTCTATATTGAAGGGGGTCTGAAATGTAGGGGGGGTTCTGTATTGTAGGGGGGTCTGAAATGTAGGGGGTTCTGTATTGTAGGGGGGTCTGAAATGTAGGGGGGTCTGTATTGCAAGGGGGTCTGTGATGTAGGGGGTTCTGTATTGTAGGGGGTCTGAAATGTAGGGGGGGTTCTTTATTTTAGCGGGGTCTGAAATGTAGGGGGGTCTGTATTGTAGGGGGTCTGTATTGTAGGGGGGTCTGTAATGTAGGGGGTCTGTATTGTAGGGGGGGTTCTGTATTGTAGGGGGGTTCTGTATTGTAGAGAGGGTCTGTATTGTAGGGGGGTCTGTAATGTAGGGGGGGTCTGTACTGTAGGGAGGGGGTCTGTACTGTAGGGAGGGGGTCTGTAATGTAGGGGTGGGGTCTGTAATGTAGGGGGGTCTGTATTATAGAGGGGGTCTGTAATGTAGGGAGGTCTGTACTGTAGGGGGGTCTGTACTGTAGGGAGGGGGTCTGTACTGTAGGGAGGGGGTCTGCACTGTAGGGAGGGGGTCTGTACTGTAGTGAGGTCTTTGTAACATGCAGGGGGTCCAGAACTGTTAGGGTGGTGTCTGTGTAACAAACTGTGGGGGGCTGTGTAATGTAAAGGGGTCCAGAGGTGTGGTGCTATGTAATGTAAAGGGGTCCAGAGGTGCAGGGTGTTGTGTAATGAAAAAGGGTCCAGAGGTGCAGGGTGCTGTGTAATGTAAAAGGGTCCAGTGGTGCAGGGTGCTGTGTAATGTAAAGGGGTGCAGGGTGCTGTGTAATGTAAAGGGGTCCGGATGTGCGGTGCTATGTAATGTAAAGGGGTCCAGGATGCTGTGTAATGTAAAGGGGTCCAGAGGTGCAAGGTGCTGTGTAATGTAAAGGGGTCCAGAGGTGCAGGGTGCTGTGTAATGTAAAGGGGTCCAGAGGTACAAGGTGCTGGAACCCCACATCCCATCATTAACCGCCGCGCCCCCCCCCCCCCCCCTGGGTTGCTCAGTCTAAAATGCCTGGGCCTATTTTTTGTCCCAGTTTGGGCCTGTAAGAGGCTGTGACCTTGAATAAACCTCTGTAGATGAGAGAGAGCTCATACTGACCAGTGTGTCCCAGTGTGATCCTTTTTGCATGCATGCATTCACATCACTTTGAATTTGGGTCAGAGGTAGAATAGAACATACATTCTGGTTTTGGGCCGGAAAAAATCTATTACATAGGAGGTGGGTGCTTCATCTCATTCAAGAGAAAGGAGACAAAAAACACATATGGGGGGGTTATTTACGAAAGGCAAATCCACTTTGCACTACAAGTGCAAACTAACAATGCAAAGTGCACTTGAAATTGCACTGAAAGTGCACTTGGAAGTGCAGTCGCTGTCGATCCAAGGAAAATAAAAAACAGCATTTTAGCTTGCACAAGATTGGATAATAAAATCAGCAGAGCTTCCCCTCGTTTCAGATCTACCCCTCATAATTGCAGCGACTTTCAGTGCAATTTCAAGTGCACTTTGCACTTGTAGTTTGCACTTGTAGTGCAAAGTGGATTTGCCTTTAGTAAATAACCCCTATGGCATGGTATGTAAATAGGGAATTTATTAATGAAGTAAAATGAACTTGCAAGGGTACAATAAGTCAAGTGGTGTATTGTTGTAAGGGTGCCATCAGGAGGAGAGAACTGGCGATATCCATGAACTACATTTTGTCCTGACCAGGGGCATAGGCTATAAGGTAATCCAGGAATGCCAGCACTTATATAGGCTTGTATGAAGGGTCCCACACCTGACGTCAGAACCTTAGACATAAGCATGGGAGACAAAAGCAATAACGTACCTAGGGATAAAAATAACACCAACATTGGATAAACTATATTCAGTCAACTTCATCCCCTTAATAAATGAGATTAAACTCGAAATGAAAAACATGGAGAGGAGACCTATCTCTTGGATAGGAACGGTCAACGTCCTAAAAATGATGATTCTACCAAAAATAACTTACAAATTCCAAATTCTCCCAATAGAAATACCACAAAGTTTTTTCAAGGTGATTAAAACTATAATTTCGAAATATATTTGGCAGGGTAAAAAGGCTAGAGTAAATTATGCACTTTTAAGTCGGAAAAAAAAAACGGGGGGTTGGCACTTCCAGACGTACAAAGATATTATAAAGCGGTCATAATAGCTAGGCTGGCAGAATGGGCAAATCCATATACCAAAAAGAAATGGGTACAAATGGAGGATATATTAAGCAAGACACTCCTACATAAAAACATTTGGATACCGCCAAACTCAAGAACACTAGACACAGAAACACATAGTATAACGAAAAACGTATTTAAAGTATGGGATATGATTCACCGGCGTGAAAAATGGAAATATAGTTTACCATTAATCCCATTAGCAGGCACAAATTTTTTTATACCAGGAAACGGGACACGATTAGGGAAGCAATTGGGATCCACACAATTAAAGGACATAACAACACGGGGCAAAATAAAGTCAAGACAAGAGATTAAAACGTTACACGAAGATCAGCAGCTTAGTGAATGGGAATATCTTCAATTAACACACTTAGTAAGCACCCTTCCACAACCAATTAGAGACGAAAAGACACTAAATCCCATGGAAAAACTCTGTAACATGGATAGGCCCTTAAAACATAGTATATCACAAACATATGAAATTTTAACAGAATTAGAAACACAGGGAACATTAGTATGTATAGAAAAATGGGGACAGGACATGGGTAAAAAGCTAGAGGAGGCACAAATGATTAGGGCGGTATTCAATAGCGCAACCGACATAATGAAGCAAATTATAAGTGTATGATACGCTGGCACATGACCCCAGAGAGAATGAACAAAATCCATCCAAACAACTCCCCGCTATGTTGGAGGAAATGTAAACAAAAAGGAACAACAAAGCATATATGGTGGAAGTGTCCAAAAATAAAAGAGTACTGGGAGGAAATGATAGATTACATAAAATAAATAACCGGGGAGAAGATCCCACAAGACCCCTGGATATGTTTGTTCCACGGTACAAACATAAAAAAAAAACAGTACGAAACAACCTTAATCCCGGTGCTGCTTAACTCGGCAAAGGGACTAATCCCGAAAAAAATGGCTAGAAACAACAAAATCGACTATAAAAGAGTGGATACAACGAGTCGATTACGTAGCCGAAATGGAATATCTAGGCCGTGGAGAGCAGGGAGGAGATGAAAGAAATAAGAACAAATGGGAGAAATGGAGAGTCTTTAAATTGTCAGACAAATACGTACAGGGAATGACTGAATCAGACAGATGACAAGATAAAAGGAGGTAGAGAGATGGACAGATCAGGGGAGGGGCTGGGGGGGAAAGGGTAATGAGAAATAGGTAATAAGGGAAAAAACAAAAATAAAAATGGAAATATGAATGTTTGAATGTTTACACCAATGATGGTGAGTTTTGTATTTGAATTTTTTTTCCAATAAAAGAAAAGTATTAAAAAAAATTATATCAGAAAAAACAAAAAGAACCTTAGACATAAGCAGAAGGGACAAGTTTGAAGGTGACACCCTTCTTCCTCATCCTAGCTACAGGACTACCCACATGATGTTACATAGCCACCAGATGATGGGTGGACTGGAGGCAGAGACGCACACAGTGTTTGAGTGAAAGGGGGAGAATCTATTGTCTGTGCATTAAAGCAAAGGAATGGCAAAGGATACACCCAACACATCACTACTATTAAATTATATTCACAATAAATTAATTGTTGAATATTGGCTTAACCACTTCCTTACCGGGCCTATTCTGGGACTCCTCTCCTACATGCAAAAATCATAATTTTTTGCTAGAAAATTACTCAGAACCCCCAAACACTATATATGTTTTTTAGCAGACACCCTAGGGAATAAAATGGCGGTCATTGCAACTTTTTATCTCGCACGGTATTTGCGCAATAATTTTTAAAACGCCTTTTAATGAATTAAAAAATAACAAAACAGTAAAGTTAGCCCAATTTTTTTGTATAATGTGAAAGATTATGTTACGCCGAGTAAATATATACCTAACATGTCACGCTTTAAAATTGCGCACACTCATGGAATGGCGCCAAACTTCAGTACTTAAAAATCTCCATAGGCGTTGCTTAGTTTTTTTTACAGGCTACCAGTTTAGAGTTACAGAGGAGGTCTAGTGCTAGAATTGTTGCTGGCGCTTTAACGCACGTGGCGATACCTCACATGTGTGGTTTGAACGGCGTTTACATATGTGGGCCGGACTTGCGTGTGTGTTCACTTCTGAGCGCGAGCTACTGGGGACAGGGACGTTTTAAAAAATATATATTATTTAATTTCTTATTTTACTTATTTTTTTTTTTTTTTTACACTTTTTTTTTACATTTTTTTTTGATCACTTTTATTCCTATTACAAGGAATGTAAACATCCCTTGTAATAGGAATTGTTCGTGACAGGTACTCTTTATAGAGAGATGAGGGGTCAATAAGACCCCACATCTCTCCTCCAGGCTGGAAAGCATGAGATAGTGAAAAAAAATTCACTGATCTCATGCCGAAAGCCGCGATTGTGGCTTTGTTTACTTCCGGGTACCCGGGCGTGACGTCACAATGTCGCGCCCGGGCCGCCGACGATCATAGAGATGACTGGTGACCATCTGGTCACCAGTCATCTCTATGCCTTCCATCCGGCACCGGCAGATCGTTTCTCCGGGTCCCCGATGGCACGGGAGAGCCCGGAGAAGCACCCGATGGCGGGGGATCCCCTCCCGCCGCCTATAAGAATGATCAAGCGGTGTAACCGCCGCTATGATCATTCTTATGGTCCACAGAATCGCCGGCTGAACAGATGGATATCTGAATGATGCCTGTAGCTGCAGGCATCATTCAGATATCCCCACTGAAAGTCCAGGACGTCATATGATGTCCTTGGGTGGAAAGTGGTTAAAACAAAGGACATAATAGCATACATCTTGTGAAAAGCAATGCATACAAATCTAAATATAATAGCCACTTGCTTACTGGGCAAATTGTAATGGATTGGTTCTGGTCCAATCCCAGAAACTATTCTCTTCTGCCGCTGCTTCAAATCTAGTGCGATGAGGTGAATGCATTCATATTTTAAAGAATCACACTGACAACAAACTTTGTCAGTTCAGACCCCTTCTCATCTTTGTGCCAACGAGGCCGACTCCTTCTTTAATTAATCTTATATAGACAGAGTGACATGGACAACTCGTCATCACAAACAGGTACATATGATTGGTTGAGTCCACATATGGTCGTCTTCCTCTGTGATGTCCTCTCCCTTCACTGTGATGTTGCCATCTTGGTCTAGTTCGGCTCGTTCAGTGGGAGGGGCCAGATGGAGGGACTTAGGAAAGTGAGTCCAGCATTGGGGGGGATGGGAAAAGACATCTGTCCCTTTCCTTCACTTCTGAGCTCTCAATCAAGGAAAACACTACTGTCTGTTTATATGGTTCACCCAAACACACACATATAATAACATCTCAAACTTCTAACTAGTATACATTTAACCTATACTAAATTTCTAATATGAACACTAACAAGCTTCTTATTGTACAAATATCACTTGGTGTGTGTATTTCTGTCCCTGGCAGACACGTTCCCATAGAAGAATACTAATTACCCTAAATTCCCGAGGTGGGTGGCAACAGACTATGTTAGCCCTGGGCTCAAAAACTATTTAACCAATTGCTAAACTTCTCGAACTATATCTACGTACATACCAGAGAGAGAAGTCCTTTATATAAAAATATTCATTTTATAAACTCCATCACAGTCCCCCCTTAAAATGACTAATTTATTAATATTGACCTTATGTTATATAACCTCACTCGGCCCCCTCAACATCAGAATATTTACTTTTGACTACTGTGAATGGAACTCCGGGTGGTTTAAGAAAGGCAGGTCCACCAAAGAACCAACAAAGATCCCAAAGGGAGCTAGAGCATAAGATTTCCAAGGGTGCGGAGTCTAAGAGCTAGCAGGTGTTCACCAGAGCCTCTAGTGGTGAGGATGTTATGCTGCAGCTAGCTCCAGGTCGCGGTCCCCAGAGTCATCCAGCTCACACTCTTAGTAGGGTACAGGAGGACAGTAAAGTAATAAACCAAAAGTCGGGGTAACCAGTAGACAAGAATAAACCTAGGACACTATTCTTTCCCTTATCACTTGAGAATGTCGTATATATTATTAACAGGCAAGGACTGCAATGGAGCATACGGTCCCTCTTCCTCCTCCTTTGTTGGTTCTCTAATATCACCTAGATTCAAAAAGGTAGGAGTCACCTCTTCAGCTGCCTTTCCTAACAGCTTTTTTATACAGGGCAGAATACAGCAAACCACTAGTACAGCTAATGTAAGCAGTATCAAAATTGCTATGCCTATTTGAGTACAAATGCGTTGCCACCCATTCATCCACCCAAAATACTGGTCCCAGGGATCGGTCAATCCTGAATTTCTTTTTAACTCCTTTGAGAGATCCTCTAATTTCTTAATGGCCAAGGTTACCTTACCATTGGGGCCTGTATTGTCCGGAATATACGTACAACATGTACTTGTCCCAGGCAACATTTTACACACACCTCCCTTTTCAGCTAAAATCATATCTAAGGTAGGGATGAGCTCGGTGTTCGAGTCAAACATACGTTCGACTCGAACATCGGCTGTTCGATCGTTCGACGAAGATCGAACGATTTGGGCCGTTCGCGCCTAATTCGAGTGACGCGAACGGCCCACAATGCACTACGCCATCGCAGTGTCATCCAGGCGCTGTGATTGGCCAAGCATGCACTGTGACCCCGCATGCTTGGCCAATCACAGCGCCGGCAGCGAGGAGAGCAATGATTGGCCACAGGCAGGATGCCTGTGGCCAATTATTGCTGAGGGTGTTTAGTACACGCCCCACACTATAAAAGGCCGCCAGCACGGCGGCCTAGTGTAGTGTGTTCCGGAGCAGGGAAAGAGAAGCATAGGCAGGGACAGTGACATTTATTTTTTCTTGCTTAACCTGGATTCCTTTAGTTTAGGGAAAGAGAAGGATAGGTAGGGAGAGTGTCAGTGTGTTTTACTGTGCTAATCCTTGTTTGTAGGGACAGGGAAGGACAGTGAGGGAAATTCTCCTTGTGCTATACTGTGCTAAAGCATTGATCATCAACCATCTTTAAAAAAACATTTTTTATAGGGACAGAAAACTATAGGTAGGGAGAGTGTCAGTGTGTTTTACTGTGCTAATCCTTGTTTGTAGGGACAGGGAAGGACAGTGAGGGAAATTCTCCTTGTGCTATAGTGTGCTAAAGCATTGATCATCAACCATCTTTAAAAAAAAATTTTTTATAGGGACAGAAAACTATAGGTAGGGAGAGTGTCAGTGTGTTTTACTGTGCTAATCCTTGTTTGTAGGGACAGGGAAGGACAGTGAGGGAAATTCTCCTTGTGCTATACTGTGCTAAAGCATTGATCATCAACCATCTTTAAAAAAACATTTTTTATAGGGACAGAAAACTATAGGTAGGGAGAGTGTCAGTGTGTTTTACTGTGCTAATCCTTGTTTCTAGGGACAGGGAAGGACAGTGAGGGAAATTCTCCTTGTGCTATACTGTGCTAAAGCATTGATCATCAACCATCTTTAAAAAAACATTTTTTATAGGGACAGAAAACTATAGGTAGGGAGAGTGTCAGTGTGTTTTACTGTGCTAATCCTTGTTTCTAGGGACAGGGAAGGACAGTGAGGGAAATTCTCCTTGTGCTATACTGTGCTAAAGCATTGATCATCAACCATCTTTAAAAAAACATTTTTTCTAGGGACAGAAAACTATAGGTAGGGAGAGTGTCAGTGTGTTTTACTGTGCTAATCCTTGTTTCTAGGGACAGGGAAGGACAGTGAGGGAAATTCTCCTTGTGCTATACTGTGCTAAAGCATTGATCATCAACCATCTTTAAAAAAACATTTTTTATAGGGACAGAAAACTATAGGTAGGGAGAGTGTCAGTGTGTTTTACTGTGCTAATCCTTGTTTCTAGGGACAGGGAAGGACAGTGAGGGAAATTCTCCTTGTGCTATACTGTGCTAAAGCATTGATCATCAACCATCTTTAAAAAAACATTTTTTCTAGGGACAGAAAACTATAGGTAGGGAGAGTGTCAGTGTGTTTTACTGTGCTAATCCTTGTTTCTAGGGACAGGGAAGGACAGTGAAGGAAATTCTCCTTGTGCTATACTGTGCTAAAGCATTGATCATCAACCATCTTTAAAAAAACATTTTTTCTAGGGACAGAAAACTATAGGTAGGGAGAGTGTCAGTGTGTTTTACTGTGCTAATCCTTGTTTCTAGGGACAGGGAAGGACAGTGAGGGAAATTCTCCTTGTGCTATACTGTGCTAAAGCATTGATCATCAACCATCTTTAAAAAAACATTTTTTCTAGGGACAGAAAACTATAGGTAGGGAGAGTGTCAGTGTGTTTCACTGTGCTAATCCTTGTTTCTAGGGACAGGGAAGGACAGTGAGGGAAATTCTCCTTGTGCTATACTGTGCTAAAGCATTGATCATCAACCATCTTTAAAAAAACATTTTTTCTAGGGACAGAAAACTATAGGTAGGGAGAGTGTCAGTGTGTTTTACTGTGCTAATCCTTGTTTGTAGGGACAGGGAAGGACAGTGAGGGAAATTCTCCTTGTGCTATAGTGTGCTAAAGCATTGATCATCAACCATCTTTAAAAAAAAATTTTTTATAGGGACAGAAAACTATAGGTAGGGAGAGTGTCAGTGTGTTTTACTGTGCTAATCCTTGTTTCTAGGGACAGGGAAGGACAGTGAGGGAAATTCTCCTTGTGCTATACTGTGCTAAAGCATTGATCATCAACCATCTTTAAAAAAACATTTTTTATAGGGACAGAAAACTATAGGTAGGGAGAGTGTCAGTGTGTTTTACTGTGCTAATTCTTGTTTCTAGGGACAGGGAAGGACAGTGAGGGAAATTCTCCTTGTGCTATACTGTGCTAAAGCATTGATCATCAACCATCTTTAAAAAAACATTTTTTCTAGGGACAGAAAACTATAGGTAGGGAGAGTGTCAGTGTGTTTTACTGTGCTAATCCTTGTTTCTAGGGACAGGGAAGGACAGTGAGGGAAATTCTCCTTGTGCTATACTGTGCTAAAGCATTGATCATCAACCATCTTTAAAAAAACATTTTTTCTAGGGACAGAAAACTATAGGTAGGGAGAGTGTCAGTGTGTTTTACTGTGCTAATCCTTGTTTCTAGGGACAGGGAAGGACAGTGAGGGAAATTCTCCTTGTGCTATACTGTGCTAAAGCATTGATCATCAACCATCTTTAAAAAAACATTTTTTCTAGGGACAGAAAACTATAGGTAGGGAGAGTGTCAGTGTGTTTTACTGTGCTAATCCTTGTTTCTAGGGACAGGGAAGGACAGTGAGGGAAATTCTCCTTGTGCTATACTGTGCTAAAGCATTGATCATCAACCATCTTTAAAAAAACATTTTTTCTAGGGACAGAAAACTATAGGTAGGGAGAGTGTCAGTGTGTTTCACTGTGCTAATCCTTGTTTCTAGGGACAGGGAAGGACAGTGAGAGAAATTCTCCTTGTGCTATACTGTGCTAAAGCATTGATCATCAACCATCTTTAAAAAAACATTTTTTCTAGGGACAGAAAACTATAGGTAGGGAGAGTGTCAGTGTGTTTTACTGTGCTAATCCTTGTTTCTAGGGACAGGGAAGGACAGTGAGGGAAATTCTCCTTGTGCTATACTGTGCTAAAGCATTGATCATCAACCATCTTTAAAAAAACATTTTTTCTAGGGACAGAAAACTATAGGTAGGGAGAGTGTCAGTGTGTTTTACTGTGCTAATCCTTGTTTCTAGGGACAGGGAAGGACAGTGAGGGAAATTCTCCTTGTGCTATACTGTGCTAAAGCATTGATCATCAACCATCTTTAAAAAAACATTTTTTCTAGGGACAGAAAACTATAGGTAGGGAGAGTGTCAGTGTGTTTCACTGTGCTAATCCTTGTTTCTAGGGACAGGGAAGGACAGTGAGGGAAATTCTCCTTGTGCTATACTGTGCTAAAGCATTGATCATCAACCATCTTTGAAATCCTTGTTTTTTGGACAGTCAGGGAAATTGTCATTGTGCTATTCTGTGCGAAAGCAATCATCCTCAACCATATTTAGAAATCCTTAAGTAAAGGGACAGAGAAGGACACCTGAAGGTAGCCCTTATTGCTTTTTTCCCATCTCCCTGCAGGCCATCCATTAGAATGTCTGGAAGGCAAACAAGGAGAGGCAGACAGTCAGGAGGCAATAAAAGAGGGCAAGCAGGCTCTGTGTCTGGGGGCAACAGTGCTGGTCGTGGACGCGGTGCATTGTCATCAGCACATGGCCATGGGACACGCTTGTCCTTCTTTTCGGCAGCTGGACATGTTGAGCCACATCATGCCGAAGACTTGGTAGAGTGGATGACCAAGCCCTCCTCCTCCTCATCCTCTCTCACCCAGGCTCAGGGTACTGGCATAGCAGCTGCCAAAGCGTCCTCTTCCCTGGTATCAATGTCAGACTCATCATCAGTCACTCCTTCCCTAGACCCACCATGTCCTCCTCCTGAGGAGTCCCCCGAACTGTTTGAGCACAGTGTTGGGTACATGCTCCAGGAGGATGCCCAGCGTTTCGAAGGGTCTGATGATGAAACCCAGCTACAGGAAGGCAGTAGCGTGAGAGCAGACAGAGGGGATGCTCAAGAAGGACACCAATCTGGCAGTCATGTTCCAGCAGCTGCAGCATACTGCCAGATTGGCTCCAGTGATGAGGAGGGAGGGGATGATGAGGTCACTGACTCCACGTGGGTGCCTAATAGGAGAGAGGAGGAGGAGGAGGATGAGGAGGAGGCACATCTCCAACGAGGCAGGATGCCCTTTGGTGGCCAGCGTAAGGGCAGTACACCGACGGAATCACACCGCAGAGCTCCGCCTGTGCAGGGCGCTGCCTCTGCCCATCATTCAAAAAGTTCTTTGGTGTGGGCCTTTTTTGAGGCTAGTGCATCAGATCGCACAGCTGCTGTTTGCAACATATGTCTCAAGCGTATATCGCGTGGCCAAAACATCAGCCGCTTGGGTACCACATGCCTGACCAGACATATGTTGACCTGCCATGCAGCTCGTTGGCAAGCCTACCTCAAAGACCCACACCAAAGAACAAAGCGGACCTCTCCTTGCACCGCATCAGCTGGGATCTCCAACCCCACTATAACTTCAGTCCTCTCTGAAACATGCACTGAGAGGAATGAAGGTGTAGAATTAGGTGTGTCACAGCCAAGTACTTGCGGCCACTCTGCTAGCAGTACACCGACGTCCGATTCTAGCAGGCAAATTTCCCTGCCCCAGCTGCTGGACCGTCGAAAGAAGTTCACTCCCAGCCATCCACATGCCCAGCGGTTGAATGCTAGCTTGGCTAAATTGCTAGCGCTTCAACTGCTGTCTTTTCAGTTGGTAGACTCGGCCCCCTTCCGTGAGTTTGTGCAATGTGCGGTTCCTCAGTGGCAGGTTCCCAAACGCCACTTTTTCTCACGGAAGGCTATTCCGGCTCTCTACCGGCATGTGGAAGGCAATGTCTTGGCCTCGCTGGACAGGGCGGTCAGCGGTAAGGTGCATATTACCGCTGACTCATGGTCCAGCAGGCATGGACAGGGACGTTACCTTTCTTTCACGGCCCATTGGGTCACTCTTTTGGCAGCTGGTAAGGATGCAGGACAAGGTGCAGTAGTGTTGGAGGTTGTTCCACCGCCACGCCTCCAAAATGCTACTACTGGTTGTGACACACCTCTCTCCTCCACCCCCTCCTCTTCTTCTTCCTCCATGGCCTCTTCCTGTGCTTTGTCCTCTGAACCAGCGGTGCTCCGTAGCCGTTCAAGGGGCTACGCAAGTACGCAGGCAAAAAGATGCCATGCCGTGCTTGCGCTGGTGTGTTTGGGGGACAGAAGCCACACTGGGGCAGAGGTCCTGTCTGCTCTGCAGGGCCAGGCCGAGAGGTGGTTGACGCCACGCCAGCTTAAGCCAGGAATGGTGGTTTGCGACAATGGCACCAACCTCCTCTCCGCCCTCCGACAGGGACAACTGACCCATGTGCCCTGTGTGGCTCACGTCCTTAACCTGGTGGTGCAGCGGTTCTTGGGCAGGTACCCGGGCTTACAGGATGTCCTGAGGCAGGCCAGGAAAGTCTGTGTGCATTTCCGCAGATCTTATAATGCCAGTGCTCGCCTGGCTGAGCTGCAAAAGGAGTTGAACCTGCCCAAGAACCGCCTTATATGTGACATGCCCACCAGGTGGAACTCAACGTTGGCCATGCTGCAGCGGCTGCACACGCAGCAGAGGGCCATCAATGAGTACCTGTGCGACTACGGCACCAGGACAGGGTCAGGGGAGCTTGGTTTTTTTTCTCCACGCCAGTGGGGCATGATCAGGGATGCATGCACTGTCCTGGCACCATTTGAGGAGGCCACGAGGATAGTGAGCAGTGACAGTGCATGCATCAGTGATACTGTACCTCTTGTCCACCTGTTGGAGCACACGCTGCGTGGAATAATGGACAGGGCACTTGAGGCAGAACAGAGGCAGGAAGAGGACGACTTCCTTGCCTCTCAAGGCCCCCTTTACCCAGACAGTGTTCCTTCTGTCCCACCCATCGCACAGGAAGAGGAGGAGGAGGAGGAGGAGGAGGAGGATTGTGTCAGCATGGAGGTGGAGGCTGGCACTCAGCATCATCAGCAGCAGTCTTTTAGGGATGATTTACAGTCCCAAGAAACCAGTGGACTTGTACGTGGCTGGGAGGAGGTGGCTGCGGATCATGTCGTCCTTAGTGACCCAGAGGACTCCGGACCGAATGCCTCAGCTAACCTACGCTGCATGGCCTCCCTGATCCTGCAAAGTCTGCGGAAGGATCCTCGTATTCTTCGGATCAAGGAGAGGGACCATTACTGGCTGGCCACTCTCCTTGATCCACGGTACAAGGGTAAGGTTGCGGACCTTATGTTACCGTCGCAGAGGGAGCAGAGGATGAGACAACTTCGGGAGGCCTTGCAGAAAGGTCTGTGCAACGCGTTCCCAGAGACTGGGAGGTTACAAACTCCTGGTCCTGGACAACGAGTTGCTGAGGCTTCGGCCAGTCAAAGAAGGAGCGGTGGGGAAGGTGGCCGTCTGACCGATGCGTTCAGACAATTCTTTAGTCCGCAGCCCCAAAGTATGATCGGTTCCAGCAACCATCGCCAGCGTCTGATAAACATGGTGCAGGAATATCTAGGGGCAAGGTCAGACTTGGACACCTTCCCCACCGAAAATCCTCTGGCTTACTGGGTCTTGAGGATGGATCACTGGCCAGAGCTTGCACAGTATGCAATTGAGCTACTGGCCTGTCCTGCATCCAGCGTTCTTTCGGAACACACATTCAGTGCTGCTGGAGGATTTGTCACGGATCACAGGGTGCGCCTGTCCAGGGACAGGGAAGGACAGTGAGGGAAATTCTCCTTGTGCTATACTGTGCTAAAGCATTGATCATCAACCATCTTTAAAAAAACATTTTTTCTAGGGACAGAAAACTATAGGTAGGGAGAGTGTCAGTGTGTTTTACTGTGCTAATCCTTGTTTGTAGGGACAGGGAAGGACAGTGAGGGAAATTCTCCTTGTGCTATAGTGTGCTAAAGCATTGATCATCAACCATCTTTAAAAAAAAATTTTTTATAGGGACAGAAAACTATAGGTAGGGAGAGTGTCAGTGTGTTTTACTGTGCTAATCCTTGTTTCTAGGGACAGGGAAGGACAGTGAGGGAAATTCTCCTTGTGCTATACTGTGCTAAAGCATTGATCATCAACCATCTTTAAAAAAACATTTTTTATAGGGACAGAAAACTATAGGTAGGGAGAGTGTCAGTGTGTTTTACTGTGCTAATTCTTGTTTCTAGGGACAGGGAAGGACAGTGAGGGAAATTCTCCTTGTGCTATACTGTGCTAAAGCATTGATCATCAACCATCTTTAAAAAAACATTTTTTCTAGGGACAGAAAACTATAGGTAGGGAGAGTGTCAGTGTGTTTTACTGTGCTAATCCTTGTTTCTAGGGACAGGGAAGGACAGTGAGGGAAATTCTCCTTGTGCTATACTGTGCTAAAGCATTGATCATCAACCATCTTTAAAAAAACATTTTTTCTAGGGACAGAAAACTATAGGTAGGGAGAGTGTCAGTGTGTTTTACTGTGCTAATCCTTGTTTCTAGGGACAGGGAAGGA
Source organism: Rana muscosa (assembly GCA_029206835.1). Lineage (NCBI taxonomy): Eukaryota > Metazoa > Chordata > Amphibia > Anura > Ranidae > Rana > Rana muscosa. Next base: position 274,362,071 of record CM055119.1, read on the forward strand.
CAGTGAGGGAAATTCTCCTTGTGCTATACTGTGCTAAAGCATTGATCATCAACCATCTTTAAAAAAACATTTTTTCTAGGGACAGAAAACTATAGGTAGGGAGAGTGTCAGTGTGTTTTACTGTGCTAATCCTTGTTTCTAGGGACAGGGAAGGACAGTGAGGGAAATTCTCCTTGTGCTATACTGTGCTAAAGCATTGATCATCAACCATCTTTAAAAAAACATTTTTTCTAGGGACAGAAAACTATAGGTAGGGAGAGTGTCAGTGTGTTTCACTGTGCTAATCCTTGTTTCTAGGGACAGGGAAGGACAGTGAGAGAAATTCTCCTTGTGCTATACTGTGCTAAAGCATTGATCATCAACCATCTTTAAAAAAACATTTTTTCTAGGGACAGAAAACTATAGGTAGGGAGAGTGTCAGTGTGTTTTACTGTGCTAATCCTTGTTTCTAGGGACAGGGAAGGACAGTGAGGGAAATTCTCCTTGTGCTATACTGTGCTAAAGCATTGATCATCAACCATCTTTAAAAAAACATTTTTTCTAGGGACAGAAAACTATAGGTAGGGAGAGTGTCAGTGTGTTTTACTGTGCTAATCCTTGTTTCTAGGGACAGGGAAGGACAGTGAGGGAAATTCTCCTTGTGCTATACTGTGCTAAAGCATTGATCATCAACCATCTTTAAAAAAACATTTTTTCTAGGGACAGAAAACTATAGGTAGGGAGAGTGTCAGTGTGTTTCACTGTGCTAATCCTTGTTTCTAGGGACAGGGAAGGACAGTGAGGGAAATTCTCCTTGTGCTATACTGTGCTAAAGCATTGATCATCAACCATCTTTGAAATCCTTGTTTTTTGGACAGTCAGGGAAATTGTCATTGTGCTATTCTGTGCGAAAGCAATCATCCTCAACCATATTTAGAAATCCTTAAGTAAAGGGACAGAGAAGGACACCTGAAGGTAGCCCTTATTGCTTTTTTCCCATCTCCCTGCAGGCCATCCATTAGAATGTCTGGAAGGCAAACAAGGAGAGGCAGACAGTCAGGAGGCAATAAAAGAGGGCAAGCAGGCTCTGTGTCTGGGGGCAACAGTGCTGGTCGTGGACGCGGTGCATTGTCATCAGCACATGGCCATGGGACACGCTTGTCCTTCTTTTCGGCAGCTGGACATGTTGAGCCACATCATGCCGAAGACTTGGTAGAGTGGATGACCAAGCCCTCCTCCTCCTCATCCTCTCTCACCCAGGCTCAGGGTACTGGCATAGCAGCTGCCAAAGCGTCCTCTTCCCTGGTATCAATGTCAGACTCATCATCAGTCACTCCTTCCCTAGACCCACCATGTCCTCCTCCTGAGGAGTCCCCCGAACTGTTTGAGCACAGTGTTGGGTACATGCTCCAGGAGGATGCCCAGCGTTTCGAAGGGTCTGATGATGAAACCCAGCTACAGGAAGGCAGTAGCGTGAGAGCAGACAGAGGGGATGCTCAAGAAGGACACCAATCTGGCAGTCATGTTCCAGCAGCTGCAGCATACTGCCAGATTGGCTCCAGTGATGAGGAGGGAGGGGATGATGAGGTCACTGACTCCACGTGGGTGCCTAATAGGAGAGAGGAGGAGGAGGAGGATGAGGAGGAGGCACATCTCCAACGAGGCAGGATGCCCTTTGGTGGCCAGCGTAAGGGCAGTACACCGACGGAATCACACCGCAGAGCTCCGCCTGTGCAGGGCGCTGCCTCTGCCCATCATTCAAAAAGTTCTTTGGTGTGGGCCTTTTTTGAGGCTAGTGCATCAGATCGCACAGCTGCTGTTTGCAACATATGTCTCAAGCGTATATCGCGTGGCCAAAACATCAGCCGCTTGGGTACCACATGCCTGACCAGACATATGTTGACCTGCCATGCAGCTCGTTGGCAAGCCTACCTCAAAGACCCACACCAAAGAACAAAGCGGACCTCTCCTTGCACCGCATCAGCTGGGATCTCCAACCCCACTATAACTTCAGTCCTCTCTGAAACATGCACTGAGAGGAATGAAGGTGTAGAATTAGGTGTGTCACAGCCAAGTACTTGCGGCCACTCTGCTAGCAGTACACCGACGTCCGATTCTAGCAGGCAAATTTCCCTGCCCCAGCTGCTGGACCGTCGAAAGAAGTTCACTCCCAGCCATCCACATGCCCAGCGGTTGAATGCTAGCTTGGCTAAATTGCTAGCGCTTCAACTGCTGTCTTTTCAGTTGGTAGACTCGGCCCCCTTCCGTGAGTTTGTGCAATGTGCGGTTCCTCAGTGGCAGGTTCCCAAACGCCACTTTTTCTCACGGAAGGCTATTCCGGCTCTCTACCGGCATGTGGAAGGCAATGTCTTGGCCTCGCTGGACAGGGCGGTCAGCGGTAAGGTGCATATTACCGCTGACTCATGGTCCAGCAGGCATGGACAGGGACGTTACCTTTCTTTCACGGCCCATTGGGTCACTCTTTTGGCAGCTGGTAAGGATGCAGGACAAGGTGCAGTAGTGTTGGAGGTTGTTCCACCGCCACGCCTCCAAAATGCTACTACTGGTTGTGACACACCTCTCTCCTCCACCCCCTCCTCTTCTTCTTCCTCCATGGCCTCTTCCTGTGCTTTGTCCTCTGAACCAGCGGTGCTCCGTAGCCGTTCAAGGGGCTACGCAAGTACGCAGGCAAAAAGATGCCATGCCGTGCTTGCGCTGGTGTGTTTGGGGGACAGAAGCCACACTGGGGCAGAGGTCCTGTCTGCTCTGCAGGGCCAGGCCGAGAGGTGGTTGACGCCACGCCAGCTTAAGCCAGGAATGGTGGTTTGCGACAATGGCACCAACCTCCTCTCCGCCCTCCGACAGGGACAACTGACCCATGTGCCCTGTGTGGCTCACGTCCTTAACCTGGTGGTGCAGCGGTTCTTGGGCAGGTACCCGGGCTTACAGGATGTCCTGAGGCAGGCCAGGAAAGTCTGTGTGCATTTCCGCAGATCTTATAATGCCAGTGCTCGCCTGGCTGAGCTGCAAAAGGAGTTGAACCTGCCCAAGAACCGCCTTATATGTGACATGCCCACCAGGTGGAACTCAACGTTGGCCATGCTGCAGCGGCTGCACACGCAGCAGAGGGCCATCAATGAGTACCTGTGCGACTACGGCACCAGGACAGGGTCAGGGGAGCTTGGTTTTTTTTCTCCACGCCAGTGGGGCATGATCAGGGATGCATGCACTGTCCTGGCACCATTTGAGGAGGCCACGAGGATAGTGAGCAGTGACAGTGCATGCATCAGTGATACTGTACCTCTTGTCCACCTGTTGGAGCACACGCTGCGTGGAATAATGGACAGGGCACTTGAGGCAGAACAGAGGCAGGAAGAGGACGACTTCCTTGCCTCTCAAGGCCCCCTTTACCCAGACAGTGTTCCTTCTGTCCCACCCATCGCACAGGAAGAGGAGGAGGAGGAGGAGGAGGAGGAGGATTGTGTCAGCATGGAGGTGGAGGCTGGCACTCAGCATCATCAGCAGCAGTCTTTTAGGGATGATTTACAGTCCCAAGAAACCAGTGGACTTGTACGTGGCTGGGAGGAGGTGGCTGCGGATCATGTCGTCCTTAGTGACCCAGAGGACTCCGGACCGAATGCCTCAGCTAACCTACGCTGCATGGCCTCCCTGATCCTGCAAAGTCTGCGGAAGGATCCTCGTATTCTTCGGATCAAGGAGAGGGACCATTACTGGCTGGCCACTCTCCTTGATCCACGGTACAAGGGTAAGGTTGCGGACCTTATGTTACCGTCGCAGAGGGAGCAGAGGATGAGACAACTTCGGGAGGCCTTGCAGAAAGGTCTGTGCAACGCGTTCCCAGAGACTGGGAGGTTACAAACTCCTGGTCCTGGACAACGAGTTGCTGAGGCTTCGGCCAGTCAAAGAAGGAGCGGTGGGGAAGGTGGCCGTCTGACCGATGCGTTCAGACAATTCTTTAGTCCGCAGCCCCAAAGTATGATCGGTTCCAGCAACCATCGCCAGCGTCTGATAAACATGGTGCAGGAATATCTAGGGGCAAGGTCAGACTTGGACACCTTCCCCACCGAAAATCCTCTGGCTTACTGGGTCTTGAGGATGGATCACTGGCCAGAGCTTGCACAGTATGCAATTGAGCTACTGGCCTGTCCTGCATCCAGCGTTCTTTCGGAACACACATTCAGTGCTGCTGGAGGATTTGTCACGGATCACAGGGTGCGCCTGTCCACCGACTCGGTTGATCGACTGACTTTCATCAAGATGAACCAGTCTTGGATCACCACCAGCTACCACACACCTGATGCTGATATAACAGACTAATTGATTTTAACATGCCACATCCCTTCAAGACTGATGCTGATGCTGAGTGCCTGTGCTGTTATGTTGACTGGCTATCCTCCTCCTCCGAGTCCTCAATGATACGATTGATGATGATAGCTTGGAAGATCATTTTTGTTTATGGGTGCCGCCACCAGTGGCTAAGGCCCAATTTTTCAGCCCCTGTTTAACAGGGGCGTGTAATTACAATTTTTGAAGCAATAATTTGCAACAGGGCTCATTGCTGTGCTCCAAGTACAGTATCTGTGAGGGGTTGGAGTGTTGTGCCACCAGTGCCTAAGGCCCAATTTTTCAGCCCCTGTTTAACAGGGGCGTGTCATTACAATTTTTGAAGCAATACTTTGCAACAGGGCTCATTGCTGTGCTCCAAGTACAGTATCTGTGAGGGGTTGGAGTGTTGTGCCACCAGTGCCTAAGGCCCAATTTTTCAGCCCCTGTTTAACAGGGGCGTGTCATTACAATTTTTGAAGCAATACTTTGCAACAGGGCTCATTGCTGTGCTCCAAGTACAGTATCTGTGAGGGGTTGCAGTGTTGTGCCACCAGTGCCTAAGGCCTAATTTTTCAGCCCCTGTTCAACAGGGGCATGTAATTACAATTCTTGATCTAATAATTCACAGCAGGGCCCATTGCTGCACCCACCAAGAGTAACTCTGAGGGCTTACAGTGTTGTGGCAACGCCACCACCACCACCACCACCACCACCACCACGAAAGGCCCAATTTTTCAGCCCCTGTTCAAAAGGGGCATGTAATTACAATTCTTGATCTAATAATTCACAGCAGGGCCCATTCCTGCACCCACCAAGAGTAACTCTGAGGGCTTACAGTGTTGTGGCAACACCACCACCACCACGAAAGGCCCAATTTTTCAGCCCCTGTTCAACAGGGGCATGCAATTACAATTCTTGATCTAATAATTCACAGCAGGGCCCATTGCTGCACCCACCAAGAGTAACTGTCAGGGCTTACAGTGTTGTGGCACCAGCACCACCATCAAAGGCCCAATTTTTACTACCACTGTTCAACAATTACTGTATTTATTGGCGTATAACACTCACTTTTTTACCCTGAAAGTAGAGGGTAAACTGTGCCTGCGTGTTATACGCAGGGGGCATTGGAAAGTTTTTTTCCTGAAACTTAACTCTTAAAGTTAGGGTGCGTGTTATACGCCTGTGCGTGTTATACGCCGATAAATACGGTATATGTAATTACAATTCCTGATATAATAGTTGACAGCAGGGCGTTCCAGCACCAACCAAGAGTAACTGTGAGTGCTTACAGTGTTGTGCCAACACCAACAACTAAGGGGCCTATTTCTGCAGAGTATATACGGCAGGTCCCTACTTTCAAACATCCAACTTACAAACGACTCCTACTTGCAAACGCAAGAACACAACAGGAAGTGAGAGGAAATCTACCCCTAGGAAGGAAAATTCTCTCCTGTAAGAATTAATATGGGAGAAAGGTGTCTCCTCTGTACTGATGCTTTATCACCAATCCTTGTTTCAAGAAAAACACCACATTTCAAAAACAGTTGTCATTGGGACGGAAAGTGAGGTGAAATGTTCTGAACAGGGGCACAGACAGCAAAACAAATGTTACAGGGGTGATAACCCTTACCTATGTTTTCCAAAAAGTTTAAAAATAGATTTTTGGGCTGGAGCTACACTTAAACAATGTACCTGTTCAAAATTACAAACACATTCTACATAAGAACAAACCTACAGTCCCTGTCTTGTATGCACCGCCTGTATACGGCTGTTCAGAGTATATAGGGCCTTTTTTATTTTGTGTGCGGTGTTCCCCTTAATATCCATACAAGACCCAAAGGGGCTGGTAATGGGCTGGGGTAGGGGGGGGGGTCATGGGGTAGCTATGCCATGTTTCTTAAAGATTTTCATCCATATTACCGGGACCAGACATTACATTAAAGCCGCAAGCAGTTTTAAATGGCTTTTTTTTCCTTTAGAAGTGTCATTTTGTGCAGGGACAGTTCTAAACATGGGAAACACGTGGCACTTCACAGGCATACTTTAGACACCCCCCAGGTACGATATTTAAAGGAATATTTGACTTTTTTTTTTCACTTTATGCATCATTAAAATGACTGCTCCCGAAAAACGACCGTTTTTAAAACTTCTTTTTGCATTGATACATGTCCCCTGGTGCAGAACCCGGGTTCCCAAACCCTTTTTAGGACAATAACATGCATAATAGTCGTTATAATTAGCACTTTAGAATTCGAACGTTCGCATCCATTGTATTTAATAGGGTTCTAATGTTCGTACGAACTTTCGGTCCGTTCGGGGGTGTTCGGCTCATCACTAATCTAAGGCCATACGATTTTGGAAAGTCATTTGTGAAGTGGCCTCTAGTTGTTCAGCTAAACCTTGGAGTGCATCCCTGGTATAGTTAACGAACCTCTGTTGTTTATAGTAGATATAATTAATCCAATCTACATTCTTATTTACAGTAATTATAGGAATCAGGGACTCAAAACCTGCAGCTACTTGGTCTCTTGCTTTAAATTCATCTGGGACCCCCTTGGGACTCCTATGGCATCTATATATACATGAGGGTCAAAACTACCAGCTGGAGCACCTCTACGCTTCCTGCTGGATTCAGATGAGTGTTCCCTTCTTACTACCAAGTCACCTCCCGAGAAGATGTGCAGGGGCATTATGACTTTAGCAAGTGCACATTCCCCTTTTCATCGGCCTGTTAACTTAGTCCTAATACTCATGTCCCCGCAGATCCAATACACGTCTCCCAAAGACTGAGTTTGATTCTGCACCAGATCTGTGGATACACTGCCAGTTAAATGGAGGGAGAAGGATTTTTAATACAGAAATCAAATAGGAAGGTAGCTACATGTGTGTCTGATGAATTATACCAAAAGTGTGTTACACCATCTATTTGTTTGATAGCCACCTCCTGTGCGTGCACAGTTACTATAAGAAAAAAGATATATAGTTTCATTCTGGTGCGAGTGGTGCACGGTCCTCAGGAACTGGAGCCTTTTTGCATATCTTGACTCCAGGGAATGCTTTCAGAGGAACTTCTTAACCATCACCCAATCACCAGGAAGTATACTGTAAGTACCGGTACCTAGATCAGGATCTGTAATGCAAGAAAATACTCGTACATGGATGTTAGTTAATTCTTTTACAAGAGAGGTCACATAATCCATCAAAGTATCAGACTTTAATTGCAACTGTTATGGATAACAACCTAACAGGGTGATAAGATGCATGAAACGCTAATGTGTTACCTAGGGCCAACCATATTTATTTTGTGACTATAGCAGTGAACACAGGACCTTGATCACTCTCTATCACCCCAGGTACCCCATATCTGCAAACTGGCTCCAAAAGCAGCCGTGGTTTTCGCCGTCTGATCTGCGACAGGATAAGACTCTGGCCACCCTGAGCCTTCCAGGGTTGCATGCTAGGCAAGTGTGGCAGGACTTACAGTACTGTTTAGTCATTCCTGGAGCTACATAATGTTTCTTTATAAGTGAGTTTATCAAAGTCTTTGAGAAATGGGTTTCTCCATGAGCCCATTGCACCACAGCTGGGTACAGAGCTCTGGGGAGACATGGGCAGGTTCCTACAGTCCAAAGATCATCCACCTGTACTGCTACAAGATGAGTTGAGGCATAGAGATCGGGGCATCCAGCATAAGTTCAAAGCAATCATGTCCATCTTCATCTCGGGTAAAAGCAGGTAGGTCTGCGTTCTCTTCTTCCTCTTTGTCCAGAGACATGTCATGATACCCCCCTTGGACAAGAGGAAGTAGAGTAGCAGAGTAGAGACACTGGCATCGAAGTAGAGCCACACCGTCAGGCATGAGGAAACTGCATCGAAACCATAGGACAAACACTTGGGTTGCACCTGATACAGAAAGGCAACGATATCTTGAGGGGCAAGCAGCAGAAGGGGATGGGCCAGGACAAAGTCAGAAGTTTAGTCCAGCAGGGCTTGGGCAAACAGGATGGGCCACCTCTAGCAACAGAGTCCAGGCTAAATAACAACCAATAATGTGGTTACAGAGCCCATGAGTTCGTGTCAACACTCATAAGGCGGGGCCCTGCATCTCAGATATGAACAGGCAAAAGGGCTTTCCATAACAGGCAAAAGGGCAGGAGCAGCACTGATCGCCTTTCTTCAAAAGGCAAAAAGTCAGTGGGCGCTTCTTCGGACAGCGCAAAGGGGACACATAGCAGGTAGTCATACAAGGGTTGCATATGAAGGGAAGCCGCAGGTATCCTAGCTCTTCAGAAAGAGATCAGTCCCAAAAAAAAACATGTAGGGCCTTAGCATGACAAGGGGCGAAATGAGCTGTACAGCTTCATGTCATGCTAAATCTAAATCAATCACTGACAGCAAAAATGCTTTTGCAGACAGGGGCACCCCAGACAGAAGAGAGCATGGAAGGATAAGCTCACTCACTGCTATAAGGTCCTGTACTACTCTGGTCGGGCCACTATCAGCCCAATCTGAATCGGGTCCTTAAAACCCACTACGAAATCACTTGATAGTATGCGATAATGTGATTTGTAATGCAACCTGGTATTGAATGCATCATAGGGCAAAGAGGGCAAAGGGATAAGGGTGGGGAAAAACCTGCTTGCAAGGGAAGGGACAACTGTAGGAGGACCCTCAACTTACAACTGCATTAGGGGCAGAGCCCAGGGCGGGTCAGGGTCACACGCCCAGTAATGGCTACCATGGTATGGGCAAGCTTTGTTCTCATTCTGATAATATGGACATACATTTTTATGCAAGCCCTAAGCAAAGTTCAACGATTAAATGACACTAGAACATTTAAAACCTAGTAACCCTCATGAAACGTCGTTCCGTTACTACACGGAAGGTAAGTACTCCTATAAACAGGGCCGCTGATAGGGCAGTACAACCAGCCCTGTTGTACAGGGCCCGGCCGCATCAGCTCAGCAAGGGGGCCCGGGAAGCTATAAAGTTAATTTCTGACAGAATAAATAAAATGTTTTTCTAAACCACCCCTGCTCCTATTTGCTTTTCAGGGTGTACTTACATATTCCTGTACCCCATTAGGGCAACAGAGGGGCCCAGGAAGTGAAATCAATGAAGGGACTTTATTTCCATTTTTGCGGGGCGCAGGTAGATTAAGCCTGGCCGCATAATGCGCTGCACATGTTCTAGTTTCGGCTGTGGCTGCTCTCTGCTTGTACCATCCCTGGCGGAGTGATTCATGTGTACAACACTCCCTCAGTAAGTGCTGTCTGTGGGAGTGAGAGAGGCATGTGGCTGAGAGGATACAGGAAACCGAATCCAGCAGCAGTGCACAGCTACAGGCAAGGGACGGCACACAGTAACATCAACTACCATGAAAAGAAGGTACAGCCCCCTGACTCCCCACTGTGTTTGTGATTATTGTCATTATGATGATCACAGCACTTTAGATCCTCTATTGCTCTTCCACAGTGTCACATGGCTATTGGGTCTGAGTGTGTACAGACTGTCACACAGTAGAACCATAACAAAGTCAGCACCCAATAGCCATGTGACACTGGAAGAGCAATAGAGGATCTAAAGTGCTGTGATCATCATAATGACGATAATCATAAGCATGAGATGCTACTTTACACTTGCTACTTGTTTGGGTGGAATGGGGGCAGTAAAAAGATGCAGCTGAGCTGCATTTTTTAACCACCCACCAACCACTCCTCCTTAAAGAAGCTTTCACCAAACATTACAATTAGGTCTGCCTGTTTTTTTTTATGTTGATCTGTATGAAAGCTCTATGTAGAATGGAATCCAGATGTACATAGATGTGAATCTGTTTACACCTGCCTATCTCTGGGTCCATTCAGGTCAAAAAAATAAATGCTGCTATCTCTCTGTGTTGTGGGTTTGTGATGTTTTTCTTTGTGGATTTTATACATTTAAAGCTCATTTTTTTCTGATGCTGGGAGTGCAGTCAACCTTCTTTCCACATTGCCTATTGTGAGTGGACACAAGTCCAAATTTCCATGTGGCCACCTATAGAGACATCACAAGTCCTCTTCTGTCTGCTGTGTGTTGCAGATGCAAACTAAACAGACCTGGAAATCAGAACACTGATGTCTGTCCCTTTTAGCTGCAATTCTGCAGAAAATCCACTGTACATATGCTGAGACCACCCACCATGTTTCCTGCTGAACATTATACTTTTTAAACTACTGTTGGGGTTTTTAAAGCGGAGTTCCTCCCAAAAGTGGAACTTCCGCTTAAACCACTCCTCACCCCCTTACATGCCACATTTGGAATGTAATTTTTTTTGGAGGGGGGGGTGGGGGCTTCGTTAGGAGTGGGACTTCCTGTCCCACTTCCTCCTTCCGCCCAGGGACTGCTTAGGTGACTCGCCATATCGCCTAATGCGGCCCCTCCCTGTAGGCGATCACCTGGGACATGTGACAGATCCCAGGCGATCACCTGTCCACTCAGGAGACGCAGCGCCATTTGCGCATGTGCAGTGAGTGCCCGGTCGTGAAGCCGAAAGCTGTCACGGCCGGGTTCCCACAGTTGGAATGCAGGCGCCAGCGGAGAGGAGGGGGAGAGGTGCGAAACTCTATTTGGCTGCGTCGCTGGACAGTGGAACAGGTAAGTGTCTGTTTATTAAAAGCCAGCAGCTACACTTTTTGTAGCTCCTGACTTTTAATAAACATAAAAAAGGCTGGAACTCCCCTTTTAAGTGGTTAAAACAGGTGGCGAGGAGGTCATACAATGCCTGTTCACCACCAGCCAAATTCTGTCAGAAGAGCAATCCGCATGCAGATCACTCTTCAGAGAGCAATGCTAGTGTGAATTGGCTCATACAGATTTTAAATAATTATGGAGTGCATGCCTCCAGCTGATTTAAAGGCATAATAGATGTGCTGGCTTAAGGAAATTTGAATCCTTAAAGTCAGCTGCAGCACTCTCTCATTCATTAGCAGGCATGGGATTAGCCTGGACAGAGATAAATATGACTTTTTTGAGGCGGCATCAAGGGCGGGGTTGGGGGCCCCATCAGGTAGGCTGTACGGGGCCCCATGATTTCTAACAGCGGCCCTGCCTATAAATATGACACTATGTCATCGTTCTCAAACCAAACAGATCTCCTGAATAGGGATGAGCTTCGAGTTCGAGTCAAACTCATGTTCGACTCGAACATTGCCTGTTCGCCCGTTCGCCGAACAACGAACAATTTGGGGTGTTCGCGACAAATTCGAAAAGTCTATGGGAGAAATCTAAAGTGCTAATTATAAAGGCTTATATGCAAGTTATTGTCCTAAAAAGTGTTTGGGGACCTGGGTCCTGCCCCAGGGGACATGTATCAATGCAAAAAAAAGTTTTAAAAACTGGCGTTTTTTTAGGGGCAGTGATTTTAATAATGCTTAAAGTGAAACAATAAAAGTGAAATATTCCTTAAAATTTCGTACCTGGGGGGTGTGTATGATATGCATGTAAAGTCGCGCATGTTTCCCGTGCTTAGAACTGTCCCTGCACAAAGTGTAATTTTTGAAGGGAAAAAAGTCATTTAAAACTCACTCGCGGCTATTAATGAATTGTCGGCTTTTATCAATACATAGAAAAGTCATTGATAAAAAAAAAAAAAAAAGCGTGGGGGTTCCCCCAAATTTAATTACCAGGCCCTTCAGGTCTGGAATGGATATTTAGGGGAACCCCGTCGCAAAAAAAAAAAAAAATGGCTTGCGGTTCCCCCTTAATATCCATACCAGGCCCTTCAGATCTGGCATGGATTTTAAGGGGAACTCCACCCCAAATTTAAAAAAAATGGCGTGGAGTCCCCCCAAAAATCCATACCAGACCCTTATCCGAGCACGCAACCTGGCCGGCCGCAGGAAAAGAGGGGGGGGACGAGAGAGTGCCCCCCCCTCCTGAACTGTACCAGGCCACATGCCCTCCACATGGGGAGGATGTCCCCATGTTGATGGGGACAAGGGCCTCATCCCCACAACCCTTGCCCGGTGGTTGTGGGGGTCTGCGGGCAGGGGGCTTTTTGGAATCTGGAAGACCCCTTTAACAAAGGGGACCCCCAGATCCCGCCCCCCCATGTGAATTGGTAAGGGGTACATTGTACCCCTACCATTTCACGAAGAAAGTGTAAAAAAATGTAAATAAAAACACACAAACACCTTGGAAAAGTCCTTTATTAAAAAATAAAAAATAAATAAAATAAAAAAACGTTCCAGCGATGAAATCCAGTGTCCCGCGGCGATCCCGATGTCCAGCGCTGTCCGTCATTGGTTGTGCCTGAGCGGACCTGATGGGGAACTTCCTCCGCAGTGTTTTAAATGTATAGACCCGCCCCTTCTAAAGTTCCCCATCAGGTCCGCTCAGCGGACCAGATGCGGAACGCGAGAAGGGGCGAGTCTATTCATGTATTACACAGTGAAGGAAGTTCCCCATCAGGTCCGCTCTACGAGGGGGCGGACCTGATGGGAACTTCCTTCACTTTGTAATACATGAATAGACCCGCCCCTTCTCGCGTTCCGCATCTGGCCCGCTGAGCGGACCTGATGGGGAACTTTAGAAGGGGCGGGTCTATACATTTAAAACACTGCGGAGGAAGTTCCCCATCAGGTCCGCTCAGGCACAACCAATGACGGACAGCGCTGGACATCGGGATCGCCGCGGGACACTGGATTTCATCGCTGGAATGTTTTTGTTTTTTTTAACCACATAAGCCCTGGACCATTTTGTAGCTAAAGGACCAGAGGTGTTTTTTTAGAATTTTGCACTGCGCTGCTTTAACTGTAAATTGTGCGGACATGCAATGTTGTACCTATACAAAATTTGTTTCCTTTTCTTCCCACAAATAGAGCTTTCTTTTAATGGTATTTTATTGCCTCTGCGATTTTTATTTTTTGCGATATAAACAGAAAAATACTGAAAATTTTGAAAAAAAATGATATTTTCTAATTTTTGTTATAAGAAAAATCGAATAAACTCAATTTTAGTCATACATTTAGGCCAAAATGTATTCAGCCACATGTCTTTAGTAAAAAAAATGTCAATAAGCGTATATTTATTGGTTTGCGCAAAAGTGATAGCGTCTACAAACTAGGGTACATTTTCTGGAATTTACACAGCTTTTAATTTATGACTGCCTATCTCATTTCATGAGGTGCTAAAATGGCAGGGCAGTACAAAACCCCCCCAAATTACCCCATTTTGGAAAGTAGACATCCAAAGGAAATTGCTGAGAGGCATGTTGAGCCCATTGAATATTTTTTTTTTGTCTCAAGTGATTGAATAATGACTAAAAAAAAAAAAAATTACAAAAAGTTGTCACTAAATGATATATTGCTCACACATGCCATGGTTATATGTGGAATTGCACCCCAAAATACATTTTGCTGCTTCTCCTGAGTACAGGGATACCACATGTGTGGGACTTTTTAGGAGCCTAACCGCGTACGGGGCCCCGAAAACCAAGCACCGCCTTCAGGATTTCTAAGGGCACAAATTTTTGATTTCACTCCTCACTACCTATCACAGTTTCGAAGGCCATAAAATGCCAAAATAGCACAAAACCCCCCCAAATGACCCCATTTTGGAAAGTAGACACCCCAAGCTATTTGCTGAGAGGCATGGTGAGTATTTTTCAGCTCTCATTTGTTTTTGAAAATGAAGAAAGAAAATATATATATATTTTTTTTCATTTTTAAAACTTTGTGACAAAAAGCGAGCTCTGCAACATACTCACCATACCTCTCAGCAAATAGCTTGGGGTGTCTACTTTCCAAAATGGGGTCATTTGGGGGTGTTTTGTGCCATCTGGGCATTCCATGGCCTCCGAAACTGTGATAGGCAGTGAGAAGTGAAATCAAAAATTTACACCCTTAGAAAGCCTGAAGGCGGTGCTTGGTTTTTGGGGTCCCGTACGCGGCTAGGCTCCCAAAAAGTCTCACACATGTGGTATCCCCGTACTCAGGAGAAGCAACAGAATGTATTTTGGGGTGTAATTCCACATATGCCCATGGCATGTTTGAGCAATATATCGTTTAGTAACAACATAAACAACAAAATAAAAATAAATAAATGAATTGTCTTTTTTCCGCAACTTGTGTCAACATATAAAATATTCCATGGACTCGACATGTCTCTCAGTATATAGCTTGGGGTGTCTACTTTCCAAAATGGGGTCATTTGGGGGGGTTTTGAACTGTTCTGGCATTTTATACACAACATTAAGAAGCTTACATCCACTCTTCTAACAACTTGAAGACAAAGCCCTTTCTGACACTTTTTGTTTACATGAAAACATTTTTTTTTTTTTGCAAGAAAATTATGTTGAACCCCCAAACATTATATATTTTTTTAAAGCAAAGGCCCTACAGATTAAAATGGTGGGTGTTGCATTTTTTTTTCACACAGTATTTGCGCAGCGATTTTGGGGAAAAAATACACTTTTTTTAATTTTAATGCACTAAAACACACTATATTGCCCAAATATTTGATGAAATAAAAAATATGATCTTAGACCGAGTACATAGATACCAAACACGACATGCTTTAAAATTTCGCACAAACGCGCATAGGCGACAAACTACATGCATTTTTAAAAGCCTTTAAAAGCCTTTACAGGTTACCACGTTAGATTTACAGAGGAGGTCTACTGCTAAAATGACTGCCCTCGATCTGACCTTTGCGGTGATACCTCACATGCATGGTGCAATTGCTGTTTACATATGACGCCAGACCGACGCTTGCGTTCGCCATTGCGCAAGAGCAGGGCAGGACAGGGGTGCTTTTTTTTTTATTATTATTATTAATTTTGCTTTTTTATTTTATTTTTAAACTGTTCCTTCCATATTTTATTTTTTTTTATCATTTTTATTGTTATCTCAGGGAATGTAAATATCCCCTATGATAGCAATAGGTAGTGACAGGTACTCTTTTTTTGAAAAAACTGGGGTCTATTAGACCCTAGATCTTTTCTCTGCCCTCAAAGCATCTGACCACACCAAGATCGGTGTGATAAAATGCTTTCCCAATTTCCCAATGGCGCTTTTTATATCCGGCGGGGGGGGGGGGGGGACATTCCCTCCCACTGCTTGTAAAAGCAGTCCAGAGGCTGATTAGCCACTAGGATTGCTTTTACATGAAAGCCGGCCGCTGGCTGAAAAGAATGATACCAAGATGATACCTAAACCCACAGGCATCAATCTGGTATAACCATTCAAAGTCCAGCAACATACCAGTACGTTGCTGGTCCTTGTTGGACATGTATTGTAATCTTTTTTTTCATGCAGCCTGTTGGCTGAACGAAAAAAAGAGATTGATCGGTGGGTATGCCCACCATTAGAATACCGTCATTCATCCACCCACTTCTAATGATGGGCATACATGCATCATTTTTATATGCCGAAGCATTGGGGCATCCTCCCGCAAAAATTATGCCGCACACACATGGTCGGACTTTTCCATGGGCAAGCCTCCGTCGGAATTTCGACCGTATGTATGCGGCATTAGGAGCAAAATCGCTCCTCCGCTCCTTCGCCCCTGCTGCCCCAATGCTTCGGCATATATGCTTTTTTTTTAACTGTGGTGGTGAAATTACCTCCTACAGCACTGGAGTCGCAAGGATCAGGCCTGTCTCTGCGAACGCTGCAGTTATGTGTGTTGTGTTTTGTAAGTGACAGTGATCGATCGATACTGCACTTGGGTGGCCTGGGCTGGACGGAGGGGCGAAACGCAGGTGCTAGCAGGTATCTGGGCTGATCCCGCTAACAGTGCATTTTTGGGAACCCTAAACTGCTGGGGACACTAGTATAGATCTGATCAGATCAGATATTGATCTGTTCAGATACTATAACACTAAGGGGGGTGTATGCTTCACGCGTGGGTGTTAGCGTTACTGGCACTAACCTGACGCTGCCTGGGCTGTGACGCAGGGTTAACTAGGGGCAATTAGGGGGTTTAAACCTTAATTAGATAATATATGTGGGCACCTGACGCTATAAAAACCTGCGGCGAACCTAAAAAAAATAACTGGCTATCTATCGGCACCAGCATAACTAATACAGCGATCAGAAAAACGAGGGGTGAAAGGGTTACCTGGGGGGGCGATCAAGGGGTTAAACCTTTATTAGGTAATATATGGGGGTACCTGACGCTATTAAAACCTGCGGCGAACCTAAAAAAAATAACTGGCTACCTATCGGCATCACCGACAATAAGACAGTGATCAGAAAAACGATCGCTTAGCGACAGTGGTGATAGGGAGTGAAAGGGTTACCAGGGGGGCGATCAAGGGGGTTAAACCTTTATTAGGTAATATATGGGGGTAGCTGACGCTATAAAAACCTGTGGCGAACCTAAAAAAAATAACTGGCTACCTATCGGCATCACCGACAATAAGACAGCGATCAAGAAAACGATCGCTTAGCGACAGTGGTGATAGGGGGTGAAAGGGTTACCTGGGGGGCGATCAAGGGGATTAAACCTTTATTAGGTAATATATGGGGGTACCTGACGCTATAAAAACCTGTGGCGAACCTAAAAAAAATAACTGGCTACCTATCGGCATCACCGACACTAAAACAGCGATCAGAAAAATGATCGCTTAGCGACAGTGGTGATATGGGGTGAAAGGGTTACCTGGGGGGCGATCAAGGGGGTTAAACCTTTATTAGGTAATATATGGGGGTACCTGACGCTATAAAAACCGGTGGCGAACCTAAAAAAAATAACTGGCTACCTATCGGCATCACCGACAATAAGACAGCGATCAGAAAAATGATCGCTTAGCGACAGTGGTGATAGGGGGTGAAAGGGTTACCTGGGGGGCGATCAAGGGGGTTAAACCTTTATTAGGTAATATATGGGGGTACCTGACGCTATAAAAACCTGCGGCGAACCTAAAAAAAATAACTGGCTACCGATCGGCATCACCGACACTAAAACAGCGATCAGAAAAATGATCGCTTAGCGACAGTGGTGATAGGGGGTGAAAGGGTTATCTGGGGGGGTGATCAGGGGGTTAAACCTTTATCAGGGGGGGTTAGGGGGCTACACTGGACCTAAAACTAACTGTAGTGACACTTTTACAGTCACAAATGTCACTGATTGCAGTGATCAGTAAATAAATGGTCACTGCAATCAGTGACACTGTGACTGGGGGCTGGGGGGTGATCTGGGGGGGGCGATTTATGTTCCTATGTGTCCTGGTGTCAGTGTACTGTTTGTGCACTAACCTGTGTGTCTTCTCTTGTACGGCGCTCGGTATATGTGAGCGCCGCATGAGAGATGACATCACTTCCTCTGCCTGTTGTGACAGAGCATCCCAGAGAGAGCCTGGGAAAGTCCTATTCAGGGTTTATACATCTCCCAGGCTCCTCTCATATACATTCAGGGATCTCTGAGCCAGGATCCACTTCAGGTGTTGGTTCTCTCCCTCAGGTTAATTAAAAGCTCACCTGAGCAGACAGCCTTTGCTCAGCCTGGGAAACACAGACAGCATTGGTCTGTGAGAGCAAGAAGGTTTGTAAAACTTGTTACTCTGTTGGATGTGGAAGCTGACAAGCGCTAGGCTTGTCCAGCCTGGTAGTGAGGGCCTGTAAATACTGTGTAGTTAGAGCCGAGACACGGCTAGGCTTTTGTTTAGCTATTTTTTTCTTCTGTTTGTTTTCAGCACACTGTACAGCACCTGTCATTGACTTTGTATATAGCACCAATAAACCACACTGTGTTTTCACTGATCCAATGGACTTGTTATCTGTGCCTACTCATCCCAGGGAGCTTTTGTACCTACTACCTGTCCCCCAGGTTACACTGTGTAAACATTACACAGCAGAGGAAGCTTTCTCATTCGCCGGGAGCGATTGCGAGGGGGTGGCCGGAATCGAACGGCCGTCCCCTCATCCCGGATCACTCCCGAACAAATAACAACCGCTCACTGTATAGAAGGGGGGTCCGATGGGACCCCCCAACTATACGAAGGCGGTCACGTACACTGTACGTGATTGTGCCTGTCCATGCCATTCTGCCGACGTATATATACAGTGAGCGGTCGTTAAGTGGTTAATAAATGTACAATGTACCCCTTACCAATTCACTTAGGGGGGGGGCCGGGATCTGGGGGTCCCCTTTGTTAAAGGGGTCTTCCAGATTCCGATAAGCCCCCTGCCCGCAGACCCCCACAACCACCGGGCAAGGGTTGTGGGGATGAGGCCCTTGTCCCCATCAACATGGGGACATCCTCCCCATGTTGAGGGCATGTGGCGTGGTACGGTTCAGGAGGGGGGGCGTTTTCTCGTCCCCCCTCTTTTCCTGCGGCCGGCCAGGTTGCGTGCTCGGATAAGGGTCTGGTATGGATTTTTGGGGGGACTCCATGCCATTTTTTTAAAATTTGGGGTGGAGTTCCCCTTAAAATCCATGCCAGATCTGAAGGGCCTGGTATGGATATTTAGGGGGAACCGCACATCATTTTTTTTAAATTTGCGGCGGGGTTCCCCTTAATATCTATTCCAGACCTGAAGGGCCTGGTAATTGAATTTGGGGGAACCCCCACGCTTTTTTTTTTTTTTATCAATGACTTTTCTATGTATTGATAAAAGCCGACAATTCATTAATAGCCGAGAGTGAGTTTTAAATGACTTTTTTTCCTTCAAAAATGACACTTTGTGCAGGGACAGTTCTAAACACGGGAAACATGCGCGACTTTACATGCATATCATACACACCCACCAGGTACGAATTTAAAGGAAAATTTCACTTTTATTTTTTCATTTTAAGCATTAATAAAATCACTGCTCCCGTAAAAACGTCTATTTTTTAAACTTTTTTTTGCATTAATACATGTCCCCTGGGGCAGGATCCGGGTCCCCAAACAGCTTTTAGGACAATAAATTGCATATTAGCCTTTATAATTAGCACTTTAGATTTCGAACGTTCGAGTCCATTGTATTTAATAGGGTTCTAAAGTTCACGCAAACATTCTGTCTGTTCGCAGGTTCTGGTGCGAACCGAACAGGGGGGTGTTCGGCTCATCCCTGCTCCTGAATACACTTCGAACATGTGTCCTGACTAAAAATCACATTAGGCACATGTCAAGGGAAAGTCTAATTTTAAGACAACCAAATTAGGGTATGTCTCTTAATATTTGGAATAATATTTAATTTATACTACAGTTAAAATATAATACAATTCCAAATTGCTTTGCCATATATAACGAAAAGATTAATACATATGAGCAATGTCTGGTTGAGAAGAGTCAGTTACAAGTCCCATAACTTCCCATTATAAAGGTAAATTACAAAACAAAAACTGTGAGCTCCCTGTACACACACATTCCTTTCAGCATAGACAGGGTTAATCAGGCATAAGCGAGAAGGAATGTGAAAACCTTAAACGGCTTAGAAAAAGAACAGCTCGGGTAAAAAACATTCCTCTATTTTTTTTTTACACACTCACAGCAGTGGCAGATAACTCCCCGCAGGAGAGAAAAGAAGGGCGGGAAACCTGACTCCTCTCCACACAGACTGAGGAGAAGGGGAAGGGGGGGCTTTGGGCAGCGTGGGTTTGTAACAGCACGCTCACAGAGGCAGGGGGCTGTGTGCCTGCGTGAGGGACAGCTGCCGTCCCGAACACAGAAAAATCAAAACAAAGACATTACACCTTATACCAACTCTACTGTCTGTATGGAGTTAAAAATTTTAACCCTGAATCCCTGGACAAGGAAATTCTGTGTCTAAACCTCCCAGACACTGCTCTTTAAAGCGGTTGTCCCGCGGCCAAATCGTTTTTTTTTTTC